>CAIGQZ010033112.1:23268228-23299375 GCA_903798205.1 Danio tinwini
TATATATATATATATATATATATATATGATACAGCAGAAATTTACAGAGTAAAGGGTATTCAAATTTGCACTGGAATGCAGCCTTGTATGCTACAAAAATACCCTCGATCTGAAGTGTTCATCACCACACCACTGCCCTCTTCTGGACGAGACTAGATTTCTAATCATTAACATGGAAGTATAATCACAAAATAAGCTAAAATGATCTATTTTGTTCCACAAAATAAAGGTTACCAATGTGCAGCAACTTTAGTGAGCACGCTTATGACGCACACTACCTGCCACTTAATTAGGTACAGCTTGCTAGTACCAGACTGGGCGTCCTTTTGCCTTCAGTTCACCTAACACCTTTATTAATTTCTTCCATCGAACATAAAGCTAAATATCCTGAAGATTGTTGAAAAAAAATTGAAATTGACTTCCATAGTAGGAACAAAAAATTCAGTTGTATTGGATAAAAGAAAAAAACTTTTGAGTGTCACTGGTGTGATTTGTTTTTTTTTGCTAGTTCATCTTCATTTTGACGTGTTTTTAGAGATGCTTTTCTGCCAGTTTCGGTTATAGCCTAATATATATTTTGCCAATACACTTTTCCATTCCATTAAACTAGAAATAGTCTGGTCATTTTACTCTGACCATGCATAAACAAGGCATTTAGGCCATCACTGGATATTTTTTCTTTCCTGACTTCTAGAGAAGGCTACACTGTCCCAGAAAATCAGCAGATTCTGAAATAGACCATGTTTAAATTAATTTAGCTCACCTTCTCTGTTCTGGTGCTGTTTGACCTTCAGCAGATCGTCTTGGCCACATCTACATGCCTGAATGCAACGAGCACTTGTACAGGTTTACCTAATAATGTAGCTGGTGACGATGCAGCAGTTGAGGCAGTTTGAGGTGGAGGCAGAACTTCGGAGGTCTTCTGTAATATGGCTTTAAAAGACAAGGCATTAAAACTTCAACACAAAAATGTTCAAAGTAAAACATGTTTTTGTTAAACATTTAAATTTTTCGGGGTGTCAATTAATAATTTCAAGTTTATTTGTATAGCAATTTTCACAATAATTATTGTTTCAAAGCAGCTTATTGTTGCAATCAAATATGTCATTATTTACAGACACAGTTAACCTGCAATTTAATTTATTTTTTAATAAAGTGTATTTGTGTATTAAGTGTATGTGTTGTCCTGGAAGTCCTCGATGCCTGGCATCGTCTCTTCACAGATCTTGGATCTTAATGTCTAGAAGCCAAGGGCATCCCCAGGTGGAATAGAGAACAATGAAAATAATTAGTAACAAAATTAGCAACCAAATTAAATAATAACCAAATTATCTGATGTAAAATAGTAGTCTTGAGTAGAATAGAAGCAAACATTGGTCTTATTGACCTTAATCTTCAATGCGGAAGTGCGCTCGTTTTTGCGATTGTTTTAGAACTCCCGATCAATTGCCTATGGGAGAAATTAATTGCATTTGACTCTACAAACAAGTGTTTGCATGATTATACAGACAAAACAGAATCTTATAATAAGTAAATATAAATTTGCAACATCAAGTAGCAGAACGAGCTGTCTAAAAATTAATGGAAGCGAATGAGACCGGAAGTCTTAAGCCAAAAAGATTCAAATGGCTGTTCCCGCTCGTACACGGAGAGTAAGGTGAATAATTTTTTTCTTGTTATCCTCACTGAGCCACATTCTTTACTCCAAATTATTAAATAAAAACCTTAATAAAAAAGAATGAAATGTCTGTATATTAAATTTCAAGTAAAAGTCACTACATAAAACTATAACTTCGTCAACCTAAATCAAAAAATGGGCAGCTTGAATATGAATATACGCTACAATTTAAAATTGCTCCTAAAAAGTAAATGCACATGTTATATTAGCATAATGAAAACCGAAGCTCCTTTAATATCAACGGCGAACACAGTCTGGAAATCTCATAATGTTTAGAGAGATTTAACATGTCAGATTGCATAACTCTGGTTATGAAATTTCACAGGCCACACAAACCACAAAGAAAATTTCAAACCAAGAGCTGATTTGTAATAAGTTCTCATTTTGTCCACAAACCAAAAACAGACATAAATTTATATTTCAGACATCTAGCTTTTCCAGATTTTCCCATGCAGGGTGTTCTCTAGAATCCAGTTTTATTTTATTTGCATTTTTGCCTGAATTTATGAGACTTCAAAAGCAGCTCTTATGGAGCCTACAGTTCAAGACTCCATCTGCAAGGGTGTGCATCTCGCAACGAGGAGGGAGAAATTGGCAGAGATTCGCCTCAGGTCTGAGAAGGTTTAAACATATTTACACCCTGTTGTGCCTCTGGGGAACTGTTTTCCACCAGCTAATGAGACTCTAGAGCAAGGTCCACTCTGTTATTTCTGGCATGTGCCTGCTGGTCAAACAGGCATCATTCTCTCTCTCTCTCTCTCTCTCTCTCTCTCTCTCTCTCTCTCTCTCTTCTTTAATTCTTCTCTCAGTAGCCCATTGCAAATTACAAATAAGAGGAAATACATCATCCCTTTTAATTTAAGAGCCAAGCTAAGGGCTGCCAAAGTTAACACAAGTCAATCTTAGGTAATGATCAGCGAATGTGTATAAAGTTTCATTGTGCATGACTTCACATTTCTCTTGTTTATCCTGTGATGGCAACATTTTAAATCCACAGCAGCTATGGAAGGAATGCTATGGAAGTGCAGACTTATTTGGACACACTGCAAGCAGATTCGGCAGATTCGATTTTACGTTGTAAGTTCAGGGTGGCGACACGGTGGCTCAATGGTAGAACTGTTGCCTCACAGCAAGAAGGTCACTGGTTCGAGTCCTGGCTGGGTTGGCCTGGGCTGCATTTCTGTGTGGAGTTTGCATGCTCTCCCCATGTTCGCAAGGGTTTCCTTCGAGTGCTCGTTTCCCCCATAGTCCAAAGACGTGCGCTACAGGTGAAATGAATAAGCTAAATTGTATGTGTGTGAATAAGTGTGTATGGGTGTTTCCCAATAATGGGTTGCAGTTTGAAGGACATCTGATGTGTAAAACATATGCTGCATAAGTTGGCGAGTCATTCTGCTATGGCGACCCCTGATAAATAAAGGAACTAAGCTGAAGAAAAATGAATGAATGAAAGTTCAGGGTTATAAATTACACAATTATTAAGATATAAAACTGTAATAGTATCTCAACGATACCAAACACCACTGCTCTTTTCATTTGTTACATGTTTACAATACAGGTGATCAATGAAAGTCAATTGGGTACAAAACAAACCTGGTGTATTTGTTCCGCACAAAAAAAGAAAGAAAGGTTGAGTAAATCTTGCTTCTACAGTACTTAAAAATAAATTTCGGTCACAATTTGCTTACCCTCATATCATTTCAAACCTGTATGACTTGTCTCAAATTCAATTTACTTTCAATGAATGGACTGAAATTTCGATCCTTCCACATTTTTTCTTCTAGGAATGGCATGAAGGTATAGAAACACCCAGCAAACAATTTTGTGTTTAATAAATGTTTAATAGACATCTAAACGCAGACAGCTTGGCTAAAACAAGGCTAAATTTAGGCTGTCATTGAAAATCTAATAGACATCTAAAATAGCCCAAAACTAGACTAGTCCTCAAATCGACAGATTAGACAGACTTTATATGTGTGGTCATTTATTTCTGTTTATTTGATGACTAGTCTAGTTTTGGCCTATTCTTAGATGTCTATTAGATTTTCACTGACAGCTCAAATTTAGCCTTGTTTTAGCCAAAATGACTATGTTTAGACGTCTTTTAGACATCTTATAAAAGCAAAAAAATGTTTGCTGGGCGATAACAGAAAGTTCATTTTTGGGTGAACCATAGCAGGTGGCAGGAAACGCCTCTGTGTCTTAATTGAGCTGTCATCTAAAACCTTTTAGTGAGCCAAACCTCCAGCACAGCAGTGATCAGCTGATTCCAGCACTGTGAAAGAGAGAAAAAGAGCAGATCTTGTTTATACTGTTTTGAATGCAAGGCCACTTATTGTCTTGGCTTAATTTGCTGTCCTCCCTTTGAAGTGCACTACACATTTATATTTCCTGACTCCAAAGCCTCTTTACCCACCGCCGGTGCAATTGGATAGCACGTTTCCATGTGGGGCTCTCTCGGGCCCTCCTCTCATGATAGGAAACACAAGCAGTGAGCATTTCTGTGGTGGACGGGGCCGCAGAGAGGCCCCAGAGCAGGCCAGACACCGCTGCAGGGGCTTCTGGCACACCCTGGCAGCAGAATGGTTTCAGTTAAGAATTTCAGTAATCACTTTTAGGAGCGTAATATATAGCTGACCTTTGGCAGCGACACACGACCCCCACTCCCCCGGCGATTTGATCAAAGCAGGCGGCGGTGGCTGTGCAAACAGTGCTATCAGTGAACTCCAATGGATTTACTGCCTGCTTCTTCTCTCTTGTCTCGGCCCGAGCTGTGTTGCTGATACACCGAGGGAGAAGGGTTTCATCTTACAGGATCTCACCCTCCCCGCTTGAATTTACAGCCCCGATCGGGACCCCAGCAACGACACCCCAGCCGTCCCGAGTCGTCCGCCTCTCTCATCAAGCCCAGCAGTTCACTTGTGGGAACTGGGAACACACATGTGCTGTTGCACGGGCCACAAACTTAATGCTGGCTTTGAGGAGGAAGGATCCTGAAGAAAGAGAGCAAGAATGAGAGAGTGGGAAAAAGAGCAGCCGTTAATCATGTCTTGAGGAGTCCCGCTGCAGGAGGGAGAGAGAGTGCATGACCTGTGTATCGCAGCAACTGGACAGCCCAAAAGCTGGCATGGAACCAGGTGTTATGCAAACCACTCATAACAGAAGAAACTTCATTAACTATGTGCTTGAGAGACGAATGACGAATGTTCCCATTCACATGCGCTTACAAAAGTGCACCAAACATGCACTTGTGGTTTCAAGTGCAATGAGTTCCTACACATTACATTTTAACCCTTTAATATGAACATAAAAATAATTTAATAGTTGACTCTCATGCCCTTTTTAATTAGATTTTTTTTTTTTTGATTTCTGTCATCCACATTGAAATAAAAAAACATTGGTTCACACACACATTAGTCAGTAGCTACCAACTACAAAACTGGAACTATTTCAACTAAATATTTTAATGTTGTGGTGCAAAAATGTGTATACCCCAATAAATCTGTTTGCAGAAAACATGCATGTTACATATTTTACAAGGAAAATCAGGGGGTCATACAAAAATAAATCTGCATAAACACTACCGGTCAAAAGTTTGGGGTCAGTAGGATTTTTAAATGTTTTAAAATAAGCTTAGGGGAGCGTGGAGCACAAAGTAATGCAGGGTTAAATGTAACACAGAGTTTTAAGGTATTTGCTCAGGGTTAACCATGGCATGCTTCCGAGGTTTTCACCACAGTGTCAGCAGATGTCTTCCTGTCAATTATTGCAAGTTTTCAGCGAAATTTGGATAAGAAACACAGGAGAAAGCATTTTTGCAGCATAAAAGTATTTTTTATTACAGTCGATATTTTTTATTTACAAGAAATCGGTGAAAGTATGTATGTAAAATCTTATATTGTTGTGATCGCAGTCTTCTAGGCTAAAAGATGAAGCCATTTTGAAAGATGTATAAAAGAGTGACTGCTAGCCAGTTTTGAGGAAAACATGACACAGCGGGGTTAGTTGTAACATTGTTAAGCCACACACTGTTGGACACCAATTAAACTAACAAAATATATATTTTTTTTAATTTTGAGTGTAATGTTGAGAACTTAAAAAAATAATTATATATTGTTTTAATAGAAAAAATATATTTTATTGCTAATAATGCAAATACATGTATTGAATAGTAATGGATAAATGGATAATAATGCAAATAGATTCAAATGTGTTTATCCAATAAACAAATAAATACATAAACATACTGTGCTATGTAGAATAAAAAGAAATGAGCCAATTCCTGAGGAAATATAGCTACTATTTAAAGTAAACAGAATTTAAATTAATTGTGTGAAATCTGCCTTTATAAGCATGTGTTACAACTAACCCCCTGTCTGTTACAACTTGTGTTACCAACAACAGGTGGGGTAAATAGCAACATTTTACTCCTGGCACTTTTGGCATCCTGCACAGAAACCATAGGTCCGGCGATCATTATTCCAGTGCTCATTTGTAGGAGAGACTTGTGTGTTGTTGGTAAAAAAAAAATATGGTTTGTCTAACCCTATTACTTTGTTCATTATTTGACCAAAACCAAAAAGTGTTACTTTGTGCCCTGCTCTCCCCTACTTTGCTCACCAAGGCTGCATTTATTTCTTCAAAAATACAAAAATAAAAATACATTTAAAAAATGCCGTCTTGATGAACAGAATCATTGTATTTAAATTATTAAATAAAATTTATAATTAAAAAGAAAAACTGACCCCAAGCTTTTGACCGGTAGTGTATATTGTCCAAAGTGTCCATATTCACAGAAAAATGAATTTACAAACCTTAATTTTTAAAGGGGGTTTCACTCATCTATTGATTTTCTCTTATTCGTTTATGAGTACTGCATAACACAACATGTAACATATCATAATCTAAGGTATTCCACAAAGCAAGACATGCCTCAATCAGATTAAAATGACAAACATGTCTGAAATGTCTGAAACTGCACTCAGCCAAGGGCCTGATATGCCTATGAAAGGGTTAATGTATTTACTTACTGTTCAAAAGTTATTGTTGGATTCTGAGCATGTGTTAAGGGCAAGAAAGATATGATACCAGAGAGCTATTTATCAGTCATTTTAGTTATCAGAGTGATGCTCTTATCAAAGCCATTATGACCACAAATCATTGTCAAAGTCTGCTACCAAGTCAATTACATTTTATGTAATATTAATCCATTTTTAAAACTTTTGTTAAAAATCAAACGCTTCATTTTGGCTGCGTTCCCATTCTCTCAACTATCTCTAAAAGCTTGTATTTGTGGGAAAAAATGTTGAGGAAATTGAAATATAACATCAAAACACTTTTATCTATTCTGTCAGGTTCTTATCTTGACACAGCAGCAGTTCTTAATGCCACTGGATTGTCTGGCATAATTCAACTGAATTGCACTATAAATATTCCAGTGGGCAAAGCATGAGCACCAAAGTCAAAATGCAACCATGAAAGGAAAAATAATAACCACTGCCTTATTTTTATTCTGTTTGTTTGGTGATAAAATCTGAGGAAAGAATTCTTTTGATGTGGTCCAATGGTTTTCTTTAGGCATTTTATAAGTTGTGGTCATTTTCAGATGTTGTCTTTAAATACCACCCAAAAATGTGGGATAGTAAATAGTGCAAAAAAGCAGTAATACAGATTAGCCACCTGGTGGCGTGGCAACATCAGAGTCTTCCTGGATCAAATGTTACTGACAGGCCAAAACCTACTGGCAACAAAAATGCAGCTGCTGATGGAGACTACAGCAGTTGGCATTGATCATGCAGTGATGCGCAAGCGGGCTTAACCGGTAAAATGATTCAAACACAAAACCAGTATGTTTGCATGCTTGGAAAATATCAGCAGGTGGGCCATTTAATAAGCTTTGGTATAATGGGATGAATGATACAGATTCATAAAAACACCCATTCCCCGGGTCATGCTTGTTTATTGGTTGACATGACCGGGAGTGTTTATTTGACTCATTTCATTACAATGTGCACAGTGTCATTAAAAGTCCACAGGATGTCCTGTGTTTTTATGAGTTTCTTGGGCAAAATGGGGGAAAAGGGAACTGCTTCCTGATTCTACCACAAGAGTGTAACCACCTAAGGTTATGACCATCCTGAAAAACAGCAGGAAAAAAGAAACAAAGTAGCTTTAGCGTTGATTCACTTTCCTCCCCAGAGGATACATCTAAACAGCAACAAGAGAACAGAACCTGACACAACTTTTGTATTAGGGTGGCCAGAAGATGCAAAAGCACACATCTTTCTAATGAAGCCAATCTCTAATGACGTTAAGGTCCGAGTAATTATTAGCTAGCCTTTACTTCTACCAAAGAAGAAGGTATGTTACAGCATTCCTGTTAGTAAGACAGAATTGTTTCCTGCTTGTCTTTTCTGTGACAGCCTTGCTGATAAGCAGCAGTGTTTGGTTGGTAAACTAGAGTCAAGGTGCCCGCAATAAAGCGCTTGTGAAGGTGTGAAGGTTTTACAGCTACATGTGAGGTCATCAGAGCCATGCTATCGGAAAAAAACATGCAACATTGTTACGGTAACACTGCAGGAACCCAGCTTGTTTAGTATGCAGGTGCCAGGCGTGCGGTAAGAGTGATTCACCTTGCTCCTTGCTGAACTCTTCCTACTTAATTAGTCTGTTTGACTTCACAGCTGTGAAAGAGCGCGTCCCTTGCCAAGAAAAACAATAAAACAATTACTTCGATGATGCATCATGTGCAGCTTACAGAAAAAAAGCAGCTCTGGTGCTTGCAGAAATCCAACTCACCTCGGTTCTGTTGACCTGAATATATGCAAGTTTATTGCCCAGCTGCTTCTTTCTGCACTTTAACCGGCATCTGGCTGACGTCAATTAAAGAGCAGTTATGCATTTTATGCAGATTTTACTTTAAGATTAAGCACTTCTAGATTTCTACCTCCGATATGGAGATCTGAAAACAACTGCACCCTTAAAAACAAAGGTTCTTTATTGGCATTGTTAGCTCTAAGGAGAGCATTTAACATCCATGGAATCTGTTCAAACTTCACTGGCCTGACCTCATCAGGTTATGGATGCTAGAGACTGCAGTCTGTAGAGCCCTTGTTAGTCCCCCGTGCTAAAGATACTGGATTGAAACTTGTTTATCATGGTGTGCTTGGAATCGACGTGGTTACTTTGTTGTTGTGACCGGAATGGAAGTAAGGTTTAGAGGGGTGAGTATAATGGAGGTGAGCTAGTAGGAGCTGCTTGAGTAAAACTTATTGTCCAGGTCTCAAGGTTTGCTCTAGCTACTCCCACCTCCCAAGCTGGAAAAACTGCCACAGGGGTTACATTGGGGACATAACCTGGAGATGAGTGAAATTTTTCTAGTAATATAACAGAGACCAGCTATTAGGAGCTGTGTGGGTGAACCTCACGCTCCTGGCCTCAAGAAGTGCACTAGAGACTGACACCAGATGCTGCAGTCTTTAGCATGCTTGTTAGCATGACCAGCTCCCATGCTGGAAATATTGGTTTGAATCCAGCTTAGAGCAAGTAGATCCGGAAGACATTGGTGTCATGTCCCAGGTGGTAGTGAGGTTTAGGGAATTAGTATAACAGAGGCTAGGTGGTAACTGCAACTTACAGATGGTAATTTTTTAGAATGCTTATTAGCCTACCTACATCCAATGTTGGTGCAATCAGAAAATGGAAGGCATAAAATTTGGGAACAGCCTATTTTACCTCCCCACAGTCCACAGTAATAAGCAATAATCAAAGTCTATATTGTGTATTTTTTTTACTTAATTGTGACCCCGGTCAACATTATAGATTTGTCTTTTGTGCCAATGTGCATGGCTAAGAACTTATTTATACAACTTTAAAGGTGAAGAATTTTCTCAATATTATTATTTTTCTCTCACTCAGATTTCAGATTTTAAACAGTTGTATGTATCTATCTATCAAATAGTTGGCCAGATGTTGTGCTATGCTAACAAACCATACAGCATTGGAAAGCTTATTCATATAGCATTTAGATCATGTATAAATCTCAATAGACATGTATGAACAGTGTTGTGGTCAAGGGTCACAATTTAATTTTTAATGTTCCCTCATATACTCATGCTTTCCAAGTCTGTTTTTTAATGACAAAATAATCACTGTACAACATTTTGTTTGAGAATGCCTGTTCTATGGCATCACCACAAAACCCCCACTTGGAACCTTCATTTTTAAGAGTCTGTAGGGCTCGTCAAGAGTTTGCTCTAGCCTTGATACCACCAGAGTTGTGGTTAGCACTGGGATCAGCTGAGACTCATGTGGCCGGCCGGGCCTTGCTCTCTGCAACTCAGAAGGGCTGAGCCGCCCGCCAGCCCCCACTTAGCACACATTCCAGGTTTATTCCCAAAGCTTGGGCCTCGCTGATGAGGGCAATATGCTGTACTGTAACTTCAAGGCCATATGTCAACAAATGAACATGCATACACTCCACATCTCCACCCAGCCTATAGATCACATACAGCAATTCACATACACCTGATATCAAGCTCACACATAAGTACAGCACACGCCTTTTCCCCCAGACCGCCATCGGAGCGATCCAAACACAGCTGTCAAAACTCCACCACTTCCAGTGTAGCAGAGGTGAGACAGGCGGGGTGTGGAGAAAAGGGGAGCGTGCACACTACGCACACATCAGCCCAGCGCTATGTCATAGACAACATTTAAAATGACTCCCCAGGACCTCACCACAGGCCTGGGACCCTCCTTGCCGAGGCCTCTCTGTCTCCCCACCAGCCAGTCATGTTAAGCAGCCCAGTGTCCAGCTCCACCCTGCTTGGCTCACATATGTTACTGAGCTGCATGTGCACTGCTGAATCCGCATACGTGATATGAGCTGCTGACTCTTAAGAAAACCATACGCAATCAAACGAATGACAATGAAATGAAAATCTATATGGGTGTTTCTTCAATTAACTATGGGCACATTTGGCCCTGTGGGCTTTACAAAAATAAACTCACTTAAAACCCACTTCTCACACATTAATTAGTTCAATTTGTCTATAAACAATGTTCAGCAGTGGTTATATATGTGTCACTGGAGAGATCTGTGAATTTGGTCATTTGTTTCTGAACCCAGCAAACAATTTTGTGTTTAATAGATGTCTAATAGACATCTAAACGTAAACAGCTTGGCTAAAACAAGACTAAATTTGGGCTGTTATTGAAAATCTAATAGACATCTAAGAATAGCCCAAAACTAGACTAGTCATCAAAGAGACAGATTAGACAGACTTTATATGTGTAGTCATTCATTTCTGTTTATTTGACGACTAGTCTAGCACTATAATTTTCACTGACAGCCTTGTTTTAGCTAAGACGACTATGTTTAGATGTCTATTAGACATCTATTAGACGTATTTTAAAAACAAAAACGCTTGCTGGGAAGCATTTTTATCAGATCTCAAACTGCATATTTTAATAGCATAATGTCACAAAAATTATAGTTGCAAAAAAAAATCTATGCCAGCTTCCTTTGTCCCACTAAAGCTTTTTTAAAGTAAGCATTTCATCCATCATATAATGTTTCTTAAATCATATTTTCATGTATAATTTGACACAATAAGAGCTTTGGCAAGATTGATGCACACTAAAATAGTGATTTTAAAAGGTATCAATAGTCGTTAAAATGTAGCAATTCTGTTAAAAAATGTATGAACACTGTTATTTAATGTCATTAAAAAAGCAGTACTCTATAACTCGTGGGACTACACCCATATACAGTAGGGATTAAACGGCATAGCATAGCAAAGTCCATATTGCCACGTGCTTTAAATGTTTTGTTTTAGTACAGACAATTTACTGTTTGTTATGTCTCGGAAGAGCCTTTTAAGAGATCTGAATTGCTTACTGACTTTCACTGTATATTTTGTTGCACACATACATATACACCCATTAAAATGCACTCAGACAGCCTGGGCTCATCAGGAACTACTACAGGAAATGTTGATTTTTATGCCTCTGCTATAACAAAGAGTTCTTCAGATTTGTCTAAAGTTGGACCCAATATGCAATTATCTACTACTGCAGTGAAGCAAGGACAGGGTTGGTTTCTCAAGGTCACGTTGACACTAAATCGTAATATCCATAACCTATACTCCATATGGTTGTGATAACATTTGGACCTTGCTTCCACTTCCAGTTAATCAGAGTGTATCAACACAGAATATTCCTGCAAGTGACTGCCTTGTTGTGCAACTGTAGCCTCACAGTTAAATCCTTCTCATAAATTGTCAGATCCCTCTTTAGGTCAGCGACATTAGTCTAATCCCAAGTTATGTTCCAGGAAGTTCTGGGGAGAAGCTCCATATATTTGTGGACAGTAATTTTTTATGTTGTGTGATGGCTTGCCTTAAAAGTAGCCCTTAATCCCGCTCTATCCTGTTCTCTTAAACGAGGCGCGAGGAATGCGTCAGTGTCTTTAGTCCTGTTGCAATGCAGGTGAGCGACAAGACAAGGGATTAGCTCTCAAACTCGCACTCGATTTTATCAGATCTACATAGGAGATCAGGTCCAGCCCTCAGGGCTTCATCCTTGCGACAGTCACCACTGCATTTAAGTGCTAAGTGGCTCAAATATAAGATGTTCTCAACTAAAGCTCAGTACTTTTCTGATTCTCTTGGAAGCCTCACAGTGTCATTGAGGTCAAGTGCCTCTTTATGTCCCTGTGTGATTAGCTACAAGTTTGGCTGATTAGCTGGCATTCACCGGACAGTATTGGATGGCTAGTGGAAATGTGCATTTCTCATGTTAGCTCTGGTACAAGGAAATGATGTGGTTTCACAATTTCAAGATTATTACAGAGATCCTTGGTTCCCCTACCACATTAAGTGGTTGTGGTGCACACTCAGGTCCGTGGAGACCATAGAAACATACACAGTGGTTTAGCTCTGGGCAAACGCCAAGACAAATGGCTGCTTCAGGTGAAAACAAACCTTGGCCAGAGCAAGCTGGCCTTTTTTTTTTTTGTTCCATCAGAGGGTGTTTCTTTTTGGAACGTTCTCACTCGAGCTCCTCCACCCTGTAGCACATTACAAGCCTGTGAATTCATCAAAATGAGGAATTAATGTTGAAATGCCACTCTGCAAAAGAAGCGGTTTCACAGGTGCTCCAGGATTTAAAAGGAACAAGCTTTTCACTCCAACACACTCTTTGTGACACTAAATGACAGAAACTAACAGAAACAGAGTGAAGATTGGTCATCTATAAAATACAACTTTAGAGGGTAAAAAAAAGAAATGGAAATTTCACCTCCACATTTCCCCCTCGCAACCTCATAGTCTTCATTGCTCCTGGCATCCATGTACAATTGACCATATCTGGCGAAAGACCACAATAAAAATATTGGCCATATCCCGAGTAGTCATAAATCCTAAGGAGGGAATTTTACCTCTGCTATTTCACAGGGTCATTTCCCTGTGTGCAGGTTCATATTCAAATATTTATATTTATGAGCAGCCAATTCATGTTAAGGTCTATTATGACAACAGCCAGTAAGAGGAAGGCTTTCATATCATTTCTAGGTAAAATTTTAATTTACAAAAGCTTTAATTGGTTGTTAGTCACTTATTTTTATGCACTGCATACTTCTTAAAGGAAATGAAAAACCGGCATGGTTTTCTATTTTCCATAAAACATAAAATATGTTTTTGTCCTGTAAAACACTTGCACTAGGCAAATATATTTTTATATATTTCTTTAAAATTTTACAGAATAACATCAAACTGGTTTGGAACAACATGAGAGTAAGTAAACTATGACAAATGTACATTTTTGGCTTAAAACTACAGTGTAGCATAATAATCCTGTTAACAATTACAAACCTGGCTCAAAACCAACCAGTCTGATTGGATGAGTCAAACAAGACTGGTTGTTTCAAGCTCATTAATGTACAGTCTCAAAGAATGCCTAATCCCTGCTTCGCTGCTTATCCATCAGGTTTTGCATGGGACCCAGGATAGTCACCTGCAGCACACCTGAAGGGAGCCTGTTGAAGAGGTTAAGTGGCATCAATTAAGAGAACAATTGGTTTAGTCACAATTAAGAGCCTAAGTCTTGCTGAATGCAAAAAAAGACCCTGAAGGATCTCAAACATTCACTCAATCTGGACGGCCCGCCCACCCCCCTGCAAACCAGTGGAATACCAGCTTGGGGGCTAAGGGAGCAGCACTGTCCCGCTGGGGATGGATGGTTTGCACTGTGATTTAATGCTAATGAAACGGCCTTAGCTGTAACTTAACCTCTCTTCAACGAGGGCAATAAACAGTCTGTCTTTCAGCACCAGCTCATACGAAGCTCAGGGAAAGCATCATGGGAAAGTCTGCCAGATCAACGCCAGTGACACATATTGTGTTTTTTTAAGAATCCCGAAGTCCAGATGGCAGTCAGGAGTCCATCTAAAAGTAGAGGAGAAGCAAATCAGCAAGGAGAGGTTAGAAAGCTAATTCCTGCACAAAAGCCCTTTCTCAATGGTCTCTTAATCTGTTCAGATGTAGCTGCATGTATATAGTATGTTGAATTAATGGTCGGACCTGCTTATGGTGAGAAATCCCCATCACATGTAGAGGAGACCCTTGGGTTAACACTTACTGACATTCCACAAGATGCTCTGTGGGTCATGTAACATTACACAAGCCTCATGCAACCTTCCTTCATTTAGACAAGTGCCAATGTGCACCGTACATTCGTATAGCATTGCAGGTGGAACTCATTAACATTTGGCTTGGTGGATTTCTGTGCGGCCCATAGAGGACGGGGCCTGATATGAAATAATATCAACACGTACATAGATTTAAAAACACACTTTCATTGGTCTCCTAAGGGTCATACGGAGCCAAATGGGCGATTAATTGACCAGCATGTGCACCGTTATTTCACAGTGGATGAACTTGGGCAAAAGCTTCTAATTTTCATGGAGCCCGAAAGTGTGGAAAAGGGAAAGTTATTGGCCTTTTCTGACTGATTTTCTGTCACTTAGAATGCAGCTTTTATTCTAAACAGATTTACTTTCACTTGTCTCTGTTTTGATTCCTGCATAATATTATTGTTGCATAAAGAATGGCTGTTTATAATGGCCTTGTTGTATAAGTCCCATATCAATATATTTATTTAATAACTAAATCTAAATTATAGCAAACTTTGTCCTTTATCCTTGTCCAAAGAGACCTAAAATTGACAGTTTGTCAATTACTCACATATTTCATGACTTCTTTCTTCTGTGCAACAAAAAAGCCACTTTATTAGGTACACATGTCCAACTGCTTGTTAACGCAAATTTCTAAACAGCCAATCACATGGCAGCAACTCAATGCATTTAGGCATGTAGACATGGTCAAGACGATCTGCTGCAGTTCAAACCGAGCATCAGAATAGGTAATAAAGGTGATTTAAGTGACTTTGAACATGGCATGTGGTCGTGTCAGACGGGCTGGTCTGAGTATTTCAGAAACTGCTTATCTACTGGGATTTTTGCACACAACCATCTCTAGGGTTTACAGAGAATGGTCCAATAAAGAAAAAATATCCAGGGGCAGTTCTGTGGGCGCAAATTTCTTGTTGATGCCAGAGGTCAGAGGAGATTGGCCAAACTGGTTCGAACTCAAGTAACTCAAATGACCACTTGTTACAACCAAGGTATGCAGAAGAGCATCTCTGAATGCACAACACATCCAACCCTGAGGCGGATGGGCTAAAGCATTAGAAGACCACACCGGGTGCCACTCCTGTCAGCTAAGAACAGGAAACTGAGGCTACAATTCGCACAGGCTCATCAAAATTGCACAACAGAAGACTGGAAAAACGTTGCCTTGTCTGATGAGTCTCGATTTCTGTTGCAACATTTAGATGGTAGGGTCAGAATGTGGCATCAAAAACATGAAAACATGGATCCATTCAGCCTTGTATCAATGGTTCAGGCTGGTGGTGGTGGTGTAAAGGCCGATTTATACTTCTGCGTCAAACGCAGGCGTGTGCTACGGCGCAGCCTACGTGTGGACGCATGACCCCTCGCCGTGGCCGTCAGCGACGTTGATGCGCACCTCTCAAAAAATGTAATGCGTACGCGTAGCGCAAGCTCTAAGATTGGTCGGCTTGGTACGAGTGTTTACACCGATGCTGCGAGTGTTTACAAGTGTGGAGTCCTGTGAAGGAGCTCCGGACTGTTGTTTTGTGTTTACCTTATGATTAAAGTTGTTGCACGTCCGCCGGTTCCCGCCTCAAAATGAGTGAATTTGAGCCACTTGTACATTAAGGAAGTGTTCAGAAAAAACAAAACACCAGTGAAGAAACTCGACACAGGGAAACATAAACACCTACTGCCAGCTTGCGTTTCGGAAGTGTTATTGCAGAGAAACAGAAACAGCGTGCACAAGTATAAATGCATGGCTACACGCTCGGTGCTATCATGTCAACATGGACCAAATCCTCTAAGCAATATTTCCAGTACCTTGTTGAATCTATGGCACGAAGGATCAAGGCAGTTCTAAAGGCAAAGGAGGGTCCAAACATTTACTAGTAAGGAGTACCTAGTAAAATGGCCAATGAGTGTATATCTAAAAAAAAAGAGAAATAGAGCTGTTGAGCTTTAAAATATAAAAAAAAAATCACCATAAAAGTATCCTAAAAGTGAGTTGTGCAGTATTATGTAGCTAATATATAATTTTTTTGTGTGGCAAATAGTTTGAGTCATTGTGCAGTGATAATCGATAATGATTCACTCATATTCTGACAAGTGAGTCATAAATGTTCAAAACAAAATAAGAAAAAAAAAAGACATAACTTTTGTTCCTTTTATATACATTCTGTTGATAAGTTAATATGCCAATAACTGTTAGGATTAAGGTTAGTAGTAGATTTGCCCGAAGTTGTTGAACAATTGTCAGCTGACTATAACAGGATTGGTCAAATTTTCACTCATTCAATTAATTAATATTATTTTCAAGAATACTGATGACCTATTCTGGCCTATTTTATGTATATGCCTAAATTTATGCTTTAAATGTTTATAGTATATATAATAGTATTTCTCTGTAGAATGGTAAAAATCAATTCTCAGCCCTGGAACTCAAACCATTTTCCCCAATAATGAGGTTAAAAGCATGAATGTCTGATTCGCAGAATAATGGCTCAAATTAAAGTTTATTGGGTGGCTATGAAAATCTTTAGCTGGTTAGTACAATACGCTGCATACACTTGCAAAGTTAATTCAAGTCAGAATGTTTGTAGGTAGACCATCAAAGTAAAATGTTAGCAGATATTAAGCAGGCTATTTATATTAATGATTGGTATTTGACATGTAGTGACAGTTACTTTTATAGTCTCAAGGGGACCATCAAAAAAAGTGTTATATGATGCTACATTTTTCATTTTGAGATAAACGACCCCTTTAAGTGAGTTTTGTTCTTGGCTCTCTTTCTCATTCATATAGGCTACATATTCACAAGCACACACACACAAACGCAAATAATATCAGATCTCCATTGGGATTTTTGCAATCCTACTTTCCCCTAAAACATAAACGTCAATTGCCGAAGTCTGACACTCGCATGCGGTGAACAGGAAACGCTACGCCTGTCCAAACGACCTGATTCCCAAAGTTTCTTCTAGGCTAATTATTTCCAGTTGTAATTGGAATAACATTCTATTTAATAACCCAGCAGGATCAGAGCTCTCCTGTTTGTCTGGCACGACTCGCAAAAACATCATCCACCTGGCTGGAATAGAGCCTTCGCATGGGGTATCAAAACATAAATAAAAATCATGCTTGATGTGACATCCCTTGAGTTCATTCTGCAGACAGATTCATGTTGGATAGAGTTTCCCTCACTAGTCTCGGCTGCTTGATTGACTGTGATGGGCTTTTTTACGCGCCACACGTGTTGTTTCGATTCTTCGTCTGGGCTGCATCGTCAGTCTTTTCAACACTTCTACCGCCCTCTCTTTCTTTTGGCTCTGTGCGCAACTGCTTCCCTCAGGGTTTATAATATATATATATATATATATATATATATATATATATATATTTTTTTTTTTTTTATGAAACCACTAGCTTATTTCTTTGGAAACTGTGTTGAGTAGCTTGTTGTCACACAACACCACCTCTTCCTCTGCTCTGAATGACTTGAATTAAGTTTGGGAGGTAATAATTCCTGTACTGCGCAGAGTGGAAAGGCTTCATATTGCTTATTGAATTGTGCTTCTGTGACATCCGGAGCAGCTCCTTTTATTCAACAAAAGAATCTCACTTAAGTCAAAACCATAAGCCAAAAGAGATCATGTTAGTTTGGTTGACGAGTGTGTTCTTTCCAAAACCGCTTTCCCTGCTGTCAAATATGCATATAGCTGTGTCTCTTATGATTCATAATAGTATCAGTGTATACATCCATACTGTTGTGCGCCTCTCTGTGGTGTCAGGTGGCCTCTGAAGGAGCGCTGCCATGCAGCTGTGCTCTCGCATAACTGATCGGAGTGTGAGGCTGAACTTTAACACCAGACCCGGGTCCAAGTCGTTGTTTTGCAAGTCAGAGTCCAGTGTCTACTCCAAGCAATTCACAGCTTGGTTAAAGTGTCATGACATAAAAAAGACGTGTTGTGAATTTCGAATAGTAGAGTTTAGTCAACACTAGTCTTGCAAGTTCTTGATTTATGCCTTTAAGTCAGCAGAAAAAGTATTGTTTAATTTACAATAATACTACAAACACATTAATATCATCATGTTTTAATAAATATACATTATTTATCAAATAAATTTATAGTCTATTTAGAAACATTGCCTTGTGAAAATAAAGAAGAAACCTCTTCATGAAAAATCTTTCTTTTAGCTGTCTTAAACGTCTTTAATAGGGCTATCAGACCAAGTAGTTACAGGAACTGTTATAGGAACTATCCACCAAGCCCAGTTCCTTACAAAATATTTTCTACCAGGACAATTTACCTGGTTGTATTCACACCACCACTAGGAACTCTGAACTGATAAAGCCATCTGACAGTGACATCAAATGAACATAAACTGGAAGATGAAAGCTATTTTTGCATTGTGTTTTGTAGGCTTGGGATAATCTCAATCGAACACAGACGTTTGCCATGCTTATGAAACAGCAAAAAAGAGGGCCAAAGGCCAATTTATTTTTCTACAGTACGTCAAGTCGAGAACACATTAAGCCCACCTACCATTGGGCGAAGCCTTTCAAACAGCCGCATACTCCTTTCTAAACCCTGACACATACCGCCGAAGTCAAAAAAATTAACTACATGTCATAACAAAGCAGAGCTCAAGATCTGTGATTGTCCAACTTGGTAGTGGTCAGTGTGGGACAAGCTACTTGAAAAATGTAGTGAGTTAAGCTATTAGCTACTCTACTTAAAATGTAGCTTAACTACACTAAAAGCTACCCTCTAGGAAAAAAGCTACTTGGCAAAAGTAGTTTAGCTACATCTAAGCTATTTTTTTACAATTTTCATTTTTAAATCGAAGCAACTTGAATCAAAGTCAATCATATCTTAGTGATGAATAAAACTGCGAATGAAACATATGAGGCAGAATTGTTCAGTTCAATCATTTACTGCGAATAATATGCTGTACCAAACAGAAACAAATGATAGTATATGACAGCAAAACAAAAAAATCCAATAAAACCAGGAGTTACACATTTAAAATACTATAGTAATTTACAGTAAAGGGAAATATTTTGGAATAAGCATTATATTGTATTGTATATGACAACTCCTCATTAATGAATTACATTATATAATGTAGTATCATGGGCAACGCGGTGGCACAGTGGGTAGGGCTGTCGTCTCACAGCAAGGAGGTCACTGGTTCAAGCCTCGGCTGGGTCAGTTAGCGTTTCTGTGTGAAGTTTGCATGTTCTCTCTGTGTTCGCATGGGTTTCCTCCGAGTGCACTGGTTTTCCCCACAAGTCCAAAGATATGTGGTATAGGTGAATTGGGTAAGCCAAATTGTTCATAGTGTGTGTTTGAATGGGAATGTGTGGGTGTTTCACAATGATGGGTTGCAGCTGAAAGGGCATCCGCTGCGTAAAACATGTGCTGAATAAGTTGGTGGTTCATTCCACTGTCGCGACCCCAGGTTAATAAAGGGACTAAGCCAAAAAGAAAATGAATGAATGAAAGAATGAATGTAGTATCATTAGTAACTATCATGAACTAATAGTAATTACCATAGTATACTTTAGCCTTTACTACAGTAAACTATATATACTGTTTATATGCTGCTCTGGGTGGTGACTTGCTGCAAACAGGTCTGTGTAGGTCTACTACAACATGGTGTAGCTTCATTCACACTACGAGCAACTCGTGGTGGCAAAGCGACAAGCAATCGTTCATTTCAAGGCAGAGTGAGCTACTTCCTGCGACCTCTGTTTATGTAAGCGACAGCAACAATTGGCGACCCGGTGGGTGTGTCAAGCAATGCAACAAAGTTGAGAATCCTTCAACTTTATGCAAATGAAGAGTGACTTTCTTGAGTGACAGCCAACAGGAGCACCAGTAGAGTGATCTTCTCTCAGCATGCTTAGAGGTATTGTATTCTCTGTGCTGTAGACCTACACACCCCTGAGTTTGCAGCAGTTTGCCACCCTACAAAATTGCTGCTAGTGTGTATGAGGCATTAGAAAGTAGCAATGCTACCGCCACACTACTGAGAAATGTAGTTAAGCTAGTAGCAGTGACGCTACTGTCCAACACTGGTAGCGATGAAAAGTGTGGGCAGGGGTAAATCAAATCAAGCTGGGCTTTAACAATTCCTGCAGATGGACACTTTTTTGTTTGTTTATTGTATTATTAAATTTGTTGTTTACCAGTTCCTGCATCTTTCTTTCTTGAGTGAGATTGAGCTTCTTCTACAGTAGCATCGCATGCATTTCCGGCGTAAAATAAAACACTGGAGTGAACAGAAATTCAACACAGTGGAACAGAAATCCCACAAGCATTTTGGAAGTGTTCTTGCAGAGTAATACAGAAGTATAAATTCTCACAATGTGCAAGGTATGCACAAATAGGAACAGTGATCACTTGATGCAGGAGTAAAAATCCGGCTTTAGACCCTACACTGCAAGAAGTAGGTAATTTTAAGTGTTCACACTTAGCTCATAATTGATTATAAAGTGTGTTTGGCATGCTGTCTTGGGATTGGTGAATCATGTGTTAGCTAATGCGGGACCAGCATTGGTCAGTCATAAGCATGTGATGCTCTTGAAATTAGTTTATACATAAACTCCACTCAGTTCCCCAAATAGAGCTGCTAAAACTAAACTTTTTCAAAAAAAGCCAGACCTTCTGCCAACAGTTCTAAGAACTATGTAAATGTTCCTCCAGTGTTAAAAGCCTCTATAACTAGGCGTAAACAGGGCCATCCACTCATGCATGGCCAGGTCTACAGGTGGCAGTGTTTGCTCTCAACACCCTGATGCAGGTAAGATCCACATTAGTTCAAGTGAGCGCAACATCCACATACTTTCCACTCCACCACTTCAGCGCTCAATTACCAGCCCTTTCCATTCTCCCCTGACCTAACAGCCACTACAGCTTCAGCTTGGCCAAGAGGCATTTGAAGGACACTAATGTAGGGGGCCTGAGCCCTAATATAAACAACATTTATCACATGAAAGTCCTGGTCAGCCCATTAGGCAGACTTGAAGAGCGGGCACTCCTTCCTCATGGAGCTGCTTTATTTAGCCAGGCTGTTCTTTGTACCAAACCCTCTCCAAACTTCTCGCATGCCAATTTGAGATCTTATCTAAATCGTTCATCTCCACTGATGTTAGTTTGTGTGAAATTTCTCTCTTTTAGTGGTATTTGAGGCAGATAGTGTGCGTACATGTTTCCAAGATGATAACAGGAAATAAAATCTAACGTAGCAACGTTTTATGATGGTTAATCTTTACCTAAACTGTTCTCAATATGCTTTATTTTGCTGTTTGAACAAGTGTTGTTTCAGTCATTTTTCAGATGTGTTTGACTGCAGAGTTAAACTGTTACCTTAGTTTCTTGAAGGGATTGTTCACCCAAAAATAAAAATTCTGTCATTATTTACTCACCCGCAAAGTGGTTCCAAACCTGTTGGATTGACTTTCTTCTGCTGAACACAAAAGTAAATATTTTAAAGAAAGCTGGAAACCTGTAATTGTTTGGCTGCATTCGAAATTGCATACTTCAGTAATATACAGTATGCTAAAATCAGTATGTAAGCCAAGTAGTATGTCCGAATTCATAAAATTCGAAAATCAGTATGTTAGAAGTACCCGGATGACCTACTACTTTCGGCGAGATTTTGAAGTGCGCATTGGATGGACGCTACGCTATCCCATGATGCCCCGCGAGAGAATTCATGAATGGAAGTGAAGCGACGAAACTCACACGGGTAAGTCACGACATTTTGATCATGACAAAATGGCGGATGTAGTACGTCTGAGTTCCATCAAAGAGCTTAGAATGACCAAGAGACGAGACACTAGTGCAAATTGGGGAACAGCCACTAGATGGCGCGGTGGCCATTTTGGAATGAAAACTCCAATAGAACAACAGCATATTATAAGTCTGTAAAATAAACTATTAAAAGTGCTGATGATTGTAATAGTAAGTGTTATTTTGTCGTCTTTCAGGTTGTATCTCAGCTTTAATGCACTTTTTAAATAAATAAATAAAAAATAAAGCAGCTGCTTGCCATCGCGACAGCAATAAGATCCAATGGGCAGCCGAATGCTTTCACTCCAAAATGGAGGAATCCGGGGCTGTTGCTGGGCGCTGCTGTTGCAATGGAACGTTCTGTTAAATGTCATCTCTTGGTCATTCTAAGCTCTTTGGTTCCATTCATACTGCTCACATTCATACTGTATAGAACTTACTTTTCTAATGGCTGAGTAGTGCATTTAAATACAAATGCAGTAACTACTGAGTAGTAGGCAGCTTCAGATGCAGCCATTGACTTTCTTAATAGGAAAAACAAATTTTATGGAAGTTGAAGTATCTTCTTTTGTGTTGAACCATAGACTAAAAAAAATATGGATGTAACATCCGTGATGCCATAGGTTTTTGAAGAGCGCAAATGAAGATACAAGTGGGTTAGGCCAACCATCAACATTTTGTTCGTGTGTCATATAGCACTGACCGGGGCTAACCAAAAAAGGCAAAGAGACGGAGCATAAGCGGAGATACAGATGCCTGCTAGCATTTTGCTTAGACAGGTTTTTCTTTGGGAGAAACATCATTAATACACAGAGGTGAGTAGTAACGAATTACATTTACTTCGTTACATTTACTTGAGTAAAATTGTTAAGTATTGTGTAGTTTTTGAGTACATTTAAAAATGTGTACTTTTACTCTTACTTAAGGAAATTATTAGAGAAAAATCAGTACTCTTACTTCGCTACATTTAGGGGCGTTCCTTCGTTACTGTCAAAAAAAAAAAAAAAAAAGATTCATATGACTTGTTTGCAAATATCGCGAGGCGCCGCATTGGAGTGGTTGTGTGTCACAAGAGGTTGCTATAGAGACGCATCTCTCGCTTTCGTTTAGAGCGCGCGCTTCTGTTGGAATGATGGCTGAAGTCGAGAAAGACGTGTGAGTTTATACTGAGGACACCCAATGGCCACCTGCTGTTCGGAGAAGAACGGTCACGCTGTCTGTGCAATGAGTTTATCGGACCAGGTCACCAATTGCCTCAAGTTCAGTCTATGTTTTCACAGAAGTCAACAAGAATAGTTTGATAATGCGATGCACACTGTACATCGAACTGACTTTGCAATAAAAACATGAATTCCAGCTCCAACCTGAAAAAACACGTAGTGGTAAGTGTCAAAATAATCCCAATTTGAATCTTATTAATGGTAAAAATGGGATAAGGAACTGCTGTTTAATGGAATAACTGATTAGCCCTGCACATATGTCATTCACACTGTTAACCATTAAAAATATAACATTTAAACATTATTTTTTACATATATATATATATATATATATATATATATATATATATATATATATACCCCCTTCGAATTTTTTTTTTTCTGTTTAAAATATTTCCCAAATGATGTTTAACAGAGCAAGGCAATTTTTACAGTAAGTCTGATAATATTTTTTTCTTCTAGAGAAAGTCTTATTTGTTTTATTTCAGCAAGAATAAAAGCAGTTTTGAATAAAAAAAACATTTTAAGGTCAAAATTATTAGCCCCTTTAAGCTATATATTTTTTCAATAGTCTACAAAACAAATCGTTATACATTAACTTGCCTAATTACCCTATCTTGCCTAGTTAACCTAATTAACCTAGTTAAGTTAATGTCACTTTGATCTGTAGAAGTGTCTTGAAGAATATCTAGTCAAATGTTATTTACTGTCATCATGGCAAAGATAAAATAAATCAGTTATTAGAAATAAGTTATTAAAACTATTATGTTTAGAAATGTTGAAAAAATCTCTCCGTTAAACAAAAATGTGTAGAGAAAAATAAACAGGGGAGCTAATAATACAGTATAATAAGTAACTAGTAACTATTTACTTGAGTAATTTTTTCATCAGATACTTTTTTACTCTTACTCAAGTAACTTTTAAGATTGTTACGTTTACTTTTACTTGAGTAAAAATGTCCGCAGGTATCTATACTTTTACATGAGTATAGATTTTGCATACTCTACCCACCTCTGTTAATACATCCTTACCTGCAAATGTGTACTATATTACTAAAGTGTTTAGTCTTTTAAAACACTGTTGTAATACATTGAGCAACCAAACATTGTTCTTAGGACGTTTTTCTACAGGAAGAAAACGTAAATTACTTCCAAATACTTAAAATATAGTCTAATGCAAGGCTATATATAGAGTATATACTGTATTATCCAGGCATAACACTTTATGACAACATTTTTAGATGCCTGTTCTACAGCCTAGCTAATCAATCTGTCAGATTCTGGAGTGTATTCAAGTTCTAAAGAAAATTATGAATGATAAATTATCTTAAATAAAACAAATGTTTATAGATATGGTATATAAGTATATAGGAATTTCATTCACCTTGGAAATGGAGGCCATTTGAATGGTTTGTGAGTACAATTAATACACACAGCATGCCATATTATCTGATAATTGTAGGAAATAATGCCAAAATGCAATTGACTGTGTGAAGCCACATAAAACAAAACAAAAATACGATGTATAAGCCAAGATCAGCGGCTAATAAGCCAAAATCAGCTGGCGTGACGTGATGGCGACCAGCAAGACCTAGCTGTCACTCAAGTGTCCACTCCCTTAATTATGCAGACTTAATATAACTTAATATAAATGAAAGAGATGAGTTATAAAAAAAATCACCCCCCTCATAGTTGTCATAAGGGGTAATATTAGCTATATACACCAAAATCATTTTTTGTACCAGGCTATAAACATATTTTTTTCTGCTGTAAATTTGGCCTTTTTAAAATTGGGGTCAATAGAAATGTGCTCTATTTTGGATCCAGGTCTAGTGGAATTTCAATGAATTGCAGTTTTAGTTACTTCTGTGATATTGCCACTTGTGTTGAACAGAACAAAGATACTCATTACAGTTTGAAACCACTTGAAGGCGATTAAACAGTGAGTAAATGTTTATTTTTGGGTGAGCTATCCCTTTAAGCATTTCTGTTTGGAAAGTCAGAAAGTGTTGACATGCAGTGTCACAAACTCAGTATGTTCATCGAGGCTGCAAAACTTTCTGTACTTGTCCTTCCGAGACTCCATTACAGCTAATGTTACGCTCTAACTATCTTGTGACATGACAGTCGACAGTGATCAGTTGGAAGTTTCACAGCAGCTGTTTAAACACACGGCCTGCTCGATTGTGAAATAACAAAATTCTGTGAAATTTGTTATTGAGCATGTAATTTATAATGTCCATGAGAATTGTGCTGGACGCCGGTCTGGGTTTTACAAATTTATTAGGCCTGGATACACACAGGACAGTTTAAAGCCTGTATACGAACTCATCTATCTAAGCTGTGCTGTGGAAAACAAATATTCAATCTGGACATTTATTTGTTATTAATACAGCTTATATCAGAAAGCAATTTGCAGAGTTGTCACCTCAGGGAGGCACTGGATTTCATCAGCATGTCAGCATTTGTCTTATAGTGATTAAGGCTGATAAGAGGAGACACACATGTAAAGAGACAGAGAGAGAGAGAAACAGTGATTTTACAAGCCCTTTTACTCACTCTGGAAGAGTACAGTTCTTGAAGTGTAGGAAGGGTAGTGCCAGTGATTCGTTCAGCAGTCCGGACTATTCGCTGTAGTCTACAGAGGTTGGTTTTGGCAGCTGAGCTGAACCAGACGGTGATTGAAGTGCAGAGGATGGATTGGATGACAGCTGAGTAGAACTGTACGAGCAGCTCCTGTGGCAGGTTGAACTTCCTCAGCTGACGAAGGAAGTACAGTCTCTGCTGGGCTTTCTTTACAATGGAGTCTATGTGAATGTCCCACTTTAGATCCTGAGAGATGGTGGTGCCCAGGAACCTGAATGACTCTACTGCAGCCACAGTGCTGTTCATGATGGTGAGTGGGGGGAGTGCAGGGGGGTTTCTCCTAAAGTCCACTATCATCTCCACTGTTTTGAGCGTGTTCAGCTCCAGGTTGTTGTATCTGCACCATAAAGCCAGCCACTCCACCTCCTGTCTGTATGCAGACTCATCACTGTTCCAGATGAGGCCGATAACAGTAGTGTCATCCGCAAACTTCAAGAGCTTAATGGATGGGTCTTTTGCAGTGCAGTCGTTTGTGTACAGGGAGAAGAGCAGTGGGGAGAGAACACATCCCTGGGGGGCACCAGTGCTGATGGTGCGGCTGTCGGATGTGATTTTACCCATTCTGACTAGCTGTTGTCTATCTGTCAGAAAGCTGGTGATCCATTGACAGACAGAGCTAGGGACAGACAGCTGGGTCAGTTTGTTCTCGAGCAGTGATGGGACGATGGTGTTAAAGGCAGAACTGAAGTCCACAAACAGTATCCTTGCGTAGTTCCCTGGTTTGTCCAGATGTTCTAGGATATAATGCAGTCCCATGTTGACTGCATCATCCACAGACCGGTTTGCTCTATAGGCAAACTGCAGGGGGTCCAGCAAAGGTCCAGTGATGTCCTTCAGATAAGCTAGCATCTTGAGCTAATGAGGCAAAATAAAATAAAAAAAAATAAATAAATAAAATTTAATTAAATTCTGCAATTATTATAACTCACCCTGGAGCTATACGATAAATTAGACTTATTATTTTTGTAAAGTTTCAAGTGTTCACACTTAGCTGATGATTGAAAATAAAGCATGTTTGGCATGCTGTCCCGGGAGAGAGCCCCGAGCTCAAAAGATCCTTGATCCTGGGGTTTCATCTGGAGAGAGGGGGGTCTGACCTCAGGTAGGTCTTGAGAGCTCCCCCAAATTCATTTGCTCGGCCTATTCCTTGATTATTAGAGGTTGCCACGATGGAATGAACCGCTAACTATACCAGGATATGCTTATGTGGTGAATGCCCAGTACTAAAGCACTTATATGCTGTGCCAATTTGGTTTATTCAATTCACCTATACTGCATGTCTTTGTACAGTGGGAGGAAAGTGGAGCACACAGGGCAAACCCACGCGAGCACAGGGAGAAAATGTAAACTCCACACAGAAATGCCAACTGGCCCAACCAGGACTCGAACCAGTGACCTTCTTGCCCTAAGGTGACAGTGCTAACCACTGAGCTGCTGTGCCGCCCTGTCCTGTATTAATCTAGGAAAGAGGTGGAGGAGTTTGGATGGGGGATTCTTCGAGGCGAAGATAACTAGGGTAAGAAAATCTGGGTATTTATGTGTGTTTGGATTTGTCTGATTGGTACATCATATGATAGCTAATGCGGGACCAGCGGTAGTCAATCATAAGCATGTGATTTTCTCAAAATTAGTTTATTAATAAACTTCACATTGTAAAATTATTCATTTCTTTTTATAACTCCACCAAAAGAATACTTTGATCTCAAATCACACATTGTTACTCATGTTATGAACACTTTGAAATAATTAGCACTTAAATTTTAGTCCCATATGCAGTTTAGGAAGTTCTGTATAACGCAGTATCTTCATTATACATTAATATTGCTTTTTGTTACATAAAACAGACTTTAAATTACATTAGGGCAATTAAAAATGGCCATTTTCTTTTTTTTGGTGGATTACACATGGGTACTTTACACATTTCTCACAATGCCTCTTTTGATACCTGCAGACTCCTCATTGGCAGGTAAGTCTTCAGCACAGATCACTGTACGGGATAACTGGGACCTGGACCTCTAACATAAAGTATGCTCGTCGTACTCATTAAACACATCTGAAAAATACAATTATCCACTTCTGTTTGGACGGCAGCTCTCTTAAATTTGTATTTTTTTGCCTTATTTAAGATTAAGCCTGTTTTTTCCTGAGGTTTCTTCTCCATTTCTGTCAATTGGAGTTTTGGTTCTTTGCCACAGTTGTCTTTGACTTGCTTTAGTGGAGCTGCTCTACTGTGAATCACATCCTTCAATACCAGACTGATGAACATAACTATTTTACATTCTGTCCGTTTATTGGATAATCCGTATAAATTCAGTCTTATGAAAATGGATGATTTTTAAAAGGAGTCATAGCACCAAACCTCACCCCTAAATTCAACCATCATTGGAGGATGAGTAAATTACACTAAATTGTACGAATGAAATCTTACAAATCACAAAAAATTACAATGGTTGTCAATACTGACATTTATATTGAACTGAACTGAATCAACATTAAACTAAGATCAAATTTAGCATTGAGCACATTTACATGCACACCAATATGCTGATATCACTCTCAGAAATAAAGGTACAAAATCTGTCAATTAGGGCTTATTTACTCTTTAGGCATTAATATGTACCTTTAATGTACATTATGGAGCCCTTAGGTACTAAAAAAAGTGTAACTTTTAAGTAACTTTACGTTCAAAAGTGTAACTTTTACTGCTCATTGACCACTTTTGTACCTTTATTTCTGAGAATGTAAGCTTAATGAAATAACTTGTTGTTACAGTTTACATGCAAACCAATGTAATGTAATGTAAATGTAATGTGTATATATATAAGCGCATTTATTGTGGATGGCCATACACCCAAACTGCGTCACAAATCATCTCTCCACACCACCACCAGTGTTCAGCATCCACTTGGATGATGCAACAGGAGCCACAGGACAACCAGGCACAAGTGCACTCACCACACAACAGCTTTAGGTGCAGTGGAGAGACAGTGATAGAGCCAATTTGGTAGATAGGGATGATTGGGAGGCCATGATGGGTAAGAGCCAATGGAGGGAATTTGGCCAGGACACCCAGGGTTACACCTGTACTCTTTATGTGAAGTACCATGGAACTTTTAATGACCACAGAGAGTCAGGACCTCTGTTTAACGTCTCATTCGAAGGACAGTGCCCTCTGACAGTATAGTGTCCCCTTCACTTTACTGGGTCATCAGGACTCACTCTGATCGCAGGTTGAGCGCCCTCTGCTGGCCTCACTAACACCACTTCCAACATCAACCTAGTTTTCCCATGTGCTCTCCCATCCAGGTACTTACCGGGCTCAGCCCTGCTTAGTTTCAGTGAGTAACTGGTCTTAGGCTGCAGGGTGATATGGCTGTAATAACCTGGCAATGCAAGTAAACAATGTTTACAAGACTCACTTCAGCTTATCTCCCAGTACTCAAATTAAAATGAGATCATTTATACTAACTATAAGTGTTTCATTTGTTACGTCAGTCACCTGCAAGCTTCAATAAACCAATACAAAGCAGGTTCATACCAATGACTGTATAAAAATATGGTCGACGCAACAGCGACATTTTCCATTAAACGCTGTGAAGGTAAAAACGCCTCGTGATGGTCACAAACTGTCGCAAAAGACTGCTGAAATTGGAGCCTGAGCATGCGCAGAAGGACTGCCTAATGGAGCCACAGGAGGAGCTGTGGAATCGAACTTTCAACCAAACGTTTGTACATCATATCAACCACGCCCCCCGAACTTCTCACTTGACCGCTGGTGTCTGCACTATAATAAAGGCTTGCTAATGTACACTTTGCATTTACATAGTAGCCTGCGTTTGCTGTTTTATCAACATAAATGGTTGTAATAACATTAACAATGGTGAGGTTTTATATAATGAAGATTTAATCGTGCCAGCTCCGGGCCGCAGCACACATTACTCGCTGGGCCGGATACCTATGGACTCACTGCCCGATTCCGGAGCGAGTGCCGCATCCGAGCTGGACTCATAGGTACAGCAAACGGAGTCAAGCCGAGGGGTAAGTCTCCGGCAGGCGAGAGTCTAGCCGGAACTGGCCAGAGTGTATTTTGCTATCTGGGTGTTTAGACGTGTATCTGCAAACTTATAAAGCCCTTACCTTACCAAATAAACAGTGTTCCACCAGATCCTCAGAAACTATAGTTTACTGCTGAGCAACTCATTTTATTATGGTAAAATAACACAGAAATGGAATAATAACACTTCAGTCTCTTGCCAAAGCTCCGACGTTTGCTTTGAGAAGCTATCAATCACAGCTGTCAATCACGATGACACGCCCAGCATTAAATTACTGCTCAAAACATACTCTTTACAAAAATGAAGATCTGCACCTATATCATCACGATAACCAGTGCCTTGACTGACTAGAACCATCTTTCGGGAAATTTTATTGCAAGTGTAATACATTTTTTTATTTGGTCTCATGTCTCCTTCATTAACACTGAGGAGGCGGGTTTTATGACTTGTACTGCAGCCAGCCCCCAGGGGGGCGATCTAATGGCTGAGACCTTCACTCAAAAGCAGGCTTGTGGCACACTTGGTTCATACAGGTTCAACAAGCTGAACAAAATTGGCATAAGAAAAAAATAGCTGTGATGATGGGTTTATAGTGAAGCGGTTTATGTTCTTACTCAGATAAAGGAAAACTGGTAAATGTGTTTACATGTGCATCGTGAGCTTATTAAGCACAATCCGGTTAAGAATTACTGAATGTGTCTAATGAACTCGTTTCACACTGATAAAACTTCATACCTGATTTTCAATTATTAGTTAAAGAAATAAAAACTACTGGACTGCTTCCTGGATCAGACCTGCCAGAAGAGGAAATGCCTTGTGTGTATAAGTGAGTGACACAATTTTACATGGGATTTCCACAGTTCATCCAGTCATCTGGGCTGAAGCCCGCAGTACCATTCAGTGACCCTTTCCCCGGCCATTCACATTGGGGATTAAAGGTGAACAAGAGGGCAATTTGGCCATGGAGTCAGAAACACTGACCGTCAACTCTGTACTGTTTCTGTTCTTTGCTGCGCGCACACACACGCACGCACACACACACACACACACACACACACACACACACACACACACACA
>CAIGQZ010033112.1:23299385-23311885 GCA_903798205.1 Danio tinwini
CACACACACACACACACACACACACACACACACACACACACACACAATCTTGCTTCTTAGCATGGGGTCACGGCCCACCACAAGCACAAGAATGAGCAAGGATACATAACTTCAAAAGCCATTACCACTCTGAAATCAGCTTACTGCTTCACGGTGACTTGCCTTGGCTAAAATAGAACAAATTCAATCTCCTTTAAGTAGCAAGACAAAAAGGGTTTGCTGTTAGCGTTTAGTTGAGTGAGTTCAGTTTAGTTTTGGAAATAAATGTACAGTATGATGTAATTTATAATATGTGACCATGTAGCCATAAAACCAATCATAAGGGAACATTTTTTGGAAAGTGAAACTTGTATATCCCCAGCAGGCACAGGACATCAACATTGAAGATTGAAGTTGTATCCCAACGTCATGGGACATTGCATTTTAGCTGGAAATGATAATCAGTTTTGATGTCAGAACCCAACGTCAGACAGATGTTGGATTTTGGTCACTTTCCAATGCAACCTAAAAACAACCAAATATCAACGTCTAATGATGTTACAGTTTGGCATTGTGTGAACGTTACCACTATAATGTCTATCAGGCATTGTATTTTGGTTGCCATAAATGACAAATAAATGTCAGTATTTGACATCAATATGACGTTGGTTTAAGATGTTGGCTCGACGTTGGATTTTGGTTACTTTCCAACACATCAGCCAAATATCAACGTCATTTGACGTCGTTATTGGATGTCAAAATAACGTTGTCCTTTATAGACACCTGCTAAACATTGAATTTTGGTCACCCAACATCACAACCTAAATCAAACCTAATATAACCTATACCATCTTAGCATGGGGTCACTGCTGGGTCATTTGAAAGCTGAATACATACACTTTTTGTATTAATTATTGTTCAAAAAACCCTAGATAGAGATAATCACTTAAAGCTGTCCATATTAAGTTATTAGCAATGCAAATTGCTTAGCAAATTAAAGTTTTGGTGTATTTATGGCAGAAAATGTACAAAATATGTTCATGAAAAGTGTTCTTTACTTAATATTCTAATGGTTTTTGTCATAAAATAAAAGAAAGGTCTGACCCATACAATGTATTTTTGGCTATTCCCACAAATATACCTATGCAAAATAAGTCTGGTTTTGCTGGTCACAATGTAAATTGTCACAATGGATTCTCAATTAAATGTCATTATAGATTTTCGAGCTCAATTAATCAATACAATTTGTTTAAATAAATACAAATTCATGAACAAATTTTGTTTAAATCAATCACTTGTTTTTGCCTGAAATTGTTACGAATAATCAAAAATGTAATACATAAATTTATATTTTTAAAATGTTATATTAAATAATTTTTTAAAAACTATTATTTTCCTAACTTACACTCAAATATATATATATATATATCTTTGCTGCTTATTCAAACTACTTATTAAAGATGAGCAGGGTTCCACACAATTTATTCATGTTGTCCCAACACAAATCTATTAAGTTAACGTAACTAATTTTGTAGATTGAACATAAAACAATTAAATTTCTCCTAAAAAATCTCCATAATGTTATTTAATATAATAAAAATATTAAAGTAAAATAAAATAAAATAGCATATATAAAACATGGGACAACTTGCCCTTACAAAATACTGAATGTCTGAACATATAAATACGTATACGTATTTATTGTGTTCCACTAAGAAAATAGGAAATATATTGGTGGTATTTTAGTTTTGTCCTTGAGAGCAATTACTTACCTTATGTAATTGGACTTTTGACTTATAGTTCCTAAAATAAAGCCCCCAGAAAACATTCCCCTGTGAGAACTAACTCCATTCCTTTTTTGGCCTAAAATAAAAATGCCACACAAATAATTGCACAAATTCAGCAGTTGCAAGTTCATCTGTCTAAAGCCATTTAAATATTTACAACCTGGAATTAAAAATGAGAAATGGTTGTTTTTCAATTGCTCCAAGATTTCACCCAGCAGATCTTTCTCAATACAACATAAAAAAAAAATCTGACTGACAGAGCTCATTCTTTATTAGCGGAGTTCATCTGGTGTGTTTAAAGTCGAGTTGTTCAAGATAAATGTGTAAGCTGAACATTACTTGCGTTTTCAATTTTGGTAGGAAAGGTGCTCCTATTTACTGTTTGTATAAAATATGGTCTTTTAAACTAGGTAATAAAACAAGTTTTATGGTAGCATTACCCAGACCCCCACAGGGAGAATGTGCTGCATTTTCTTGCTGGAGATTTGCTGCAGGTTTGCTGACTCAGAATAAGAGAGCAGGTTAACCCTGGCCTGATGCTCAAGATTAATAAAAAATTCATGTTTTTGTCGTCGTTGTTGTTGTTTTAAAACATTTTGATGTAATATGGGTGACTCACGTTATAAAATATTATAGGCATTTATGTAATTTATTGCTTAATGACCCAACTGTAAAATGAATATCTAAAAGGGTTGTAAAATGTTATTTGACAAATATTTTGTTTTTATAAATTATGAAAATTGTGTTGCTTGTTCAAACTACTTAATTAAAATGAGCTGAAACAACATAATTCTTCACTGTAAAACCCAAAAAGTTAAGGTGACTCAAACCATTTGAGGAACCCGATTGCAACAAACCATTTAATGAGTGGTAATGAGTGCTGTGAACTTAATCCATTTGAGTAAACAAAGCAATTCGAGCACAGTAAAACCCAATAAATGAAGAGAACTGAAACCAACAGAGTACTGTAAAAGCCCAATAAGTTAAGGCAACTTAAACCATTTAAGAAAACTGATGGCAATAAACCATTTGAGTTAAAAAAAACTAATCTATATGAGTACTAAACTTACTCCATTTAAGTTAAGGAGGTATTTAATTAACTTATTATCTTCAACACTGAGTTAAAATCTCTTTTCAAATAAGTAGTTAATGAATATGAAGTTAACTACACTCATTTTTTTGTTATACAAGGTTTAACTTAATGTTCCTAGTCAGTTTTATAATTTTGTATTTATTTTATTAGCAATATTCTTTTTATTTACAGTGTATTGTGAAGTTATCATTTAGTAAAAGTCTATCAATACACTGACAAAAAAATCCAACATATTTAAAAAAAATATTCTTTTAAAAGCGTTCCTTCATATCTCTACAATTATCTTCTTAGCTTTCAAATCTGCCATCGGCAACGACTAATGATACCACGGGCAACATTTAATGATGGTAACTTTAAGACCTAATGGATTTAACCTCTACCTTGCCGTGCGATGTTCGAAGACAGAAAGTGAGCCACATGTTTTGAGAGAGCATGCTAGCTGGATTAGTGACCATTAGACTCAAACCCCAAGAGCGGCTCTAGTAAACTGACCCGATCGAGCTTTTAGGTCACTTCCAGAGTGAGAGACACAGAAAAGAAAGACTAATCCTTTATCTCTTTGTGTAATAAGTTGTACGACATGACCTCATAAACCAATCTCTCCTCCTAAACATCTTTTCTTCTCTCGAGACCTTTCTGACATCCAGCGATTGTTAGTAAACACTAATGAACCGCTAACCCCAGCAGCGCGCTTCCTCCCGACCTGAGCCGAGCTTGCACAACGACCCCCAAAAACACACACAGACCCTCCAGACTCGCCCCTCCTGAGCACAGATGGGCGTCTGATAAGCTGCGCTGGAATGCCTGTCTGGGTGTTCCTGAGGAGAGCTGGGTGGCAATGAGGAGCCCATCAAAATCACTCAGCGCTGGACTCTTTTGGCCTATTCATTCGCTCTTTTCAAAATAAAAAAAGCAATTGCGGCTTTTGATGTCACAGTTCTAGGCCTGAAGCCAGCCTGGGTGAAAAAGGTGGCTATTTTTCCTACAAAGGTGGACATTTTTGCAGTTACAGTGTTCAGCATATTGAGTACACCACATTTTGAAAATGAATATTTTTATCCATTTCTCAGTGAACATAGGCAATGTATTGTGGTGCATTTAAACAAAACAGATTTATTAAACCAATATATTTATTAAAATAATATTTTAGTCACCAAAACATATTTAGAAATTGAAAGATTAAACAATACAATTCAAGCAAAATATATACATATATAAATAAAATTACAACCTACAAAATTTCAACAACATTTAAAAAAATGTTTTGGCCTCTCTTGATTTTTCCTTTTTTTTAAATTTGTATTTAATATTTTTCTATAACATAAATTTGGGAGTTTTTGGACCGTTATCATAAGTTATTTTGTTAGATAAGCTCCAGATTTTGCTTCAGTGCTGACTAATCTAATGTATGTGCACAAATATAATATTGTATAGCTTCCAATTAAGGGCAACGCAGTGGCGCAGTAGGTAGTGCTGTTGCCTCACAGCAAGAACGTGTCTGGGTCGCAGGTTAGAACCCCCCCTCGAACCTCGAGTTGGCGTTTCTGTGTGGAGTTTGCATGTTCTCCCTGCGTTCGTGTGGGTTTCCTCCGGGTGCTCTGTAGCCTTTTTTTTTTAAATAAAGGGACTAAGCCGACAAGAAAATGAATGAATGAATGAATAGCTTCCTGTTAAAAATATGAATTAAAAAAATAGATTCGTGAGATTCGTACTTATATATGCTGAGCAATGTATTCCTGTCATTTTGTATTTAAATATGAGGCTTCAATCCTGCATTTGATCTACTAAATTGAGCTTGTCAGTTGATTTTTCAAATTTTTTACCATATAATATAATAGATACTATATTATTGCTTAAATATCTATTTACAAATATTTATTTAAAATGTAAGCTTTATTTAATAGTTTTATAAATAATGTTATGAGATTAGTGTTTAAAGTTGACATTTTAAATAAAGAAATGGCATACTTTTTCAAAAGTCAGAATTTGTCTTATTTTATCTTGAGTAGTAATAATAATAATAAAAAAAACTACAGTACCACTAATAATTGGGTGCTTCACGATTTGTCCAGCCTCTCTTGTAAAATGTACATTTCACAATTTGTGGATAATAAAAATAACCTAATTTTATTAAAGTATAAAATGGACTGCTTTTGGTGCTTGGCAGTTTTCATTGGTCATTTTGTGTTCCACAAATAAACTCGATAGTTAAGCATACACTACTAACTAGGGATAAAGCGATCAGATTTTATTGCCCTCAAGTCCGATTTTGAGTATCTACAATACCCAAATGCAATCTGATACTTCTAAAAATGCATAAAAAAAGAGAGAAGAAACAGATCCAGGATGTTCCTTTTTTTTTTTTGAATTCACCTTATTTTAACATTCAATAACTCTGTTAACAAACAGAGCCCTTCTGTGAGGTTGAACAATCAAGTAATAAATAACATAAATTCTTTACTTATGGACTTTAGTGCAATGGTAAATATTTAAAAAATCAAATATAAAAACAAACAGCAACTCAACTTAAAATTATTCAGATCGAGTCTGAAACACCGTGATCGGCCCAATTTGCGATCATGTGATCGGATCTGGACATACCTACTACTAACACACTATTTGTGGAATGTTTTTCTCTATTTAACAACATTAAAATGAAAGACGACCTCTATATAGATCATGTCTTAGGTAGATGGCACATTTTATTTAACAGCTGAATGTTGGACTCATGAAAAAGGATTGTTTGCATTCACCTAAACTGACTTGCTGGACAACATAAAAAAAACATGGTCGGTTTGTTGGTGAAGGCAAAGTAGTCAAAACGGGACGAGGGAGCTTATGTACGAGACAAAAAAATTGACAAATTGTGAACTTTTGGCAGTGGCGGAAGGTCATTTGAACAATCAAAAAGCCAGATTTGCAAAATAATAGTTTGTAATTGCAAGAAAAAAGTCAAAATTTGTAGTTCTTTTTTTTTCTTTTCAGAATAGCAAGATAAAAACCCAGAATAAAGACTTTTTCTTGAACATCCAAGTTATCATTTTACATTAGGACTTTTCCCCACAATTAGTTTATAAGTCTTAATTTGTTTTAAATGAGGTTAAAACGCCAAACTCCAACACACTGAAAACTCTAAGTTCACCTCACTTCTGACTTTCTTCTAAAAAAATGGGAGTTTTACATCTTGAATAAACAAAGTGTAGTGAGTTTAATATCCACAGATCTGTTTTTTTATTATTAATTAAATTTATGAGATTTAAACATGTCAAAGCTGCAAAATAACTCAGAATTGCAAAAAAAAAACAACAGAATTTTTTGTTAATATTTTACAGAACTTGCTATTCCAAGTTATTCCACAAGTTTAATTACTTCTGAATTCTAACTTTTTCACAGAATAATGAGACTATATGTCATAATTGGCAGTCCTAAATGCACAATTTTAAAATAAAAATCATTTAACTTTTTTTCTCAATATTGTGATATTGTGATTATTATCTAATACATGTTTGACCAGTTTCCACCTCGAAATTCTTAGAATAAAGTTAGAATTGCAAGATATAAACTGAGAATTATAACTTTTTTACTTGATTCTGATATATAATTCAGATATATGAACTTCTAATATGTTTACATCTCATAATTTAGACTTTAAAAACAATGTGACTTTGTATCTCACAGTTTAAACTTTTAAAAGTTCACTTGAGAAAAAAAAAAATATATATAACTGCAACACAAAACCCCAAAAATACAACAGATAAAGATGTAATTCTTGTGAGAATTCTGACTTTTTAATAAGATAACATCTCACAATTTTGCCTTAACAAATTCATATCTTGCAATTCTGAGAACAAGGTCAGAAATGAAAGATTACTTTAAAACCATAGTCCTAACTCAACTTTAAATGTTCTTTAAACGTGTAAACTATTTTCTTGCAATTCCAAGTTACCACACACAATTTTGATCATCAAAATTATCATTTTTGTCCTTCCGAAGTTTATATTAACTCACAATTGGAAGTAAACATATCATCTGATCTTTGCAATTTTGTTGTATAGTCAACAATTGTTGCAGTTCAGAGACACAATTATTTAATGATAATATTTATTTTTTTATCATGTGGCCCAGGCTTCCATACAAATTCTTCTGATTGCACAAGGTTTAAGCGAAATAAGCGAAACTGAACTTTTCACCCAGAGTATAAAAAAAAACGTTGCACAAACACGCCACTGCATTCATCGCGTCTTACTCTCATTAATACTCAAGTGAGATTAACTTTACAGCATGAAAAATGCAAGCCCACAAAATCCTATTACTTAGAATCATTACAAGGATTATCTAAAGTTCATATTTACTCACAACACAACGTGTTATTGTTACAATATGAAAGAGAACATGGCTAAACGCACTATATAATCTCCCACACACCCAAACAAGAACTCAAATGCATCTTTTCCATAGCACCTTTAATCCTTTTAGGATTTATGTTGCAAGAAAAGCCGATTGCAGAGAATGATATAAACAAACCATCCTGTCTTTGCCATGAAGTTAATAGAGCAGTTTCTTCAAATAGAAAAGCGTAATATAGAGCAAAACATTATGAACATTCAGTTTTGTCTCTTTAACAGAGATTATGGTTTCATTTCGTCCAGCTATAACTGGGAAATAAAATGTTTGATTTCTTTGATCATTTCAAAATTGTAATCATTTCAAATTTATTCAAATATTTTCAAAATCAACATTTTTATTATTTAAATTTAAAGTCAAATGGCAAATTATTTCATAAGCTGTGAAGTTTATTTTTACAATGTGCCTTTATATCACACAATAAGACAAAACTTGTAATTACATAATAATTTTACAATTAAAGTCATGATTCTAAGAGTTTGGCAATTATACCATTTGAAGTCACATTTCAAATTTCTATTTTACAATGTAAGTTTTAATCACTTATGAATAATTACCCATTTTTTCCCAGAATTATGAGTTTAAAACTTAAAAACTGTGAGTTACAATTTCAAACTGCAAGTGAACTTCTCAATTCTAACCTTAATAATTACAAGTCAAATATGCACAATTTTGAATTAAAATCTTTTAAGTACTGTGATTATCTTACAATATTGACCTGTTTGCCTATTGCATTTCTTAGAAAAAAGTTAGAATTGCAAGATATAAACTACCTAGATATAGAAACTACCAATTGTAAGTTTACATTTTTTAAAATTGCGACTTTACATCTCAGTTTTAGCTATTTAAGTTCATAATTTTGACCTGAGAAAAAATATATGCAGTGCTCAGCATAATTGAGTACACCCCATTTTGAAAATGAATATTTTTATCCATTTACTATTTTTCAGTGAATATAGGCAATGTATTTTGGTGCATTTAAACAAAACAGATTTATTAAACAGATAGATTTATTAAAATAATATTTTAGTCCCCATACATATTTAGAAATTGAAACAATTAATTCAATTAAATTCAAGCAAAATATTGCAAAAAAAATTACAACCTACAAAATTTCAACTAAATATTTCAATTTTTTTTTTGCTTATCTTGATTTTTTCCCTCTTTTTTAAATTTGTATTTAATATTTTTCTATAACATAAATTTGAATGTACTAGTTTTTGGACTGCTATCATAAGTTATTTTGTTAGATAAGCTCCAGATTTTGCTTCAGTACTGACTAATCTAATGTATATGCACAAATATAATATTGTATAGCTTCCTATTAAAAATATAAATTTAAAAGATAGATGGTAAAACATGAAACACCACAAAGAAATGCCACCTGACCCAGCCGAGGCTCAACCAGAGATCTTCTTGCTGTGAGGCGACAGCACTACACTGTGCCACCGCGTCGCCCGTCTTGACCAATTTATATCTTGCAATTCTTCCAGCTATAACTGTGAGATAAAATGTTTGATTTCTGTGATAATTTCAAAATTAACATCAGCTCTGACTGGCACAGTTGTTATTTAAACTAAATGCTATTTGGCTGTTTTTGTTTTTTTTTTTTTTTAAAAGGGGGGAGCTACTTTTTGTCCCATCCTGTCTTCCTGTTTCAGTTGAGATTGTCAAATATTAAATAAAAATGCATATTTCAAAGCACCTGATGGGGCCTTTAAATCTCTTATTATGTAATTTAGTTATACAGTTGAAGTCAGAATTGTCTCCTCTTTGAGTTTTTTTCTTTTTTTAAATATTTCCCAAATGCTGTTTAACAGAGCAAGGAAATTTTCACAGTATGTCTGATAATATTTTTTTCTTCTGGAGAAAGTCTTATTTGCTTTATTTCGGCTAGAATAAAAGCAGTTTTTAATTTTTTTAATCACCATTTTAAGGTCAAAATTATTAGCCCCCTTAAGCTATTTCTTTTTCGATAGTCTACAGAACAAACATTATACAATAACTTGCCTAATTACCTTACCCTGCCTAGTTAACCTAGTTAAGCCTTTAAATGTCACTTTAAGCTGTATAGAAGTGTGTTGAAAAATATCTAGTCAAATATTATTTACTGTCATCATGGCAAAGATAAAATAAATCAGTTATTAGAAATGACTTATTAAAACTATTATGTTTAGAAATGTGTTGAAAAAAATCTTCTCTCCGTTAAACAGAAACAAACAGGGGGGCTAATAATTCAGGGGGGCTAATAATTCTGACTTCAACTGTACATAACTACAATCCATCATATAAATTCACAATTGCAAAAAAAATAAAAAAATATTTAAACATTAAAATATTACAATAACAACTCAAATGATCAAATTACGAGAACTAATAATCTCTTTCTCTCGTATATTGTGTCATATCTTATATATCATATTGTGATTTTATTTCTTATCTAAAACCTGATTGCACAATTTTCCTTAAGAGGGAAACTGAGAGCTTACTGTTATTGGCTGTGGTCTGTGATCCGCAGGAGCAGTTCATTATGAAGTGGGACCTCGACCAGTTGACAGCTCTCTTTGTTCAGCTTTCTAGCAGCCAGTATGCAGAATACTTCACTTCCTTTTATAAAAAAAATGGCAGATGGAGACATATAATTAGTTAAGAAACTGATCCAACCTTTGAGCATTTGCAGCACGGCCAGCCTTCTACAATTTTATTTCTCATAATTATATCTGCCAGTCAACATCTAACTAATTTGATTCTAAAATTTAAAGCCACATATTAAAGTCTGTGTGAAATCAAAATTTGCAATGTTTATTTTGCTAGCGCACATTGCTATCCTTTAGGCGAATAATTCATTTGCAAGTTAATTCACTAAAAATAAATTGTTTGCTTTGGTAATCTTCAATCAAAGTCTGACCATTTGCTTCTGTGTTTAGAGTGGGGTCTTTTAAGCTAAGCTGTCAAATTTATGCTTTTAAGAAATAATTGTTGCTAACGTTAAAAAATGCAAGCTTAACATGTTAAGCCTTTAAAGGCTTGCAGTGCAAGGAACCTATTATTTTTTCTTTTTTCTACTTATTAAAACTACTAGTAATACTGTTATTATGATTATTATGTTATTATATTTAACCATACAGAAATTCTGAGTAATCTTCTCAATTTTCTATGTGCCATTGTTCTTTTTTATTATTATTAATGTTGTTGTTAACAAAACATACAGGCTGAAAAAAACAATATAATGAAATATATCAATTCAACTACCCCCTCCCCCTCCCCTGCAGTGTCCTTAAACTGGGGTATCCAATGAATAGAAGTTAACAGAAAAACAAAAACAAAGTACAGTATCAAGTATCAATTATACAAAATAAGGCAATCATTCTGGATCCTGATCGTAGTTTTGTGCAATAAACATGGAGATTTTGTCAGCAAACTAATATTTAGTTAAGAATAGAAACTGACCCAAAATATTCAGTTGGGCATTTGCAGCATACTGTACGTACTTTGCCAAAAACGTCTTTTAATAATTGAGTAATTCCTAATTAAATATCCTAAATATCCTAAATTTTGCAGGATAACAAGAAAGCAGTATACAACAAATAATATACATGGTTTTGTTGTGTTTATTACTAATTAATTATAATTATTATTTATTTCAAATGTTTATAATCACATACAGATGTCAGTGTGTTCATGAACTGGAGAGTTTATTCTAGTCACAACTGTGTATACAAAAATATGAATTATGAAAACATGTGTTAAATGTTTGACTTCATGCAAGCTCGTCTAGGCCAACATTTTAATGGTTATAAATGTCAGCGTAACCCAACCTGGTTCATTCCCCACAAGCTTATTCTACAGGGTACAGCATCAATGAATCACAATGAATCAAATGCATATTACGACTAGTCAGGAACCATATAGGTGAGACCAGAGCTAGTTGTCACACAAGAAGGTTACCTCAGTGAGTATCAGTGGTGTAAAGTAACAAATTACAAATGCTCAAATTACTGTAATTGAGTAGTTTTCTCAGAAACTGTAATTTACTAAGTAGTTATAAAAATGTGTACTTTTACTTTCCAATGAGTATATTTTAGTGCTGTATCTGTACTTTTACTCCACTACTTTCCTTTCTATGTGGATTAGAAAAATCAGTCCTGCGATTTCTGTCCGATCAATTGCAAATAGAAAGTAAATCGCATCATACTGAACTACAGTACCTTAAGACTTGCAGCAAACTGTTTGGAAGCATTCAAAGTGTCCAAGAAGATACTTTACACGCAATGACCCAGAGACTGTTTAGACTGCATGCCACTGATGAGAAGATGACTGATGTTTACCGTATGATGACTGAAATGGTCTTAAACAATAACTAAATGCACTACAGAATGTTACGTTTACACACACACACACACAAATTACATGTAAACACATCAACCTTTCCCAGCGTAATACTCACTATTCACCAATGGTGGAAAGAGTACTAAAAATCATACTCAAGTAAAACACTATCACTTGTACAATGTAGTGCGAGTAAAAGTATCTGTTGTATATAACATTTTAACATTTAAAACCATTTTAACATTTTAAACCAACGTCATATTGACATCAAATACTGACATTTATTCATCAGTTATGGCAACCAAAATCCAAGTGGTAACGTCCACACAATGTCAAGCTGTAACATTATTAGACATTGATATTTGGTTGGTTTTAGGTTGGACGTTGGACATTGACGTCAACCAGATTTTTTTTCCAAAAAAATAAAAGCGGCGTCCATGACGTTAGTGTGCAACGTCAATCTGACGTCATGTTGACATCTTGTGCCTGCTGGGTGTTTAAGACCATTTTGGTCACAATACAGTAAACATCTGTCATCTTCTCATCAGTAACATCTATCTAAATAATGTCTGGGTCAATGCATGTAAAGATTTTAGACATCTTTTTGTACACTTTAAATGCTTTCAAACAGTTTGCTGCAAGTAAAAAGTGCTGTTTAATAAATTAGTTTTGTTTAAATGCACCAAAATACATCATATTCACTGCTTATATTCACTGAAAAATGGATATAAATATTAATTTTCAAAATGATGTGTACTCAATTATGCTGAGCATTGTATCTATTCACCTTATTCTCCATGTACAAGCAGGCGCAGCTATTTGAATCATTTAGGCTCGAGACTTCCGGTCTCATTCACTTCCATTCACTTTTAGACATTAAAAACAGCTAATTTTGCTGATTGATGTTA
>CAIGQZ010033112.1:23317906-23338754 GCA_903798205.1 Danio tinwini
AACAAAACAAAACAAAACAAAACAAAACAAAACAAAACAAAACAAAAAACAGTGACCGTAATTTAATACATACAGTATAAAGAACATTCGGTAACACTTTACAATAAGGTTCATTAGTTAATGCATTTACTAACATGAACTAATCATCAACAACACTTCATAATTCAACATTTCACTAACGCATTATTAACATCCAAGTTCATGCTTGTTAACATTAGTTAATGCACCGTGAATTAACATGGACTAACATTGAACAACTGTATTTTCATTTACTAACGTTAACTAACATGAACAAATGCTGTAGTAAATGTATTGTTCATTGTTTGATCATGTTGGTAAATGCTTTAACTAACATTAACTAATGAACATTATTGTAAAGTGTGACCGAACATTCTTGTGACACCTTTACTGAACTGCTTTGAGCAACATTGTAATCATGAGATAAAACAAATATTGAGCATTCTGTCCTGTTTTTGGTTCATTTTGTGTTCATATTTATTCAAATCAAACCATTGTTCCGTTTGGAGGTGGACCAGGAGTCATCTTTTTTAGTGGTCTAAATGGTTGTGAACGAGGGTTCGGATGCAGTTTTTACTAATATTAAAACTAATTCCACTGTCACCTGTTGCACGGTACACTCAGTGTAGTAAAATATAATAATTTCATGAATGCAACTTATAATCTGGTCTACACATTCTTAATATCCTCTTATTCTCTTTCTTGGTTTACAGGACTAGATGTATAGGCCTAATGACTTTTATACTGTGCAAACTCTACATTCTACCCTCACAGTTATTACTTTTTTAATTTCTAAAAACACAGTTTAAAATGTTAAATAATTTTCAGGAAACATTTTAGTGCCCATAGGCTGCATGTTTGTGTCATAAATCATCTGTGTACACACTGGTATAAGAATAAATAAAGCTAATTAAAAAAAAAGATAATTGGGTCAAGGGCGTCATGGTGGAGCAGTGGGTAGCATGATTGCCTTACATCAAGAAGGTCGCTGGTTCGAGCCTTGGCTGGGTCAGTTGGCATTTCTGTGTGGAGTTTGCATGTTCTAGCCGTGATCGCGTGGGTTTCCTCCGTGTGCTCTGGTTTTCCCTACAAGTCCAAAGACATGTGGTACAGGTGAATTAGGTAAGCTGAACTGTCCGTAGCGTATGTGTGTGAATGAGTGTGTATAGATGTTTCCCAGTGATGGGTTGCAGCTGGAAGGACATCCGCTGCGTAAAACAAATGCTAGATAAATTGGCGTTTCATTCTGCTGTGGTGACCCCGGATTAATAAAGGGACTAAGCCGAAAAGAAAATGAATGAACAATTGGATTAAGCTTATTGAAAATGAGATATATTTATTTAATAAAACCGACATGGTTTTCTTCAGTTCTTCTCTTTGGTGATGCAGTTGTGGTATACTTTAGGTTGGAGGACACATTATCACAGCCTTGGTTATCCAGATTTAAAGGACAATTGAAAATGAAAACCCCAAAATTTTAATTCTATCATCATTCAATCGGGCTTTGCTTGTTTCAAACCTTCATCAGGTTCTTTCTTCTGTTGAACACAACAATAATACAAAAAAATTTCAGAATATCTTCTTTTGTGTTTAACATAAGAAAGAGTCTCATAATCGTTTGCAACCGCTTAAGGGGGAACAGTGAGTAAATGTTTATTTTTGAAACTTTCCCTGTAAAAAATTTGAATATCAAACATGAATATCAAACATGATTTGATTTGGGTTCGAGAAGATTATGTAGTGCAAGATCCTATTTTTAAACACTTTGCATTACCAGATAATCTGTGCCAAGTATAACAACCAATCAAGGTCATCATCAAGTTTTCCATCTCTGATTCTTGGGAATAATCTATTCTATTCTTTAAAAAATTGTAGGGCTACCTCTGAAACTGCTGCTATCCTAGAGAATTTAGTACAGAGCCATCCTGCCAAATGCAATTTTAAAACATGCCAATAAATTGTTTCTTTTTGACTTGAGCGAACCTGATTCTAATAGTCTTTCATATTTTATGAGTCTTTGACCTTTTCTGACAAATCAGAGACTAAAGGATTGAAGTGACTAAGGCCGTAATCACACTATGTACAGTTGCCTTGAACCGGGCCAAAGCACGCTTGTCCCCCCTCCCGTCTCCCCCGACGGCCCACACTCACATTACATTCGGGCCTGGGCCCGCTTATGTCATCGATGACTCGCTGCTCAGTAAGCGCTCTCGCGCAACACAGTGGAGATTTCTTTAGTTATATTGTTTAAATCGTTTGATATGCGGTGACACACAGTCAAATTTTTCGCTGAACAGATCAGCCACTTTTGACGCTTATAAATAATCATAAAGTCCTCGTGCTGCAGGAATTAGGAGGTTTGCTGAAGGCGCAGCTGACGTGCAGTGAGGGATTTGCGTCTTTAATAAACTACGACAGTTTGCGTTCATTGAACAGTACGAATGATTAATTAATCCATATGAAACAGTCCCTTAAAAGTCACGTCTCGCTTTCCGTTTCGGGTTTAGGCACGCTTGCGCACACACTGTAAGTGTTCACTGAGCCCAAGTAAACCGCGCTCAGGCCCACCTCTTCCAACCGGGCCAGGGTCGCCCAAGTGAACTGTGCCTGAGTCCGATTCAGAGCGCTCACACTTCTCAAACGATCCGGGAAAGGTGCCTGGGCACGGTTCAGATAGCAAAGTGTGAGTAAGCCCTAACAATCATGTGATACAATGATGAGTAATTCATAGTCACCATTGATGGGAAGCAATATAAAAAACATTTAAAAGGTCACAAGGTCTAGATATTGTTTTGCTAGTTCTGACATAACATAATGATACACTGAAAAAAAAGACTTTTTGATGTGGTAAAATTTAGTACATTCACAGTCATTAGTTTTTTATTGTAATATTAAATGTCACAAATAACTAGAATTTCCTAAGTAAAACTTTAAATATTTACACATTTACTTCATGTAATAAGTAAACTGAGTGAAAAGCGTTAATTTAAAACTCATTTACATGCAATATTTAAATGTTTTCAAGTCATTGCAAATAATATTATGCACATTTTAATAAAAAATGTATTGTCTTTGTTGGTATACTGAGGAATGCCCATGAAAATGTCAAATCCATTTATTATAAATTGATAAAGAGAAAAAAAAAATCTTTTAACTAATAAATGGACTTAATTTGATAAAAGCAATGTTTCTTTTGACTTTATTTGATTAATTTAAATAAATTCTAAATTTAAGATAATCAATTACCTTTTACTTAATGTTTAACCTAACACTCCTAAATAAATCAAGTACACTACCTGACAAAAGTCTTGTCGTTGATCCCAGTTGTAAAAGCAACAAATACTAACTTGACTTCAAGTTGATAATTTGGAAAAGTGGCAGAAGGTAGATTTTTCCAAAGAGTCATCTGTTAAACTGCATCTCAATCATCACAAATACTGCAGAAGACCTTTTGGAACGAGCATGGACCCAATATTCTCACAGAAATCAGTCAAGTTTGTTGAAAGAAAAATTATGGTTTGGGGTTACATTTATTATGGAGGCGTCCGGGAGATTTGCAGAGTGGATGGCTACATCAACAGCCTGATTGTATCAAGACATTTGTGCTGCCCATTACACTACAAACCACAGAAGAGGGCAAATTCTTTAGCAGGATAGCGCTCATTCTCATACTTCAGCCTCCACATTAAGTTCCTGAAAGCAAAGAGGGTCAAGGTGCTCCAGGATTAGCCAGCCCAGTCAACAGACATGAACATTATTGAGCATGTCTAGGGTAAGATGAAGGAGGAGGCATTGAAGATGAATCCAAAGAATCTTGATGAACTCTGGGAGTCCTGCAAGAACGCTTTCTTTGCCGTTTCAGATGACTTTATTAATACTGTATGTTATTTGAGTCACTGCAGAGATGTATGAAACTCTACCTTTAAATATTTTAAATATTAAACATGAATATCAAACATAATATAATGATTTGATCTGGGTTCAAGAAGATTCTATTTTTAAATGCCTCACATTACCAGATAATCTGCAGTCGTCCAAGCTCATGGGAGTCATGCATAATATTAATAATTTTTTCCACTGCACCATGACTTTATATTTTATACTGTACATTCTTTCTGTTAAGTGACAAGACTTTTATCTAAGCAAAGTCAGACCTTACTGTCCTAATTAAATAATTCAAAATTAAGGCATGATCATATTTTTTTTTTGGTAAAATAAGCATAATCTAGAGGCCTTTGCCTTTCATATAAGCCACTTCTGATACCAAACGATCAACTAGAAGTCAAGTTATTATTAGTTGTTCCTAAAAAGGCGACTTTTGCAAGGTAGTGTACATTTTACATAATATTCACAAGTTAAATGTAGCATAATTGACTTGAATTTTACTCAAATCGCTAACTGTTAAGAAGATTTTATCAAGTGAATCTTATGAGCAATGTTTTTTCCATGCACATCCTCCCCAAAGGCACTGCTGAAAGAAATCTATCAGAAACAAAACTGAAACAAACAACATGTTACGCCTATAAAGCATAATTAGACAAAAACCTCTGCAGTGCAGGATGAGTCATCAGTATTTTCCTACCATTTTCCAAGAAGAAAGCATTGAGGCATTCAAGAAGATTCTAAATGCATTTCCACAGACGTATTCAACATTAACGCACATGGACTAAAACTGTAATTTTGACTTCATAGGGTCTTTCAGGTTCATCCGTTTAATCTGTTATTATGTACTTACAGTCCTCGCAGGTGCTGCTGATATGACCTCACGAATGAAACACAGCAACCCATTACGCTCCGACGTGGCATAGCAAGGTCACCTTTGTTTTTGCTCAGAGTGGCTCTGTCAACCATAAAAATGAGCATGCTTTGTGTGTCTGTCTCTCTTTGTGCTGTATGTTTATGTAAGAAATTCTGTCAAAACACGGAAAAAAAGATAAATGTGGCTAATTAAAAGAACATTTCTTTGGTAGTCGGTGTAATAGATCCCTCATTGTGAGGTCTGGGGCCGCGGATTTCTTTAACATCTCAGAGCTTGAATTGAGATTGAATTTGACTCCTGTGAAAGCAGTTGATTTTTTACAGTTTCGCCAAATGAAGCTAAGCTTTATGCAGCCGCGGTACATGCTCTAACACAAACACATCCGCACAGACGAATGCTAACCCCGCGCTTGCTTTCATCAGGTTTTCTGTGCACTTTTGCCTAAATGTTAAGTGTCAAAGACAGTTAGGGATGCCTCTGGAACGAGAACACAGCAGACTTTTTTATGTCGAATTCCAGTATAAGCTGGAAAGTGTGAGGCAAAGGGAGGCCCTGGAGAGACGAACACAACACCGCGCCACACACCTGCTGTACCTTCATACTTGTGCGTGTTTGTGTGTGTGTGTGTGTGTGTGTGTGTGTGTGTGTGTGTGTGAGTGAGGGAGAGGATTTCTAGTGTGTTTCCACCTTCAACAAAACATGACATGCTTCAGCTGAACGCAACTAAATGGTAAACTGGAATTAATGAATGCTCATTTAGCTGTACAGGAATTGTTCAGTGCACAGTTATGGGGAGGAATTCATACACTGTAAAAAATGCAGGGTTCCACACATTCATTCATGTTGTCCCAACACAAATCCATTAAGTTAACGTAACTAATTTAAATAGATTAAACATAAAAAATTAAGTATTCCAAGAAAAAACTCCAGAATTGTGTTGTTTTTAACTCATTTTAAATAAGTAGTTCAAACAAACAGCAAAAATCTTTGTGTGTGTGTGTGTGTGTGTGTGTGTGTGTGTGTGTGTGTGTGTGTAGCCATATGAGTGAATTAAATGGAAAATAAATACTGGCTATGTTTAAAATGTAATAATGCATACACTGTTAACAGTTTCCTGTGGAATCTACAGCAACTTACTGGCAGCAGTTTGCCAGTGACTTACTGTAAATCAATTACAGCAAAAATAGTGTTTTTACACTTACAGCACCGCTTATCATGCTGTATATGCATTTACAGTATTGTATGCAACAACCGCTATCCTACAACAACTATCCTACAGTAAAATTCAGTTCATATTACAAATACTGTGTAATAGGGTTGGGTTGATAGACATCACAATGCTGAGCCGGCATCGCAAGAATACACACTTAGGCCCCGTTTACACTAATATGTTTTAGTTTTAAAATGGCATTTTAGAACAAAAACGATCCACGTCCACACTGGCGTTTCATCTAGCATTTCTGAAAAGCCTTCCTTCCACACTATACCGCTGAAAACGCACATCACGTGATCACACACACACAAACACACACCTACACACACACTCTCTGTCATGTGCTACAGCGTATGTGCGTGTCTGAGCTTCAGCAGTCAGTGGGTGCTTTGTTCACAAAACCCCAAAGAGCAGTGCACATCAGACAGTTTATTAAAATTTAATAAGTTTAATTAATCTTGTCTCTATCTAACGACTCTTCTGTCTTTTGAATCAGGTAACGTGTCACAACATTAGTACACTGATTCAATCTTTCGCTTTCACGCTTGTACTTAGTAATTTTAGCAAAAACCTCAGATACTGTTGGTTGTTTGCTGTTGGTTGTGCACCTTTTTTTACCAACCAAGTTTGTTGACACTATTATATTGACACAATCCTTCTGCCTATTCATGCCAGAGCAAAAAAACAACCAATTTTCACTTTTTAGTGCAATATATGTGTCCTAATAGTGTTTTTAGCAGCGTGGGATACATATATGACTGTCAACAGCTCAAAAAATGTGCTTTGGTGTTTCATGACCTTTAAAGTGATATATTGTCTGGGTTGATGTTGTATTTTAAGGCACAAAAACTTGTAATACAGTGCCAGTACATTTTCTGTTATTTTACAGACTTATTTCTCTATGTATTATTTCTTACACATTAATTTCAAACTAGTAAAAGGTAAAAAAGCCACTTTTAAAACTGTAGAGTTAATTTTCCAACATCAAAAGTTCCTATAATGCAATTCACACCAATAAAAAAATAATACACTATTTATTCTATACTACACATTTCAGTCAATTAAAAGCACGATGCATTTTCTGCCACAGTATGAACGTACAGTATAAGAGAAGTGTGAAGTTTGTTATTCCGAACTTGTTCCATTTCACATCTTCTCTCCCCAATAACACTAACCTCATCTGGAAAAAAACAGGCGGACTCTCACAAATCCAAAGCTCCACAATTAATCAGGCGAGGGCTGTGAACAGAGCTGGGCTTGCTCAAGGCGGACCATGAAGAGGATGTCTGAAAGGCACAATTTCATAAGTTGTTTTCTCTTTTTTTCTCTATTTGTATCTGTTAAATATCATTTCTCTGAGTCAGTGTGAGAAGGTGGACCAGAGAGCCACCAGCAGAGATTTATTTTCGTTCCCAGAAATAATTCATTTTTAAATTTAGGAGTGAAGCCTCAGCTATTTAACTCACATCTCACACACACACAATCCTGACTCCTACACATCATTTAGAAAGGAGAGGGACTGTTCGGATCTGACCTGGGGTCGGTGTCTGGAGTGAGAAGATTCAGGCCTTTTCCCACCCTGGACAGACAATCCACGGCTTGTGCTTTCCTGCTGACAAGGAAAGAAAACAAACATGTTTAGAAAGTACACAGAACAAGAGCAATACTGAAAGGTGAAGAGTAGAGGAAAACCCAAAGGGGTCAAGCTCACGTCCACTCACTTCAAAAACAGTGTAAAGGTCTGTTTTTATCTAATTAAATGCCACAAAAGTGTATGTTCATGTTTTGTTACAGCTAAATTTTCATTCAATTTCATCTATTTATTTCACAACACTGTAAAAAAAATGCACAATTCCTTTATGTTGTCTGAACACAAATTTATTAAGTTAACAGTTTTTGTAAATTTAAGTAGATTTAACATAAAACAATTGCAAGTTGACCCCCCCAAAAAACATAAAGAATGTCTTGATTCAGATTATTTTAAATAAGTATTTTGAACAAGCAGCAAAAAGGGGCAGTGCACATTAATAAACATTCTCCAACATAAATGTACCTAAATTAGCCCAAAGACCCAAAGTTTTCATTGGTGGTCCCTTAACATGTTAAAGGCCATACCAATAAAAAAAAACTAATTATGAACAATACTCAAATGAACGACAAAAAACAACAACACAGTAAGTTGAGACTTTCTACTCAAATGTTTAGTAATGGGAAATCGACAGCTCAATTAATTGAGTTGACAAATGTGGTCTCTTTATTAAATTACTTAAATGTTTAATTACAGAAGACTTCAAATGGCTAACAGACTAAACTTCCAAATTTTTCAGCTCCTATATTCTTTATTTCCTTCCAGGGCTGTTTATATTGAATATTATTAGTTTATGTTAGATGCAACATGTTGGTTTCGTAAAATCTAATTTTTACGAGGTGGGTCATTAGCCCAATGCTCAACCCCTAACCTGGAGGACCAGGACATACACACATACACTACGGACAATTTTAGCTAACTCAATTCACCTATAGTGCATGTCTTTGGACTTGTGGGGGGAAACCGAAAAACCCTGAGGAAACCCATGCCAACACGGGGATTACATGCAAACTCCATGGCAACTGACCCAGCCGGGACTCGAACCAGCCACCTTCTTGTTGTGAGGCGACAGTGCTACCCACTGCACCACTGTGTCGCCCCTGAGTGCATATCAGTTAAGAAAAAATGTATATAAACACTTAAATATACTTACTAATTTAACTTTACTCTTTCATCAGATGGGTTCAGGTAGTGCCTCTGTCCTGCTGCTCTTCAGCAAAATTCAGCATCTCAAGCAAAATGACCACCTTGTGTCATATAACATAAATCGGCCAATCAGCGTGGTTGTCAAGGCAGAATTTCAAGCACAACCAATCATTTTAAACAGAGACATGGTGAATTATTTTAAGAAATTAAAATGTCATGTTCAGAGAACTTAAAATATTAATTAAACATTTTTTGCTGCCTAATCAGTAAGTTGAACACACCTGTTTAAATTTTGATGCCAAAAATTGGTATTTTAAGTAATGTCAAGTTAATATTAATATCCTTAGTAATGTCAACAGTGGGGTTTACAGTGAACAACAACAATATCAAAAAACCTAGTGTTCACAATGTTGATTATTATAAGGCCATTTCTCAAAATTATACTTAAATGATTAAAAAGATACACACACTGTAAAAAAAACTATTACTTCATGTTGTTCCAACACAAATCGATTAAGTTCATTTAATCCTTTTAACAAATGTAACTGGATTGAACATAAAACAATTAAGCTGCTTCAAAAAACACAAAATAATTGTATTGTTTGAGCTCATTTTAAATAAGTAGTTTGAACAAGCTTATGTTATAATTAGGTACAGTAGATAAGTTTAGCTGCTTGTGAATGGAAATATCTAATAAGCTAATTAAAAAGCAACTCAATGCATTTTGACATTTAGGTCTGGTGAAGATCATCTGCTGAAGGTCAAACAGAGCATCAGAATGGTAGAATGGCAGAATTGGAAACCTGTAACTATTGACTTCCATAGTATTTGTTTTTTCAACTATGGAAGTCAATGGTTAGATAAATATGATATAACTATGAATGTTTGATAACTATTAATAAGCAGCAAATTAAGAGTTTACTGAGGCAAACGTCATAATTAATGATGTGTTAACAGCAAAAATTGTACCTTAAAATAAAAAAAAAACTCATTCTTCTATCTAATAATTAGAGGTCAGAAAGCAAGTTAGACTGAATGATGGTGGAATATAACATGAACTCAATGTATTCGCAACTCTAAACTGTGCAACGTTATCAAGTGCATTACTTAAACAAATGATTAAAAAAACAAGTATATCTTTGCGGGAACCAAACCCTTGTGGGATGTGTATATAAACTGACACTCTGCGATGAGAAAATACCTTACTGGGATTACAGTTCATACCTGCAAATATCTTTCATTTGGAGTCCACCCACGGATGCTGTGACATATGAAATTGAGGTGGAAAAAAACATATATACAGTTTAATATAGCTCAGCGGGAGAGAAAACTGCCTGTTACCACATACAGCAAAGTTGGAAGGAAATCAAGAAAGGCACAAAATGGGCAAACTATACACCCCCCACATGTCCCACCACCACCTCCTTTTCCCACATTGTGTTGTTTTAGGCAAGGGAAAGATTTCACACAATGAAACTCTACTCAAAACAATCAGCACGCCAGACAATATCCCAAAGTGTACACTCCTCTGGAAGGAAAATAAATGAAAGCTCTTGTTTGGGTTAAGTCTTCAAAGAAAATAAAGTCCAAATCCATCGGAACAGACGGTCACTGTAGGGTTTGTGCGATTGGATAAGGATCGTTTTTGGAGCGCTGCCCTTCAGTGCGTTTGTAATTTCAAATCCACTGAAACGGAGGATGAAATCGGAGCTTTAACTTCAGACAGATTTAAGTCTTGACAAAGGAGAGGATACTTTGCAACTTTGCAACAGCAGTAAAGCTGATCATGAGCGTGCCACATCAAAGAGATTTCCTCCAAATGGGTATAAGCAGGTAGAAACAATGATTTCCACAGTTATAGCCTTTGCGATGCAATTGCACATGACTTGCTGTATGATATTATTAAGACATCGTTACAGGGCAGTGGAAAGTGGCTTTTTGCGAGCGAGCGAGAGGTCATAGGCAGGAGGCAGAATTTAGTGGTCGTTCTCATGTGGTCGTTTCTTGAATGTTTTCTTTTAAATGTCATGTTCTGAAGAAAGTTACAAGCCGTCTGGAATTTCCAGCAGCTGTTTTTCCCTAGTGACTCAGGTTGTGGCAATCGATAGCCCACAGAACTGGGCATTTGTAAATAAACTCATCACCGCAAAATTGGGTTGCAGCTAAAACTGGCAGATCATAATCAATTAAACAGTTTGAACAATATGAACCAGTGTTTCCAACTCATTATGCTGTGCGTTTAAATTACAGGAAGATTTTTTTTCTTTACATTAATTGGACTTTAAATTTGGGAGGAATGGAATTTTGGTTTAGATTCCGAATAAACTGAACAGGGGTGCATTTACAAAAAACATTGTTAGCCAACTAAGGGTCTCAAGTTACGTCGTTACAAACATAGTTTGTTAATTTAGCGTTTCTCAAATCCATCGTTCCAACGAACATTCACAAACTGCGTCGCAAACTTGTTTGTTTCCAACTACACCTCTAGAGCTGTATTTAGAAGAACAGGTCCTGGCTGTGTTCCATTCCCAGTTCCCCCCCCCCCCCCCCATGCCCAATTCATTTAGAAAGTTCCAACATTTAAACTTGGAATAATTAAAAAACATTAAAGTCATTTCTCATAGGTGCAATTTGCTTTTAAAGTATTTTTACAGTTCAGTTTTAGCGATCTTCATGTTGGCAATTGAGCTAAAAGTGGTTTTATGTTTTATAATAGAATATGAACATTCTCAAATAATATTTGTGAAGGAAACATAGACCCTATGTGTGCTGTTTACAAATATTTAAATTAATATGGAAAATGAGTGCATGTTTTTACCAAAACTTATATTGGATTTTTTTAAATGCATGTGCGTGTAAAACAATATAATTTGCTAAAAAAAGTCAGCGTCAGTGTTTTTTTTTTTATAAAGAAGTAGTTTCTCCACCCGTTTAGAGCATCATTATGAGCATTTTATGTTATAACTAATGTGGTTTAAACGATGGATCTGCGACAAAGCAATTACGGTTTTAGGAAACACTTGTCACTACATCGTTCTTTTCCCAAATAATGCATCGCATTATGATTGTTCAGCCGCAAGTTACGTCGTTGTTTGGCAAACGCACCCCAGTTCTGGTTTCTTATTGATTCTATTAATTATTCTTTTATTGCTTTTGAAAAAGCAATACTATGTCTATATATGGGATGAAAAAATCTTACCACTTACCAGCCCATACTGGAGTTTGACTAAAATCAAAAGCATTGTTATTTTTTTTTTTTGCATATATCTTAATATTCATTTTAATTCAAAGTAACATAAAAAAAATTAACTAGAAAACTTCTGAACCTCAATGTTTTTTTTAAAGAGTGGATGTTGTATCAAGTCATTCAGCTTGAGAGGATAGGCTCCTTGGAACCAAAAATCTCACATCTCAACTGTATGGCAACCTTTTCTGGATTTGTCAAAACTGATTAGTGCTATGCCAACGATTTATTGGAACAATTGATCATACTCTGATAATTACATTTAAACATTATGATTGTTTTGATTGGTAATACCCCCATTTGTTTGTTATTTATTCACTTTAATTTATTTAATTAATTTATTTGTATTTTCTGATTTATTGCTGGGGTTTCTATGTTTATACCAGTAGATTTCCTTTGTATTGTTTTTGTATTGAAAAAACGAAAAGTTTAAATAAAATATTATAAAATAGTATCATAAAAAAATAATAATTAAATGAAACAATGAATTAACTACACTGAAAAAAAAATGATTAATTGGATTTACCAAAAAACTTTAAGTAAGGTTAGTAGTTTCAAGCAATTTCTATGGGTTAAATTTAAACAAACAAATTAAATGTAGCAATGTTTACCTTCATTTGTTTGTTTAAATTCAGCCCATATAAAATCTTTGCAACCACTTACCTTAATTTTGTTTTTATAAATCCAATGAATAATTTTTTCAGTATATTTTTTTAAATAATTAATTAAAATGAAACAAATAGTCTATTCAATATATATCGTATAATTATTTTTATGAGAAATGTAAAAAGCTTTTAGATGTATTGGGTAGGTAACTATTATGAAAAATGCACAAAAGCAAGCACATCAATCTAAATGGGTGCTCAGCCAAACAGCAAAAAGTGCAAAAATATATTCAAAAAGGCGACAACACCAAAGCTTCAAAAAATACCAATTTATTAAATTAAAAAGGCTAACATAAAATGTGCAATGCTTTCTGTCAGCCTTTTAATTTTATAAATTGGTATTTTTTTGTAGCTTTCATGTTGCCGCCTTTTTGTACTGTAAGTAACTTATGCAATAATGATTAATTTATTCTGTTTTAAAACGTAGTGATAGAGTAATTTTTTTATGTTAGGTGTTTAAATATATGTGGACTTTTTCATTTATGAGTTATAAACTTAAATTACTGGGTGCTTACCTTTAATGAAACAGCTGGCTAACATGTTACTGCTAATGTGTAAATAGTTTTTATTCAAGTCATTATATTATATTTGTTTTTATGCATGGCGCTATATTTTGAAATAACATTTTGCATCAATATTTTAAAGAATTTTAGGTAACACTTTTAAGGTGTCACAGATATTACACATATTTCACATACTTACTATAGTAATGACAATTAATTATGCATAATTACATACAAATAACTCTAGACATAAACCTCCTCCTAACCATAACCATATACTAAGTATATGTAGTTAACTAATATCTAAACGAATAGTTAGCCTGTAAGGAAGCCTTAACATAAATTGTAACCCAGGTAATTTTGGGAGTAAATGCAGCAACTAAATTATTAATTTGTATTCATTAATTAACAAACAGTTGCTAATCAGACAATGTTTTTGCTTTGTTTTGTTTTTTTATTGAAATAAGTTTAAGAATAAAAAAAAGGTACAATTGTAAGATAAAAAAGCCACTTTTTTCCATAATGGAAACATACATTTGTGAGCTGCTATGCATGAATTTCTCAGAACAATTTTGAGTAATGATGTACTGTATATAGTTTTTGAGTTGAATAAACTCACTCAAACAGTTTAAACGGCATGCTACTTATGTTAAAATTAATAACACTATCAAGGCACCTGTTCTGTAAAAACTGCTGGGTTCCCACAATCAATTTGTCATGGGACAACATGAAGGAATTAAGATAACTTCTTAGTTTTTACAAATTTAAGTGGATTGAACATAAAACAATTAAATTGTCCTTTCCAGAACACTAAAGAATTGTGTTGTTTCAGCTCATTTTAAATAAGTGAATAAACAGCAAACATTATTTTGGAGTGTGTATTAATATCCTCAAAACTGAAAAGAGAAGAGAAGGATCACAGGATTTAGGAAATTAAACATCATTAAAATCAATGGATAAATCACTGTGGATATACTGCAATTGTCACTTTGGAGCATGTTAATACACTGTAAAAAAAAATGTTGGGTTCCACACATTTCCTTCACATTGTTCCAACACAAATCGATTAAGTTAAAGTAATTGTTTCTTTGTTTTTTACAAATTTAAGTGGATTGAACACAAAATGATTAAGTTGGCTAAAAAAAAAACTTAAGAATTGTGTTAATTCAACTCATTTTAAATAAGTAGTTTAAACAAGCAGCAAAGGTTATTTTTTGGAGTGTAGAATATAAGTAATAATTACTTCCAAACTAAATAGAAATAGAAATGATAGCTAAAATAATCAAATCAAATAACAAAAGCAAATAACATAATGACTAAATCTTCACCAACCTGTGAAAATGTCCATCATGCAGAGGAGGGTGGAGCACAAGGTAACTAGCAGTGGAGCATGATGGGAAGAGCCGGGCCGTATTGCCTGCAGGGCAGTGTAAGGTCTCTGACCGCGGTGGACCACACTAGCAGGAGGCCCAATCTGTCTCACAGGCTTCAGCGCTGGTATGCATCTCATTAGGAGAACAGCTTGGCATCTGCAGGCCAGGAGGAAGTTTACTGTTGTCGGATGATGAATAATCTTTCATGCTGCATGTCCTGAGGCTTCCGCGGCACTCCTACTGTAACACATCAAGGCACAAAAGTGACAGAAAAGTAAATAGAGATTTAAACCAATTAGCCAACAGGGGGATTATGTTATAGGGATTAAGTGGTGTTGCTCTGCCTCGTGAATATATATGTAGAAAATGAGAAATTAACTAATAAGAATAAAGCTGTGCATTGTTTGTGATTGTGCTAACAACCTATTTACAATATTCTTGGTAGGTATTTGTTTCTTTTTGTATTGAATGTGTTTTAATTCACATTGCAAAGTCCATTTTAGAATAGAGGTAAAAACAGAATAAAAAGGGGTCACACTTTATTTTGACGGTCTGTTTGTTGAATTTAAGTTACATTGCTTCTACATGTCAATTAATTCTCATTAGATTATAAGTAGACTGTTAGGTTGGGGTTACGGTTGGAGTTAGGGTTAAGGTTTGTGTAAATTGACATGTACTTGCAAAGTTTCTTATAGTCAGTCAAATGTCTGTTGAAGGAGCATATGAACAGATACTAAACAGACCGTCTAATACTCAAATGAACCATCAAAATAAAGTGTTACCTAAAAAGGCAAAGCGAGTTTATTTTATTTATATAGCACATTTCATATACACAATGCTAATTCAAAGCGCTTTACATAAACAAGAATAAAAGAAGCAAGAAAACAAATTAAAAAAATTAAAAATGATTAAAACACATAAACACAGATTAAAATGTGAAAAAAGGTTTTAAAGGAATTAAAAAAGGTAATTATGACTTTTTAATCTCACAATTCTAATTAAGTACAGAGATACGCTGTATATATACATATTTATTCTCATTATTTTTTAACCTCTTTCTTGACTTCTCATAGAAACAGCAATGCGTGTGGCACAACATTATTTTGTTGCAGAGACGATATTGGTTAAACACCGGCAAACTAGAACACGGAAACAGCATGAAGCGGAAAGCACATGTATGTCTGTGGTCTGGAGGTATTATAAAGTTGATGATGACAACATTGCCATAGCAAACTGAGATATGTAAACTTGGGATTGCCTGCCGGGTATTTGAAGTTGATGTGCTATTTGTTTTTATACTAGATTTTTTCAAAAGTGAAGAAAAAGTGAAGAATTTACATTATCTATTACTTGATTGTTCAAGCTACCTCACAGAAGTGCTCTGTTTGTAAACAGATTTGTTGAATGTCAAAATAAGGTGAATTAAATAAAAAATAAGGAACATCCTGGATCTGTTTCTTCGCTCTATTTTCTTTCTTTTTTTTTTGTGTATTATAGAAGTATCTGATCGGGTTTTGAAATCGGTAGATACTTACAATCAAATGACTTGGACTCAAGGGCATCCCTAACAATAAAAAATAAATAAATTCACGATAACAATTTTGGATAAAATTTTGTTTAAACGAATTCTCTGAAACTACTGAACTACTACTCTCATAAATAAATCTAACTAGAACAAAATTCTACTATTCTACATTTCTATTCTATGGGTAAAAATGGAAATAATGCACTCAATGAAGTTTACATTATTTTGTATATTGGATTCCACTTTAATGAAAATATATTAAACCAACTCGATTTATGCAACCATTTAGCAGAAAATGGCATGTTTTACTATAGCTTTTAGACCTAGGGCACCGCCTTCTTGAAATATCACTGTGTCTGACATCACAGGGTTGGTTCCGTTGCCTCAGCTGAACAGATACAGTGGAAGTAAAGGATTGAACACGGAGACTGCAAAGCCTAATTTAACCCAATGCCTGAATTTGTGGGCATGGAGCTGGTGCAAATACAAACATCAGATGTGCCTCTAATATAAATATATATTTATGCTATTTTTCTTTTTTCACTTTTAATTATCGATCATTTGAATCGCTTTGATCCACTCTGTATTACGCTGCCTGACTGCCTCTCTGGGTTTCAACAAGGTCCAGTACTGACATAATGGGGCAGGTACTTTCACTTTTCACTACTGCAGACTCTTGCTTTTTTTCATGTTCAAACCAAACTAAGATCGGCGCGTTTTTTCACATGGCAGGTTTTTACATCCTTCATACATGTTGAGAGATCGAGTTGATCAACTTGAAAAGGGAACATGTTGTGACATAATCCACAACGATGTGACTTGGTAAAGCGTGAAGTCTGAATGTAAATCCCCTCGGCAGGCAACGCTGGAGCAGTGTGAGAGAGTGGACCAAATCGCATCAAACAAAACTTATAAAAAAAAAGTAAAATATGCTTAAGACACTTAAATGCTTATATTTGCACAAGCTCTGTAATGCACGTCCACAACTTCATGCATTGGGTTAAATTAGGCTGTCCAGTCTCTGTGTTTAGCCCGCTACTACTATAGTTGAAACCCATACAAGCAGTCAGGCAGTGTATACAGAGAGTGGACCAAAGTGCATCAAATGATTGATAATTAAAATGGAAAAAAAAATAACTAGAATAAATATATATATACATTTTATATTACACACATCTGATGCTTGTATTTGCACCAGCTCCATGCCCACAAATTCACACATTGGGTTAAATTAGGCTTTGCAGTCTCCTTGGTCAGTCCTTTACTTCCACAGTATCTGTTCAGATGAGGGAACGGAACCCCATGACGTCAGACACAACGACATTGCAAGATGGCAGCGCCCTAGGTCTAAAAGCTGTAGTAAAACATGCCATTTTCTGCTAATTGGTTACATTAATTGAGTTTGTTATCATGACTTATACTTATACTTATACTTATCATGACTAGACTAGACTAATACTTATACTTATCATGACTTATAATTAAAATGGATTTATTATTATTTATTCATCATTAATTAACGGAAATTTAATGTCATTATAATCAATGCGTAATCACTGTGTACTAAAATGTTGAATAAAAGTTATTCTTGTTGTCCTTGATAAAATCCTTTCATACAAATGTTAAAAATGATGTACAGTGGTTTAAGTTCATTCTTGCCACCTCAAACACCATTTTAGATATTTTGTGAATAGCTGTGCATTCTGGGGTTTTGTAAGATGCAAGCGAGCTCTTAGGAGACTTCATAATTAAATCACTTACTTGTGGACTCGCATCAGGAACACATTTATGATGCCTTAAAATACTCCCTCCATGGGGAGCTCACTAGGTTTTGGAACGGGGCAATTGTCTAAGCCGATTGTGCATTTTTATTAAACATGTGAATTGTTCCTTTGAATAACAGGTGAATTATGCACAAAGTTCAAACCCCTGGCCTCTGCCCAACCTCGCTACGGGTTCCAGCAGTTCCAGTCCCCGTGTCAGTGTGCGAGAAGGGCCCTATCCGATCTCTCTGTACTCCACCACTAAAACCACAGGAACGGACCTGGGAAAGGAAATGAGCATAGGGAGCGCTGAAGTTTAATAAAAAATGAATGAATGGGGTGTCCCTGGGACAGAATGAGAGAGAGAGCACAAGAGAAGCAGGCATTTCTGAAAGAAAAATAACTTTTAGAAATTGTACCTATTACGACGAGGTTCTGTACATCGATAAAGCAGGTAAAGTGAAACCAGCTGCTGCTTTGGCTCCGCGCAGGACCTGCTGGATGCTTGGAAAACAATAATCTTCATTCATTCATTGATCGGCTTCAGAAACGGACAAACACCCATCCTGAGATAGGCACGCAGATCTTTTCCCCTCATTTTCTTTTTCTCCGACACAATGGGTCTGGATGTGAAGACAAACATTCCTGGCATGCCAAATGTCCAAACTACAGGCAAATCATTAAACTCCGGAGGGGAAAAAAGAGACCTCCTTTTCCTCCCTGTGTCTTCCCTTTTTTCCCCTATTAGCCCGTTAATTGATCCAAAACATGAAACCGGTATTAAACTTTCGGGAGGAGGAACTGTGAGCATTAAACTGTATCTTTCAGAGAGGATGCATAATAGGACTATAAATTAGACAGATTAGCATCAAGCAGTGCCACCTGTTTACAGACTCATAGCAACACAAAGTACATGGAAACATAAATAACAGTCCTGACAACAAGAAAATAACGAGTTGTTATCATAAACCAACAACTGAACTGTGCTGGAGAAATACTCTGTAGCAAAAGTTAAAGTCTGTTATTGAAAGCAGTTCACTACAACACAAGTTAACAACTACTTTGAAGCTTTTTTTTAAGGGAGAATGTGTGTTTTTGAATATATAGCAAATGAAATTCATTTTCACAATGCATATCTTTCTTATACAATAAAGATGACAAGTAGCATGAACGTAGCTTTAACCATTCATTTATGACAAATAAAACTATAAAACAATAAAAAGCATAGTAAATTGCATTAATTAACCCCCATGTTGTTCTAATAGACGTTTGTCTTTGGAAAGCAAATTGAGCTATTTTAGATGAAATCCCGGAGCTCTCTCATCCTCAATAAACGGTTAGTGTCACGAGACATTCAAAGTCCAGAAAGGAACCCAAAAAATTGTATGTGACTTCAGCTATAATCATACAAAGCTCACTTTTCTCAAGAACACTTCTGTTTGCCAAAAAAAAAACAGTTTCTCTTCCGGTTGTGGTGCACTTTTATTATGGGAAATACATTTAGATGAATATGAACTGCACGTTCACAAACACAAGAAAATAAAAAAGATACCGGTGAGAAAACAGCAGTACAGAAAGCATTTGATTGTAATGAAATGTATTTGTGTGCTTAGGTTGCAACACAGGTTCGTTGTGAAAACGTACCCCCATCTACATTTCTGGAGAGCACGAATGTACCCAAACGTTCTGTCAAATGAACACTATAGGGCAGTATGACAGTGTAGACGGTTTCTGTTTCTTTTAGTGCTACCAGCTACCAGTGTGGACAGCTTTTCCGCTGATACTAGTTTGGCCAGTAGCTCATCATGTACGTCGGCGGATTTGAGACACAGAGAGGAGTTGACCGTGACAACAGGCTTTGAGTCTGGCAAAGAACGGTTCCAGAAAGCAGGTAAGACAAAAACAAAAGCCAAAAAATTAAATAAACAAGTAAATAACAGGGTGAGAACGTGGTAAGAATGTGGTAAGATCTGAAAACGTGGTAAAAATCAGGCGGTTGTGAGGGCTTTTGAAAACACTGCCAATTGGGTTTAGGGAAGGGGTGATTGGGTCAATCTGTGCTTTTAAAAACACTATCGGTTGGGATTAGGAAAAGTTAGTCGGTCAGTCAGTCTAGCGATCTGCATGGGCTAGATTGCTGGTGACTGTGACAGACTGTCTGCTACCTGCCTTTTTACCATCTGCCTCTTTATGGACTACAACTCTGAATAGCCCGTATATATATCTGTTACAAGGGAGACGCTGACAACAGGGAGTGCGGATCCAAACGCAGGGTTTATTATACAGAGATGATCAGGCAAGTAATGGTCAACACAGGGGCAAACAGATGTATACGGGCAATCCAGAGTCCAGAGGTGGAAAGTAACGAATTACATTAACTCACGTTACTGTACTTAAGTAGTTTTTTTGAGAATTTGTACTTTTTAGAGTAATGTTTAAAATCTGTAATTTTACTTTTACTTAAGTATGATTTGCCTAAAGTATTGTAGTTCGCTACATTTTAAGTCATATGCGTTACTGAGTAAAAAATAAATATATAAAGAAATGCAACGAAAAAAAGAAAAAAAATCGCGCCCGGAAGCCACGTCACTGCAGCAGCAGCAGCGTGAGAAAAATCTGCGGTAAACTTGTCTATTTACTGTTGCTGGAGTTGAATTTATCGCCAGAGTTTAAGAGGTTTATCAGCAAAATGCCTGTCAACCCCAGCAATGACAAGGTAAACTACGGTATATGACTCATTATTAATTTTACACTTCTCTGCACTTGATCCGCGATATAAAGATCATTACTATGCGGAAATAACGCAGCGCGCACATGATATGATCCAGACTGTGATGAATGCGGGAAGACTTTTTTCCCATCGCAGTCGCAATGAGAGCTGAAGCAGCGCGTGCGCAGCGCATAGCGCAGAAGCAACTCGCAGGCGTTTGCCTACCGAGTGCATCAGCAGCGCGCACCTCATTTCTGTCTGTTGTAGTTACCTATCTATCTTTCTTATTTTCTTTTTATCTGCACCAGGGCCCGCGGTAACTTTATCACATGCTGTTTAGT
>CAIGQZ010033112.1:23346208-23369388 GCA_903798205.1 Danio tinwini
ATATATATATATATATATATATATATATATATATATATATATATAGATGTCTTGTAATAAGTTTTGTAAAGGGTTTTTTTCCAGAGTGCATTATAATGGGTCAATCATTTTAAAACATATTTGCTGAATAAAAGATTTAACTTTCTTTAATTTCTTTAATATTTCTATAGATGGTTAAAAATATTGAATTGCAGCAAAAGTGAAGAACTTATTCAATCTAATTCGCTTTAGAATAACCTCATCCCATCGTTTTAGCTTGTTATCATTGTGTAAATAAGCACGTACTGATGTACTACTGTACAGTACATGAATAACCAATCATTTATAATATTTAAATGCCTATTCAGAATAAGAATAGGCATATTCTATGCATATTTAGCATATTCACTTCTTACCTGTGTAGATCTGCATAGTTATGGTACAAGACAATGACCTGCAAATTTAGGAAGCATAAAAGTGAAGTCTCGTTCATTAGCAAAGGAGTAAAAGTGATGGATGAGTGAAGATGACAGAAACAGAGATCACTTTCCTACTGTTATGGACCAAGAAGACGTTTTGCCCCAGGTGAGACGCCTTCTCCTGGCTGAATCTGAGAAATTCACAGGGCCCCGGGGACAGCAATGGACACTTAATTTAACCTTAAAAAAACACAACAAACAGGAAATGTTGTGTACATTAGTGATAACAAAAATGTAACATTTCCAGTATTAAAATGGAGTGTGTCAGCTTTCTCCCCCCAGGATTTGCACCCCTTGCCTGAGGATAGGAGGAAGGGTCATTTGGGATAAAAAAAAGACCCCCAGAGATCTTTAGCTGGAGGCTGATGAGCCTGTCGCTGTGGAGAAATCAGGTCCTCTCTTTATTAAGCCCCGGGCCTCTTCTCCGCCACCAAACCGCCATTCGCTCGACGAATCTCACATTTGCCATATCAGATTCTCCACCATTCCACTGAGAAGCTCCAGAGCGCTTGATCGACAGTAATTACAGCTCCTCTAAAGCCAGCGACTGATAGCTGGGATGTGTGTCTATGTGTGTCTTAATGGGGTTTTGGGTCATGAGAAAGCAGGATGACATTGCAAAGAAAAAACTAAATTCCCCATCGTCAACCCCACAAAATCACTCACACACTTAGGCTACACTGTAAAAAAATATCTGTTAATTAACAGTTTCTGTGTTTTGTAATTCACAAGTTTTTTTTTATTTAATTACAGTTATGAACTGCATTATGGGACCTTAATCTCTGCTCTGTCAAATTTTGATGTTGAAAATTCAACTCTACAGTTCAACTTTTATTGACATTTTAGTCGTTTAAAATAATAATATAATGTATAAGAAGTAATATATAGAGAAATAAGTCTGTAAAATAACAGATGTACTGGCAGATTAGTACAAGCTTTTTGTACTATAATAAACAACACCAACCCAGACAATATATCACTTGGAACTATTAAAAATGTTAATAAAAGTCACTTTGTATAACTTTTAAAGGAGACAAGTTGGAGGAAAGACCAATGTCCCATAATGCAATTCAAAAGCATAAATAAACGGGGAAAAATAAGTGGATAAAAACATGAATCACAAAATATGGAAAACTTGCTAAATGATTGATATTGTTTGTAATTTTACTTTATAAAGTGAGTAAACCAGTTGTCTTAAACATAAAAAAGTTGCAAAAAAGAAAAAAAAACTGTTATTTCAAACTAACTTCAAACTTGACTTCATTTAAAAAAATGATGCACATATTGTTTATTTACTTAATGATTTTAAGGCGATGGGTTTACTCACTTTTTAAGTAGAACATATTATAAATAATTTTGAAGAGGAAACCATTTAAAATACACTGTCATTTTTAGGTCAAAACTGAAATGAGTTTACTTTTATTTGTGTATAATCACAGTGAATCCAAATTATTGCAACATAAATAAAGAAAACACAAATGATGCACTTTCTGCCATCTCAGATTCTTTAACTGTAGGGCGCATCATAAAAATTAAACATAACATGCACTGCATTTTGTGATTCACAAGAGTTTTCTGTTTACTTATGGTTGTGAATTGCATTATAGGACCTTGATCTCTGCTGCCGACTTTTAATGTAGAAAATTCAGCTCTACAGTTTAACAAAGTGACTTTTATTGTCACTTATTATTTTATAAAGGAAATAATATTTATAGAGAAATAAGTGTGTTAAATAACAGAAAATGTACTGGCATATTATTAGAAGGTTTTTGTATCATAATAAACAAGAACAACCAGACAATATATCACTTTAAAATAATAAAAATGTCAATAAAAGTCACTTTTTCCAACTTTTCAAGGTTAAAAATTGTTGGAAGAAAGATCAACTCAAAAGCATAAATAAATGAGGAAAAAATAAATAAAATACATAAAAGTGCTAACTTGTAGATATCTTTAATGGTCAGGGCTTGATGAATCAAGGTATGCAATTAGCCAATCAGGGAGCACATGTGCACAGTCATATCTTTGTTTTCAAATCACCTTTTGGTCCATTTACACGCAAAAGAATCCTCTGAGTTTTCAATCTAAAATAGCTCTGCAGTGTTTCCAAAAAAAAAAAAAAGTCTCCATTTTTCAAGAGAATCATAGCAAAACCTGTGCATTTTAAAACATAAGCCCACTAGTGTAAATGTAGCCCTTGAGGTCTATTTTCTCTCCCCCTCTCTCTCCATGTCCGTTTATAAGTGCCCGAGTCTCCGAACTTAAAATAATAAGATCAGGTTTCCGAGCCGATAAGTGCATCCAGACATGTTATCTGTACTATCACAGGAGCTCAAGACCTCACAATCCCTTTCTCTCTCTACTGTACAATGACACACTATTCTCTACGTAATATACTTCATGAAAGGCAGTGTATGGTGCATCTTGTCATCATTTTGTATGGCGGGTCTTTTTGAAGCACTCTCGAGTTCACAGCGCTGCGCGGAGGAGCGATGTATCCGTTCCACGACACCGTATTATTTACCCAGATGGGGTTAATTGCTGAATAAAAGAATGGTTCCTTTCAGTTAACCATTGTACAGTTTTTCTCCGCCTGCCCAGCTCACCTCTTAACTGGATCCCACAATGTCCTCTCATGTCAAACTGATGCCAGGTACCCCCAAAAGTAGGATGAGCCTCTAACAAGGGATGAAAACATTTTTTTAAAGATGTATACTTACAAAACTGTTTAAATTAAGTGAGGAAATATATTGTCACCTTGGAATTATAAGGTTCTATCTGTGTTCTGAATGATTTTGAGATATTGAGCTTCAAAGTTTTGCATTCCATAGCAAACAGTAAGTGTGTAACATTTGTTTTTTAAATAAAACGGCTTAAAATGTAAACTTATATAAAAACATTCCATAATGTAAATAAGCTATTATTTAATAAGAATATGTCAACTCAATTTTGACAAAAAATGTCAGATAGAACCTTATAATTCTAAGGTGACGATATATATTTAGTGAACTTTTAGGTGGCATGGTGGCTTAGGGGTTAGCACTGTCGCCTCACAGCAAGAAGGTTGCTGGTTCAAGTCCCGGCTAGGCCAGTTGGCATTTCTGTGTGGAGTTTGCATGTTCTCTCTGTGTTTGCGTGGGTTTCCTCTACGTGCTCCGGTTTCCCCCACAGTCCAAAGACATGCGCTGTAGGTGAATTGGAAGAATTAAATTGGCTGTATTATGTGTGTGATTGTGAGAGTGTATGGGTGTTTCCCAGTACTGGGTTGTGGCTGGCAGGGCATTTGCTGCGTAAAACATATGCCGGAATAGTTGGTGGTTCATTCCGCTGTGAAGACCTGTGGACCGAATGAAAATGAATGAATTAATTACATTTTATTAAACTAGTTATAATACAATTTATTAAAACCGAATAAAAAATGACAAGTGTGAATAAATGAAAAATTTGTCATTTTAACTCATACCTGTACAAAGTATTTTTGGTAAATATCTATCACTCACTTTCCTAGTGATGGGTTATGGCTGAAAGGGCATCCGCTATGTAAAACATGTGCTGGATAAGTTGGCGCTGTGGTGACCCCTGAATAATAAAGGAACTAAGCCGAAAACAAAATTAGTGAATGAATATTACTCACTCACTTTCCTTTAGTTTATTCCCTGCTTTATCAGTGGTTTATTACTGTATTGTTGCTATACAGTAATATTTTATTAAATTAGTTGTTAAATATTAAATTAATTATAAAAAAAATGTGGCAAGGAAATAATTAGTTTGGTGTGGCCAGAGAGAAAATTGGCAAATCCTTAGTGTTGAGCACTGAAAAGTCATGTGAAATAAAACTAATTGCAATGCAACACTATGAAACCCTAACACATTTGCTCTTGTGCATTGAGCAAGCTCATACACAACACAGAGTAAATAACTGTCAAAATCAAATTTGTGAATATAACATATATTTTCCCAACAACAAAATTGTGGCTAGTGAAAATACGAGTGGCTAGTAATGTTGGAAAACTACTAGCCACAGTGGCTGGTGATCAAAAAAGTTATTGTCAAGCCCTGTATGTATGTATGTATGTACATACTGTATGTATGTATGTATGTATGTATGTATGTACGTATGTACATATGTACGTATGTACGTATGTACGTATGTACGTATGTATGTATGTACGTATGTACGTATGTACGTATGTACGTATGTATGTACGTATGTACGTATGTACGTATGTATGTATGTATGTATGTATTAAATAGTTTGATTTGTTTAATATTAATTTTTTTAATATGTTAAGTTAATGTTACCTGAATTCAATTATGTTTCATGTACAATTTTATTCATGTATTGTTAAAACTAGTACTGTCAGTACAATATTTATAGGTTACTATAACATTAAGCATTTTCCATGTTAAAGAGTTTGAAATTAGTCAAAATTTGTGTTCAATTTGTTAAATATTTTATCGAATTATCGAATTTGTTAAAACTTTTATTGAATTATGCTCATCACAGCTCTGCAAAACTAAATGTTTGAAAACCAAGTGCGCTGAAACATCAGACTATTTATATTTGTATCAGCTAGTCAATCAAACACACACACAAAACCCTTTGAAAACCCTGCCCCAAAACCCTCAATCGCTTCTTCAAGAATTACAAAGGATAAAGTTGTTATCGTCACTTTTGGTTCTTGTTTAGTAGCGTTTCGGAGGTACTGAGGGCGGCTTTGTGTACCTCGAGCCGGTGTGCAATCACCACGCTGTTCGGATTCGTTTAAGCGGTACGGCTTCAGCGCTGAAGCGTTCGCTTTGAGGACGAAAGAGGAGCTCGGTGATATGCATCAAACTCCTCAGGCAGAAGAAAGAGCCTGCTAGGCCACTTGTAACTTCACTGAGCGTGGAAAAGAGTTCAGCTCCCACCCCCCACCTTCTCTCCTGACCTGGCCTTTTTCTGAATTGTTCCTCACAAAGCACATTGTCTTGCTAAGCTCCAGCAAACCCCCAAAACACCCCACCCGCCTCCCCGCGGACACACACGCACACAGATACAGACGCGCGCACACACGTTCATGCACACGTCCTGGGACATGTTTGGGATTGAAGTCTAATTTTGCTTATACTGTAGGGATTCCCAGCATTGCCCTGCAGTTCCCTCTTGGGATGGACCATTTACAGAAAACACCTATTAAGATCATGCATTGCATTATTTAGTTGACTAATATGTCTTGTTAGGTGACTTATTATATAGGAGCTTTATTATCGAGAAAAAAAACATTAGACTGACGGTTTCTACTCAAAAAAGAAATGAAAGAGACATAAGCAAACACTCAATATAAGAAGGAATAAGATTAGCATAGGTTAACAGGATCTTACAAGAGCTCGATTTGTAATTTTTCTTCTAATTAAACTTCAAACGACTCTTCTATGGAAAAAAACGCTAATGTAAATAAATTTACATTTTATTTTCATGATTCCCTTTAGACATTCTTTTGACTCTAATGAACTTCACCTGTATGTGTCAAATTAGTAATAATGACTTAGGGTCAGTGTTAATTTCATTGATGAAAAGTTTTGTCATAATGTTCATGATAAACAAGTTTCTACTGACAAAAACAAGACAAAAACTAAATAAAAAATTAAGTAATGAGGACAACTATAATAAGAATTTACTGACATTTTCACTGACTAATAAAAACATGACAATAATGTGATTGAGGGACGTATTTTGATAAATATCCAATCAGAATTAATCTTGGTGTGTGATGCGTAACACACACACATTTGAAAAGTAACTGCTCCATAGTAGACTCAAGATGTGAATACATCATCTTCCATAGGGGCGTCAGTCTGATTAAACTATAATGAAATGGCAACAGCTGATTCATGTTTGATGTCAAGACAAAACGACCATAAACCGTACAGGGAGGAAATCTAAAGCAAATCTAAAGCAACATCAGCATGCCAGAGAATCATTGCAAAGTGGACTTAAACTATGTTAAGCCCTTTCAAAGATTTATTGGCTTAAAACTGTTCAACAGACTCAAGACTAGTAGTTTACCATGTTAAAACAAACAGTTTGCTAAGTAAATTCACACTCCTGCATTTTCAGTAGGCTACTGCTCTTACATGTAGATTGATTGCCAGCACATAATTTACACAAAGTAATAAACAATGCATATCTAATTTTTGGCCTTCAGTGGAAATGCTATATTCCATATTTTAATTAGACTGTTTTATTTAATTTTAAGTTAGAATATTTTGTATAAACTAATGTATACAATATTTTAATTAAATTACATTAAATTAAACCAAATATATTTTAGTCACCCAAATCTCAAGTAGATTTAGTTGACTAAAATCTTATGAAATGTAGTCAAGTAAAAGTAGACTAAAACTAAAATGATTCAGAAGACTAAAATATGACAAACTAAAATGGAATTTTGGTCAAAAGACATAGGGTGCTTTCTCACCTAGACTTTTGTTTTGGAACCTGTCTCGTTTTTCCAGTTAGCGCGGTTTGCTTGGCATATCGGACAACATCTCCAGGATGCTTCGTTCTGTCTGACTAGTAGATAAAAATTCACAAAATTCACATTTTATCCATATAGACTCTCGTTCGTCGCACTTAAATAACAGTAATACATGTCCAGCTAAACACATAGAAACTGTGTCTGTTCCTCGTGTTATTAGATCAACAATTAAACGTACTGTGTGCTCTAAAAAATCTATTAAGAATAAAAGCTGAAAATCCAATAAAAAGTGATAATACAAACTTTGTAAAGCTTGGTCTCATAAACATCAGGTCACTAGCACCTGAAGCACTTATCATAAATGAAATAATAACAGATAACAATCTTAAAGCACTCTGTCTCACTGAAACATGGCTGAAACTAAATTACTATATTAGCTTAAATGAAGCAACTCGTCCAGGATTCTTATATAAGCATGAGGCCAAACTGGTCGTGGTGGTGGAGTTGCATCAATCTTTAGTGATTTTCTTAATGTTAATCTAAGAAAGGGACTTATGTTTAACTCCTTTGAAGTATTAGCTCTTAATGTTATGCTTCCAAATATTATGCAAAAACCTGTTATCTCTCGCTATAATCACCATATATAGACCCCCAGGACCCTATGCCAATTTTTAAAAAGAGTTTTCTGATTTTATTTCTGACTTATAGTTAAAACTGATAAAATACTAATTGTAGGAGACTTTAACATCCACGTAGATGATGCTAATGATACATTAGGGCTCACCTTTATGGATCTACTAAATTCACTTGGGATAAAACAAAACGCTGTTGTCCCTACCCATCGCCTAAAGCATACATTAGATCTAATTTTGTCTTATGGAATTGAGGTCTTTGATGTAGACATTATACCACAAAGTGATGATATTACAGACCACTACCTCTTGCTATATAAGCTGTGTTTACCTGAAACTAGCAGATCTGCACCAATATACCGCCCTGGTAGAACTATCGTTACGTCCACCAGGGATGAATTCATAAATAACTTACCTAATCTTTCTCTATTTCAAAATGCACCCACAAAACGCAAACGACCTTGATGTAGTAACCAGCAGGATGGATGCCATCTTTACTAGCACACAATACTGTGGCACCCATTAAATTAAAAAAGGCTAGAGAGAACAAAACTACACCATGGTACAATAGTCATACTCGTGCTCTCAATACAGCAACCCGTGCCCTGGAACGTAAATGGACAAAAAATTATTTAGAGGTTTTTAGAATTGCGTACAAAGACAGTATGTCCAGCTATAGGAGGACTCTTAAATCTGCCAGGGCTGAGCACCTCCGCAAACTGATAGAAAATAACCATTACAATGCTAGATTTTTAGTTAGCACCATTGCTAAATTAACTAATAATCGGTCATCTTTGGAACAAAATGTCCCACCGCAAATTAGTAGTGATGACTTTATGATTTTTTTCAGTGATAAAATAGAAGGCTTTAGACAGAAAAGAGAAGATGCTAAACTTTCTACACCGCCTTATACTCCAGATCCAGTGAACATTCCACTGAATCAAAATAACCTACAATGCTTCAAAATCATAGAACAGGAAGAGCTAGATAAAGTTATAAATAGTTCTAAACCAGCTTTGTATATGTTAGACCCAATTCCAACAAAATTACTGAAAGAATTGCTACCTGTTATAGGAGAACCTCAACTTTTCTTTATCCTTAGGCCATGTTCCAAATCCTTACAAGCTAGCTGTTATTAAGCCTATTATTAAGAAATCACAACTGGACCCCAGCAACTTAGCTAATTATAGGCCTATTTCAAATCTTACGTTTATGTCTAAAATACTAGCAAAAGTTGTTTCTACCCAATTATGCTCCTTTCTGCAGACAAACAATATTTTTAAAGTGTTTCAGTCAGGTTTCAGGCCTCATCACAGTACAGAAACCGCATTAGTAAAAATAACCAACGATTTACTCTTAGCTGTTGACCAAGGGTGCATCTCGCTATTAATTTTACTCGATCTTAGTGCCACATTTGACACCATTGACCACAATATTCTCATAGACCGCTTATATTCTACAGGTGTCCAAGAACAGGCTCTTGAATGGTTTAGGTCATACTTAGCCGATCGTTACCAGTTTGTGAATATTAATGGACAGCTTTCACAAGTCAGGCCAGTAAAGTACGGGGTCCCTCAAGGATCAGTTTTAGGCCCTTTTCTGTTTACAATATGCTACCCCTGGGTGACATTATTAGAAGACACGGGATCAGCTTTCACTGCTATGCAGATGATACTCAATTATACATTTCAACTAAACCTGATGAGATGTCTGAACTGTCTAAGCTAACTGAGTGTATTAAAGATGTTAAAGACTGGATGATCAACAATTTTCTTCTCTTAAACTCAGGCAAAACAGAATTATTACTTATTGGGCCTAAAACCTGTACACAGCAGATCTCACAACTCGACCTGCAATTAGAGGGATACAAAGTTAGCACTAGCTCTACTGTAAAAGTTCTGGGTGTCATATTACTGCCAGAGTTCTTACAAGGTCTAGAAAATATGATCATATCACCCCACTTTTATGCTCCTTACACTGGCTGCCTATTAAGTTTCATATTGATTACAAAATATTACTTCTTACCTATAAAGCTTTAAATAATCGAGCCCTGTCTCACTACAACCCAACCCGCTCTTTAAGATCTCAAAACTCAGGGCTTCTTGTAGTACCTAGAATAGCAAAATCGAGAAAAGGAGGTTGAGCCTTCTCATTTATGGCCCCTAAACTCTGGAATAGCCTTCCTGATAATGTTCGAGGCTCAGACACACTCTCACAATTCAAAACAATTCAAAAAGACCTATCTTTTTAGCAAAGCATACACTCAGTGAATTACATAGCAGTATGACACATGATGTGCCCCACGCTTGTTTTTTTTTTTTTTTGCTTCTTGTTTATATACGCTATGAACAGCAGCTACGCTAATTATTTTCTTTATTCTCTATTTCCACCTTGGGGTACTCATCCCCAGGCCCTCAGACTATGCAGCTCTACTGATTCGATCAAAGACCAGCGACGAGATGATCCCAAGGTTTCCATCATCCTGGACCAGACCGTATCCTGAGCAGCTGCTGTGATGCCATGGTGGAGTGGAGAGCACGAGATTGATTCCTGTGATGCCCCAAGGACAGACGAGTTTTCGCTGAGGTCCAGCTACTGCGCCTAGACTGCAGCTCTGCACAAGACGTTTGGCCATATGAGAAATGGTCATGCCCAACTGAGCCTGGTTTCTCTGGTTTCTCTGGTTTTTTAAATCTTTACTTTCGCCAATTGGTGAAGTTTTTTTTCCTCGCCGCTGTCACCACTGGCTTGCATGGTTCGGGATCTGTAGAGCTGTGCATCGATGGATTTGCTCTTCAGTGTTTGGACTCTCAGTAGTGATTATTAACCCACACTAACCTGAGCTAAACTGAACTGAACTGAACTTAAACTCTGAAAACTGAACTGACACTGTTTCAATTCACTATAATCTTCAATGTGAAGCTGCTTTGACACAATCTACATTGTATAAGCACTTTACAAATAAAGATGAATTGAATTGAATTGAATTGAATTGAATTGAATTGAATTGAATTGAATATGTGAATCCAGCAATCACGCTCAAATCTGCGTCAAACCAATCGATCCGAGATCGCCTGAATGAGGTGGTCTCGGCTCGATTGAAACAAACTCTAAAGCAGATCGATTGTAGTGAGAAAGTAATATGATCCAAGCCAGGCTATATCACAGTATGGCAATATATTCGCATGCAGAATTTGGCAGATTTTCCGCAGAATTCTGCTGATTTCCGCACATTTTTAGTCCATCATTAATTCTTTTTATTTACTTGAGTAAATGTGTGTAAATCTGAATTTATTCAGTTTTTAAATTACACATATTTCACATATTAAGGTTTTAGTTATGAGACTCCCAAAATAATTCCGCAGAAATCCACAGATTTTTAACAAAAATTCTTTGCAGAAATTGCAAAAAACGTCTGCAGATTCCGTCTGGCCCTACTTTTCGATTATAATGTCTTATTGCTCTTCTCATAAATTAAAATAAGAAAGCATGACAGCTGAGCGGTACTCTTCCCTGTTTCGGAACAAGAGAATCGATCCACAGGTGTGAAAGCACCCTAAGAATAAAACTAAATCAAAATTTGCTGTCAAAATTAACACTGATTAGAGCTAGTAAATGAGTTAAGAATCAGTCACACTTTATTTTACCGTTTGTACAATTAATAAACAATTAACTATGACTTTGCTTCAATAAACGTCTAATTTGCTGCTTATTAATAGTCATTAAAGTCATCACCTATTATGCAAAAATCCCTTATAAGGGGTTTAAACACAATTGTATGGCAAAAGTCTGTGAATATAACCAGCTTCTAATGGTAAAATGTAATATTTTTTTTTTAGAAACACACTTCATATAAACAGTCTGCCGAACCACTTTGATTGACTTCTCTCTTTGTACGTGTCATCAGAGGGAGTACGCCCCGCCTATTAGTGACGCTCTCTCCCTCATTAGCATAGAACTTTTTAAGTTTTTGAATCTGCCACTATGCTTACACATAGGCATTTAAAGCCCCGCCCTCTTTAAAAAAGACAATCATTTGAATTTAAGGCTACAGTCATTAAAATGGCACCAATTAGATCAAAGCCTAAAAGCTGCAGTTTTAAAGAGTTATTTAAACATTATATGTGGAGTATTTCAAGCTGAAACTTCACATACACATTTAAGGTAGGAGCTGGGTTTAGGATTAGGGATGTAAAATAAGATCTTGCAGAATATGTACTTTATAAGTGCTGCTATAACAGCCAATATCCTAACAATAGGTAATAAGCTGCTAATTAATAGTGAGAATTGGTACTTAAACTAAAGAGTTACAAAGAGACAACATAAGTTAAACACTAAAGTGGTGACAAAACAGCAGTCAAGGAAACATCTGATAATAGAAATGTAGGTGTTTACACAAGCTCTACGATCCAGCACAATAGTCATTACGTCACACTTGTTTATATAGCACATTATACACTAAATTACTTTACAACAAGCTGTATTACATCATATTGAAGCCTAAAAATCATTGTATATAGAATATACATGAAATAAGAATTACAATTAAATTCCGGCTATTAAGCAGTCCTTCAGCATTTCATGTTGTTTTTTCTCTGGTGTCTGACTTTGATGGACTAAACAGAGGAAATGAACCAGAGAAGATTTTCAAGTTAAAGGCAGAGCCACACCCACCTAATTAATTACCAATTATAACAAACCAATGGCTGTTTGTAGGTGTTTTCCAAATGAAGACTTTTCAAAAAATTGCAAACGTTTGAAACCTAACTTTGTTTTGGCCTATTTTTTTTTTTAAATATGCCAATCATTATGACTTGATTTATATTGTGCTTTAAAACACTATTCACTGGTAGTAGCAAAGTTACTTATAGTCAACAAAATGTCTAAACGGAAACATGAAAATAAAAAAAGTTACCCTTTTTTTGCTAGTTCAATTCCTGATAATATTCATTCATTCATTCATTCATTCATTCTTTGTTTCTTTCTTTCTTTCTTTCTTTCTTTCTTTCTTTCTTTCTTTCTTTCTTTCTTTCTTTCTTTCTTTCATTCATTCTTTCATTCATTCATTCATTCATTCGACTTAGTCCTTTTATTTATCAGGGGTCACCACAATGATCCCCACAGCATATGTTTTACGCAGCGAATGCCCTTCTAGCCGCAACCCAGTACTGGAAAACACCCATACACTCTTGCATTCAAACACATAGACTACAGCCAATTTAGCTTATTTAATTCACCTATAGTGCATGTCTTTGGACTGTGGGGGAAACCGGAGCACCCGGAGGAAACCCATGCAAACACAGAGAGGACATGCAAACTCCACACAGAAATGTCAGCTGACCCAGTCGGGGCTCGAACCAGCAACCTTCTTGCCGTGAGGTGACAGTGCTAACCACTGAGCCACCGTGCCGCCCTCTTCTGATACTATTCACTTAAAAAAAATTATAGAAATACAACATAATACAAATAAATCTAATATTTTTATCCTACAACCTTGCGATCTGAGAATGATTTAGTGGCAACAGGCAAATAATAAAGATGCTAATGTCACATTTGACTCCTGGTTACTTATAAAATAGATAATCCAGTCTTACTGAAGTAATGGTGACGTAGTTTGGAATTTTTACTGTTATACTGACTACTGAAACCTTTTTACATTACATCAATATACTGAGTATGTTTACATGGACACCAATAATATGATTAAGAAAATACTCTAATTAAGAGTCTACCATGTAAACAGTGATTTTTGATGACCTTAATCCGACTAAAGTCATAATCCACATAAACCACAGACAACTGCATCACGAAATGCAGAAGTTTATTTTTATTTTTTCCCATAAGACGCGTAGTATCAAATTCCATTAAGACAACACTCTTCCAGCAGTTCATACTCGCATCCAATATCTTATTTGTCACAGGGGCATTCATGAAATGTCCCTGAATGAAAGTGAAAGTGCCAAATTACAGTTAAAGTCAAAAAATAAAAAATGAAACAACCAAAATTACATGAAACTCTGGAGGAATTGTGGATGGCGTGATGATGCAATGACGTTAATCGAATTATGTGCTATACTGTAACATGTAAAACAGAATCATGAAAGGAACATTCAAAAAGCAACTCATGTAAACACCTTAATCACATTATTTTTTTATTCAGATTAAAGCAAATAATTCCATGTAAACATAGTCAATGTTAAACAAATAAATCTGTAAAATTTACAGTAAAAAATGCCAGCTTTGGTTGCCAGTATTTCACCGTAAAAAATACGGTACAAACCGTAACAGTAATTTATAATTTTTACAGTTTTTTTACCATATTCATTTATAGAGGTAAAATGTCTGTATTTTGAATTACCAACATCTACACATCACATTTTTTGTTACACAGATAGAAATGTTAATGCAGCTATTTGCAGGTGATGATAAGAAAGTTAAATAACATACCAATGTTCATCACAAACAACTTTTCCCACAAGCAGAAAAGTGTATCAGTGTAAAGGTGCTCAGTGTCATTCGCACAGCTACTAAACACAAGTATGGTAACATGCATTAAAATTAAAGTCATAAAATAAACATTGTTTATCAACATTAGATGTAACATAAATCTCTAATGTAGATAACTTATGGGGAAACAACTAAAAAGACCCATAGTAATGTCAACAAAAATCATAAAAAGTGATGTGACGTGCAGGGAATTATGGGAAAGTCAATTTACGGTTATTGACTGTTTATATTAACGAAACATACTGTTAACCAGGTTATGGATTTTTACTGTAGCAGTTTTACAGTTTTTTACCATTGAAATCACGGCCAATTTTTCTTTTGAGTTGAATAACAAATTATACATTTGTATTTATGTATTTATTTTACTTAGTTTTCAACAGTTATTCCTAAACTTTAATATTTGACCTGCAAGTGTTGAATATAACGCTGCTCTACAATTTATTTTAAGGTATCTAATTATTCATTTATTCAAGTTATTAATTTATTTTCCTTTATTAATATCGGGTCGCCACAGCAAAATAAACCGCCAACTTATCCAGCATATGTTTTACACAGCGGATGCTCTTCCAGCCACAACCCATCACTGGGAAACACCCATACACTCCTATTCACACACATACTGTACACTACAGCCAATTAAGTTTGTTCAATTTACCTATAGCGCATGTCTTTGGACTTGTGGGGGAAACCGGAGCACCCAGAGGAAACCCACATACACGGAGAGAACATGCAAACTCTACACAGAAATGCCAACTGACCCAGCTGAGACTCAAACCAGAGACCTTCTTGCTGTGAGGCAACATCGCTACCCACTGCGCCACCGCGCCACCCTTAAATATTATTATTTGTTTATATACATTATGTGATATCTCAGAATGAACACAAAAACATAGAATTATAAACATGTGAAACTGTTACATCGTTGGTCCGCATTTGTGATCCCATCAAGAAAAAAATTCTTATAATTACAATATGTGATTAAAAAGGATACAAAAAGATAATGCCTTGGGGGAAAAAGCTTCCCAGCAATCAAACTATCCCACACAAAGGCCTGACTTACCTCGACCCCTGAATTCCCCCTAGAGGCCAGCATCCCGTGTCTCCCTCTGGTACTTCAAACAGGACCAGGACTTGCACTGATTAACTGGCTTTCTCTGCCACCCACCTATTAATGCTCCAACCTTCATTAACACGGAGTTGATGAATGGCGGAGCGTTGAGAGGAGGTGTTAACACAGCACCTGCCTGCACTCATGTGGCCATTTATTAACCAACAATGACCTTCCACATCATAAAGCTGCTGGCCCTCTATTTGCTGTCTAATAAACAGAGGGTTACCCCTCCACTCCACCCCCAGCACTTTAACTCTTTATTGTGCTTTAAAGGATAGAAAATGTCTGTAAAATGTCTGAACACCTGGAATGCAGGAGGGGATGCGGATGGGACTGCAGGTGGTTTGGAGAGGTCATCTGAGCACACATGGCATACGACACTGCAAACTGGACTGAAGCTGCTTTGACACAATCTACATTGTAAAAGAGCTATAGAAATAAAGGTGAATTGAGTTGAATTAAACTGCACAAAATGAGAGAAAATATTTTCAGGGATAGATGGTTTATATTAGCCCCATTTCACACGGTAAACCGAGTAAATTACCGTAAAATTTTTATAGATTGAGTTTTCTGGTAAATAAAGATACGTGTTGTTCACACAATGACTTTTTACAGATGCCATTTACACATCAGTACCAAAATAGAGGGAAACTCTGAAATGAAGTTGGAATGAAAAAGAGGCTACGTTTTTTTTTCCAACTACATTCATTCATTCATTCATTTTTCTTTGGCTTAGTCCCTTATTTATCATAGGTTGCCACAGCGGAATAAACCACCAACTACGCAGCGTATGTTTTATGCCCTTCCAGCCGCAACCCAGCACTGGGAAACACCCATACATTCACACATTCACACACACACACACACACACTCATACACTACGGCCAATTCAGTTCATCCAATTCACTTATAGCACATGTCTTTGGACTGTGGGGGAAACCGGAGCACCCGGAAAACCCACATGAACATGGGGAGAACATGCAAACTCCACAAAGAAATGACAACTGGCCCAGCTGGGCCTGAACAAGCAACCTTACTGTGTGAGGCGACAGTGCTAACCAGTGAGCCACCTTTCCAACTACAGTGGAATGAAAAAGCAAAAATGCACCAGTCAATATCATGGAAAACCATTTTCACCACAGGATAAAGATAACGGCAATGGCAATAATAATAAAAACATATAAATAATAACAATAATAAGAAAAAGTCAAAACTGCACAGAAGTATCAATTTGGAATTATTTGTTGAAGCATTAAACACCATATCCCAAACAAACCAGCTATAAGGCGAATAACAACATTTGGCTAAAGGACAAAGCTGTGACAAAAATCGTGTGTACTAGTTGGCTCTAACAGAAAAAGCACTTCCCATTAAGTACTGTGAATGACACAATCAAATGAAACAATATTTTTTCTAGTTAATTTCATCAACTACATAAACATCAATTTAAACATTCTAATATTTTGTTAAGAACCTAATCACGTCAGTCACATACTCGTTCGTTCGAGGCCTGAATCACATATGTTTTGGAGTGCTTCACTCACTTCAACTTCGATTGGAGGAATTTTTTAGTAAAGCATAATGGGTTACACAAATTCCAGTATTAAAGGGACAGTTCATCCAAAAACTATTTACTCACCCCTTAGTGGTTCCAAACCCTTATAAGTTTCTTTACTGGTGTTCTGTCGAACCCAAAATAAGATATTTTGATGAAAGCTGCCAATCTGTAACCAGAAGCTATGTTTCCATCCAAAATGTGAACTAAATGTATGCATAAAACAGGAATATCACATAAAAGACATGCAAATAAAGCAGCGTTTGCATCCAATGAATCAAAGAGAACCAAATCACCACTTCCTGACGCTCTTGACAGTTCTGGAGGTAATTAAAAATATAATAACACCAATACTGAAAAGGTTAAGGTGTTTTAAAATGACCAAAACAACATTTCAGATGTTTTACAGTGTGCTCAGCCTGCTGGTTTGTCCATTCACACACTTTTTTATCATCACATGATCTTTTAACAAATCACATGACCTTTTTTAATGTGCATACTGGAATTTGTTCAGTAAAAGTGTTTCCATCATAGTTTATATGCATTCTTCTTATTGAATAAAAATCCTACTCAGTTATGCAGTTTTATGCACATTTTCTAAACTTATGTGGCGTTTCCATCAACCTTTTTATGCGCATATCCAAACAGCACATAAAAATAGGTAGATGGAAACATAGCTATTGACTTCCATAATAGGAAAAACAAACACTGTTTTTACAAGTTTCCAGCCTTCTTCAAGATATACTTTGTGTTCAAATAAGTAAGAAATTATAAAGGTTTTGAACAAGAAAACGATGAGTAAATGATGACAGAATTTTCAATTTTGGGTGAACCGTCACTTTGTTTAGGGTCCACTCCTTAATTTCAATAAAAATGAATGTGAACATACTGTAGGGTTTCAACAAAAGCACAATTAATTAACAACATCAGAGCTAAAACAGGTCTGTCTTATAAGGTTTTTTTAAATAAATTAATATTTTTTCAGAACTTAACTCTTGTGCTCTGTTGTTATCATTACAGTTATTGCTTTATAGAGACAAAAGTAAGACAATTTAACAATATTTTCACTCTTTTTTCAATTCAGAGTGATAAAAATAATGGAAAAATTAGACATGACTATAATTGGATTTGAGCTCTCCTTCATGAGCACCGCAACTTATGTCAGAGCATCATGTCTGAGAATTGCTAGGCCAAAGAAGCAATAAAAGGCTTTGTTATTATTTAATAACTATAATATTGGACCCTATGGATTTCATCAAATGAAAATATGACAGACAGACCACATCTCGCATCAGACCGTCGAGGAGGCCACTTCTGGGCCGCTTGCTTTGAGCTGTGGAGTTTGGCCTCGGAGCACCATTCCAGTCTCCCCTCTGCGGGCGAATGCAGCGAAACAGGAGAGAGTGAGAGAGATCATAATGGGCCCTAATGTGAGGACATATTTATTTCATTCATTAGGTGGAGTAATTGGGCCCTCTTTCAGTGTGGCCTAGGTTAAACAGCCGAGTGATGGATGGTGCTTTTGACAGAGGTTAGCCGGCTTCCGCTCTCACTGCCATTCTTTTCTTTGAGAGATGGCTCCTGTCACAGTGTTCGCGGAGAGAGATCAAGTGGGAGAGCGGCATTCTGGCCAAAAATCGTCAAAACTAATTTGGGGAAAAGTCAATGAACAGCATAGAATAACACACCGGAGCCCACCGCAACATTGAAGCTGCCCACCCAAAATGGCCGTGCAATTAAGAGTGACCAAAATTGCCGTTCTTCTCGAATTCTGGAAGTGTTTTCCTCTGTATCAAAAAAAAGAACCTGTTACACAAACAATGCATACGCTCCAAAACCACAGTGTGTTGGGGAGGAATAAAAATACTTCCAGTGACCACAGTGAAACATTTCAGTTGACTCAAAAAGATGGATAAACATCTGCATGACGAGACACTGGCTAATAAAAATATTTAAATAAATTATGCCTGCTGAGCAGTGCTGTGAAAAGGAAACCATATTCGTCATTCGAGGTTCAGCAATAATACTACAGGCAGTCAGTCGCAATCACAAACTTTCACAGAAGTGGTAATTACTGTAAAATTGGATTTAATGTAAGGGTACGTTTTAATAATGTCTGGCGAGTAATTGTAATGCAATTAGAGATGCTGGCTAAGGCAAGTATAATGATAAAATAGACTTATAATGAGGAACAAGGCATATCTAGAGATACAATTCCATTGTGAATTGTGGGTGGGCTCATTTGACTCAATTGTGTCATCATTTACTAGCGCTCCATCTGTTCTCATGCACGCCTGACAACAAAATCAAATATTTTAATGATTTTACAACAAGTAATTAATGGTAATTAATAATGTGACCACATTCCCTGCGTGCATTTATCATTGTAGATGCATCATCTGTATTGGGGACCAGGTCCACCCCTAGATGAAGATTGTTTTTCCTCACCACTATGGCATCTTTCATTCAGCAGGACAATGCAATGTGTCAGACAGCTAGCAGTGTATGTATGTGGTTCAAGATCATCAGGATGAGTATACTGTACTCCTCTGGCTCCCAAACTCCCTTGATTAAACCCAATCAAGAAACAATGGGACCACCTCAATCAGGTTGTTCGCACCATGGATCCTCAACTTAGGGCAGCTGGCCACGGAACTGAAGTCGGCATGGCTTCATCACCCTGTGACTACCTTACAGAAACCTACTGACTATCTTCCTGCCCTACTCATAGCAGTCTGCACTGCAAAAGGTGGTTAATCTGGCATTTGACAGCTGTCACATTAATTTGACTGGACTGTTTAGTAGCCAGGATGTCGCGGTGGTGCAGTGGGTAGCACAATCGCCTCATAGCAAGAAGGTCGCTGGTTCTGTGTGAAGTTTGCATGTTCTCCTCGTGTTTGTGTTGGTTTCCTTTGGGTGCTCTGGTTTACCCTACAGTCCAAAGTTATGTGGTATTGGTGAGTTGGGTTAGCTAAATTGGTCATAGTGTATGTGTGTGAATACAAGAGTGTGTGGGTGTTTCCCAGTGTTGGGTTGCGGCTGGATGGGCATCCGCTGCGTAAAAACATATGCTGGATAAGTTGTCAGTTCATTCCGCTGTGGAGACCCCTGATTAACAAAGGGACTAAGCCAGAAAAAAAAATGAATGAATGAATGTTTAGTTGCCAATCTATGAGCAGCACTTGTATTTGTCAGAGCATCTGATGGGGTGAATCAAATCAAATCTGATCATCATCCAGTCGGTCTGGAATGACATGAAGAAACAGAACAAACTGAGACCAACTAAATCCAGAAGAACTTTGGCAACATCTCTAAGATGCTTCAAAAAACCTACCTGCAAAGCCACAGTACTGTTCAAAGTTTTAGGCACTTGTGTAAAAATGCTGTAAAATGAGGATGCCTTCAAAAAGAATGCATAAATACATTTTATTTATCAAATAATTTCTATTAACTAAATCAAATCAACATTTGGTATGAACACACTTTGCATTTAAAACACTTGATGCCCTTGCCCATAATTTTTCAGGTACCTTTTCAGGTAGGTTAGAGATGTTGCCAACGGTCTTCTTTTTGTTTGTCACAGTTACTTTGTTTCTGTTGGGGTGATGATTAGATCAGTTCTTTGTGTGGAGCAATGGCTGTTGGCAGACTCCTTGTGCAGTGATAAACTTACTGTAAAATTACAATTAATAACAAAATAATGTTTGGAAATGTAAATTGATATTTCAAAATGACATGCTACAGAAAAATATACTGTAAGAATAACCAACTTTAAACCTTTTTATTGGTGAGAATACTAGTGGCCTAAGACTTTTGCACAGTATGTTAACTATATTTTATTTCCTTATATCATTAAAGCCTATAAAAGCTTCACTTTTGTTTTAGAAGTAGGCTCATCTTACAAGTTCCCTAGAGTTAAATTGTTAATAAGTGATTTGAATACATTGATAAGTTTTATAAATAGATTTTTGGATAAATAGATTTGTCATAAATCATTGAATCAAATTACAGCATTAGCATCTTGCTAAAACAATCAAAATAGAGTTTTGATAGTTTACATGTTTTTAAGCTTGAGCGAGATGCTAATGGTCTAATTCAATTAAATGTTTTATGCTAAGCTAAGCTAAAAATGGTCCCAAAAAATGGCTTATACTTGTAAAATCAATTTCCAAAAACAAAAACTAGAGTGTAAAGCATGGCTCATATGTAGAACATATTATTACGCACATTCCCATAATTATGTGTGCTCTGCAGTTTAATACATGTGCTTATTTCAAACCATTGTCAATAAAAGTAATTCATTGTAACATATTATTTATATATAAAAAAATCATAAGCATATAAATTCATATACAAACAAGCTGTAAGTTCCACCTGACTGTACTCACTGCTGCTTTTCAATTCTGTGAACTGACAATCCACTATTGACCCTCTCCTTTTCTCTGTGATCCTTTCTTTTGGCCGTGTCTCACCTCTGGCAGGTGGATCAAACCATCATTCGAGCAGGGGTGGGACGGGTTCTTAAATTAAAGCTGGGGTAAAGCGTGGTTTCACAGCTCCCTCGCCACAGTGCCCTGCCAACAAAATAAATGCCATTTTATGTCTTTCCATAAATCCTGTCAAATGAGTACTTTTCCTTGTTTTTTTCTTCATTTAATTTGCCAAAGCTGGTCAAATGTGTGTCTACAGAATGCTGTTATATGCTCCTAACATTGAAGATAATGAGGCAAAAATTATGAAATCCTATAAAATTGTACATTATATGTACAGAATACCGGAAAGTATTCATAGCGCTTCACTTTTTCCACACTTCTTTTATGTTACAGCCTTATTCAAAAATGGATTAATTTATTTCCACAAAATTCTACACACAATACCCTATAATGACAATGTGAATGTAGTACTGATAGCCTAATTGACTAAATACTAATTGTCATAGCCTAATGCTGCGGTCACACTAGACTTTGAGAATGCAAAGTTCTGTTGTATGGCTCTGCGAAAAGGGGCGGGATTAAACAAGATGATTAGACATTTAAAAAAGCGGGCGATTGGTCTATATTTTAAATTTCTGTCCAGAGAGGTCAGGTTTTGATCTTCGATTGGTCTCACGCAGTCACATGATGTGATTTTGCAGGTCAGAGTTCACCAAGCTTGAACTTTGCAATGCAGTGAACTGTGAAACTTGTCGTGTGACCGCGGCTTAACTGTTTTTGAGTTAATAAATAAATTCTGCTGTATTTCTTTCTAAAATAACTTTTTGTAAATGTCTGCTTGAAGTTTTCTACATTTAACACAATAATGACTTTTTTGTCTTTTGGTAGCAGTTTCTCAATCAAATTGAAAATGAGATTAATGATGAGATCTGCAATTAATTAATGTCACAGCCAGGCCAGATTCTCCTTACTCCAAATCACATGATTCACCCTGTTCACAGTCACCCCAATCTCCATCACCTGAATCCTAATCACTCCCGTACCTGCATGTCATCCCCTGTCATCACACCAGCCCCATAAAACCCTGCAATCCGCTTCACTCAGTGTATGGCCTTGTTACATTGAGAAGGACGAATGGTCATACCCATAGTTATCTGTTAAACTTATCTTTTCAGTTTACCTACAGTGTCTGCATCTTTCATCCTAGTGTGGTCCCCTCCTGGTTGTGTGCCTCTCGTTCTTCTCTGTGTCCATCTTCACCATCAATCTCCGGCTCATTCCATCCTGGTCCATTCCTCATCCTCCTACAAGAGAAAAGACTTAACCTGTTTGCCATGTCACCTGTTATCATCTTTCTGCAATTAACTGTCATTTATACTCACAGCTCTGGTCTTAGTCCCCCTTCAGTGACAATTAAACACTGCACTGTACAATTAATGGAAATTAATTAAAAAATATTTAATTGATTGACAGCCCTACTCAAAATATATAATGAGAACAGAACATAATCTGCTGTTAAATTATTTAAAAATATATTTTTTCACAAATTTTATTTAAATTAAATGTTACTTGCTAATTAATGCATACATAAAAACATATATATGAGTAGATGACAAATAGGCAGTAAAACAAGTTTTTTGTAAAACATACATACTACTATTTATACAATACTATTTATGTAGTTTGGTCTTTTAGAAGAGGCCACTAACTTTTTTTTTTTTTTTACTGATCTATACCGTAAAAATGTCCTATGGTGTGACATAGCAAATATTAAGAAAAACATCTCTTATTAATACAGAATCAGGATCTTTTTCTTTTAAGGGTTCTCACCTTTATTGGTCAGACAGTGGAGGTTTACAATAAGGAAAGTCTGGGGAGCAGAGAAAGGGGAAGGATCAGCAAAGGACCTCAAGCTTTTTTTTTTTTTCTTACAAAGGGCCAAAAACCAAACCTGATTGAGGATGGTGGGCCAAAGCTAAATATACCAAACTGTATTACATTGAAGTTGCCATGCTAAAAAAAA
>CAIGQZ010033112.1:23378426-23389262 GCA_903798205.1 Danio tinwini
AGAAAGAAAGAAAGAAAGAAAGAAAGAAAGAAAGAAAGAAAGAAAGATTAGCAGACAACGGTTGCCCGACATGAACGCACACCTAACGAGTTCATTCCTGGCATTCCAGCTCAAGGCAGGCACAAGTCTCACCACCGGGTCATTTGACATGATTGACATTATTTGCTACCATTAGCCACCACTATGTGGTTGCCCTTTGACCTCTGGCGAGCGTGTTGTTTGACACAACTTTAAACAGTATGGTTTAATCTTCATGGGAAAAAAAAGCCCCCGAATCCAGACACAGCCTCTCAGATCAATCAACAATCAGAGATGAGATAATAGAGCTCTAATCTCCAAGGTCAATGATTCATCTTCCCCTCGCTCTCCCTCTGCTTACAGAGTATCATAACACACCCACACAATTAATTCCTACCAACGATGATTATGTATTTCAGGAAAGTTTGTGTTGCATGGTCTCGGTCTCTTGACCGAGTTTGACATCCCAGGCAAAACTTTCACAAAAAACAGCTCTTACAAACTGATGCAAGAATAAATCAAAAAGTGAAATGAAGATGAATGTTTTGCAGCCCCAAGCACAGACGGCTGACTAAATTGGAGACGTTTTCAACAGGAATTTCAACTCTAAGTTTAGAAATATCGAGAGGCTTGACAAAATGTGCTGATTTAATGGACAGGCTGCTTATACTGGAATGAAATGTAAACATGACAAGACGACTTGTTCAATTTATAATCTTTCACTGAAAATATAGACACAGCTGTTCCATAGAAATTAGACAATACCACTGTTAAATAGATAAATCCTCTAAAAAAGAATATGTCAAACAAAAAGACAAATATAAGGCACATTGTGTTTAAGAGTAGGAACTTTTAGGAATCAGAGTTGGAATCAAACCAAAGAAGTCACTAGTTATCTAAAGTTTTATTTCAATTTATGTCATTTAATTAATTGCAATACACATGTTTGGTGCACACTCATTGAAAAGTGTACAAGACCACGTTGAACAGAGAAAACACACTAATCAGTCCTTAATGTCGATATGAAGCAAATCTAGCCAATAAACATTTCAGTCTCATTTCAATTCACCCTAGTTTCAACCTTCCTTGGACCTTTTTTTGCGCCTGGTAGTCATTAGACATTCTCTATATAGCCTCTACATGCATCTATTTTCTGAAAACATTTTCTGCACACCTTGCATGTCAAGAAGGCAAAAATGACTTTTCACAGTACCTCAAAGGACTACTGGGTAAGATACAATTGCAAACGGTGTTTATGATAACATGATATTTTCTTTCAGAATAGCCCTTTTCTCCCCTAAACCGCTCAAAAGGCTTCAGTGCTAGAGCCAAGCTCTCCTGGCTGGGATACGGGGCAGAGGAGGCCTGGTACAGGCACCTGAAGTAAATTAAACTCAGAGGAGCCTGAACTGTGACCCCCCCACACTGAGCAGCAGGTGTGAAACACAGGTTAACAACAGCATGAGTACCCTCCAGTGTCTAGCCCTGAAGAATTGAAGGGAGAAGAAGTTAGAGGCCTGAGGGGCCAGAAAATTTGGCGTTAGTGGGCCTCGGACCTGGCGATTGGGTGACAATGGCTTCGTGGCACGCACCACAGGCCCAGCACTGGGATCTGATTGGAAGTGACTTCTTACAATAAGCAAGCGCTTGGGCTCAGGCAGGATCATACATCTTTAAAATAAATACCTTTAATAGAAAGGCTTCCTCTCCCACATGCAATCAATTTGCTCTTGTCCGTCAGTGTAGCCTCGGCCTCCCTTTAACCTGCTAACCTCTCCAAACCCCCAAGTACAAACCTTGAGAACGGCCCCCAAAAAGAAAGTGACTTGCCATAAGTCTCATCTGTAGAAAGTTCACAATTCTCCAGCGCTTTCTCCGTGTTGTTTTGTGCAACTGGCTTCCATTGTTCTTCTTGTATCTGGGAGAGTCCGGGAAAGCAACTGAAAGAACAAGGGATAAATGTAGAACGGTGCTGTCAGAGCAGAACTGATATCAATTATTTATGTCATGCATAACATGTTCTTTCCTTGAGGTAGCGCAGCATACATTTGGACAGTTTAAGCACTGTAATTTAGGGCTGTTCTCTGGGCGCTGGGCTCGTACAGTAGCCTGATAATTGTTTAAATCTGTTTTTCCCCCAGAGAGCCCTACGTGGAGTGGGAAGAGGTTATTAAAAGACCTTTTCCATCCTGCAGGGAACGTTCCCCCCAGTCTGGAAGTGTTAATAAGTACTCTTAACATGATGGAACAGACTTTCCCCACCAATGTAAAAATCTTTTGCGTTAGAAAACCCCCTGTGGAAATTAAACCGTGAATGCTGTGCATGTGCAAGACACAACAACGGCGATCGAGAAGGCAGGTGCAGTTCTTTTTTGGAGATGTTCCACGAAAGCAAAGAGGCCGCGGATAGGCGTCCAAACGTGGCTGATCTCCTTCGCTCTCAGCCAGATGTCTCGGCGGGGCCTTGCATATGGAAGCACTCCCCAAAGCAAACACAAGAAGCCCCAGTACTAGCAGGAACCATCCACTGAGCAATAACAAAAAGACCTCACCCCAAAAATGGCCCCTGGTCCATTTCTTGCTGGCTCGCTTAAACACATGCAAGCTCATACACACAAAAAACACACACACACACACAGATGTGCAGGTTCATAATGAAAAAGTGCCCTCCGCTCCACCTCGGAGTACACACTTCAACACACCTGCCACGGCGGTACACGTTCATTCGCTTGCTCACACACACATGTAGATGCGAATACACCAATCTTGTAGCCAGCTATCCTTTGATCAACATGCATTACTTCTAACTGAGGTCTGAGGGCCCCCTTTAGCAACAGCTTTTTTGATTTGAACTAAGACCTGAGGAATGGGCTGGTTCCCTCCTAAGGGAGGTAACTGAGAAGGCTACTATCTGTGCTAACATGCCCCTATATTACACCACTGATTTATCTATTCTGAACACAGCAGCTAAAGCGCTTTAATAAGCAGACAAGCTTATGAAGATGGACATGTGATCAAGAGCAGACCCTCACCCGCCCAGGGTCGTGCTGATGACCTAATGGGGCTGCTGGGCTCCATATGCGCTCTGGTCTTGGAGGTATGTGCATTACTGGCTTTGTAACAAAGGAGAGAATCCGCAGATTACTTCAGAGTGCGCATGTATGTGAAAGTAAAGGACGAATGCTCAATGTCAAGGTTTAATTGTTTTTGTAAACATGCAATTGGAATGGCGTATACTAATAGAGAGGGATTTTGCATATAAAAGAAGAGATTAATAGAAGTAGAGCCATTATGATAAGAAAATTAATATACTGTACAAGACAAAACAGATCCAGCTGTTGGAAAGAGGTGAGCTGGTTAACCCTCACAGATGCTCAAGCAACATTTTTTGGTAACACTTTATTTTGATGGTCTATTTGAGTATTAGTAGACTGTCTGCTTAATATCTGTTGATATGCTCCTTCAACAGACATTTGACTGACTATAAGAAATGTCTGTTTCTTAGAAATTTGTACTTTGCAAGTACATGTCAACTTACACAAACCCTGACCCTAACCTCAACCCTAACCCCAACCTAACAGTCTACTTATAATCTAATGAGAATTAGTTGGCATGTAGATGCAATGTAACTTAATTCAACAAACGGACCATCAACATAAAGTGTGACCCATTTTTTTCTTTTTACTAAAAGGCCAGGTTTTTCTATCCAAACAGAATCACACCGTCACACCGTTCTCTCACTGGAGCAAGAAAATAGTAGGAGTCTTTCCAATGAGGCTAGCTTCCCTCAGACATCCCCTGTGTAAGAGAGGACTCCTCCTCTACTGGCTTATCAACTGTGAGTTAGAGTGAGGGAAAGCCCTCCTGTAGACAAGAACATCAAACATCTCCTAGATAGCAGTAAGACAGTGAGAAACATCTGACCAGGGGTGCGTTTATGAAAACCATTGTTAGCCAACTAAGGTGGCAAGTTGCATACAAACATAGTTTGTTGATTTGGCATTTCCCAAATCCATCGCTTCAACGAACATTCGCAAACTGTCAAAAACTGGTACAATTGCAACTACAGTACACCTCTAGAGTTGCATAGTTCTATTATTTTCTAACCTTCCAACATTTAAACTTGGAATGATTAAAAAAAAATTAAAAGCGTTAAAGTCATCACTCTTACTTGTAATTTGCTTTCAAAGTATTTTTACAATTCAGTTTTAGCGATCTTCATATTAACAATTTTGCTCCCTTGGTAGTGCACTTTGAAATCATTTATGCCATTTTGAACACAGCCGTGGCTCATGAAGAAAGCTATAGGTGACTTATTATTTAAAAGCGGAAACTATGTTATGTCTTCAAAGCTTGTGAAAACATAAATATCTAGCATATGTTAATGCTTATAAATTTATAGTAGGTTATTTATTAAGAAATGTACCTGTATGTACTGTATATGACAAAGACCTGTTGGTTAGAACATTTCTACAGTGGTTTAAATGTGTCAAATTGTAAAAGTAGACTTTTACAATAAATAAAATAAATAAATAAGTAAACAAGATCTTACTTTATAATGACAATTAAAAAATAACAATAATAATTATTATTAAGTAGGATTTTTCTTAATTTCTTAATAAATAGCCTCATGTAAATTGCAACCCAAAACGATTTATATGATTTATACATGAGATTAAAATAGGTGTTAGCCAAGTGGTTTTATGTTTAAGAAAATAATATGAAATCTTCTTAATAACATTTGTAAAGGAAACATGGGCCCAATATGTGCAGTTTAGATATATTTTAATTATTATGGAAAACGAGTGCATGTTTTTAACAAAACTAATATTGATTTTTTATTTATTTTTTTATGTGTGTGCGTGTTAAACAATATAATTTGCAGAAAAAATTATGGAGTTGTTACTCCACCCCATTTAGAGCATCATTATGGACATTTTACTTTATAACTAACGTGGTTCAAAAGACAGATCTGCGACAGACAAACTACTGTAATGGGAAACACTCATCACTACATTGTTATTTTTCCAAATGATGCATCATACTATGATAGTTCAGCTGCATGTCATGTCGTTGTTTGGGAAACGCACCTCAGGTTGATTCCAGAGCATCTCACCAGTTGCAAAGACTTGCCTGGTTTAGTAAAACCTTTTAAAAATCAAACTTTCAAACTTGTGTTTTTGTAGAGAAAGCATGAAATAACATTTTGAGTACCACAAAGAACCTTTCAGCAGGGAGTTCTTAAAAATATATATTTTTCTTAGTGAGAAATATAAAATATTTAAAAAAATTAAATAAAAATATTTCATAAGTGCAGTTTAACAAACAGAATGTTTTTATTGAACATTTTTTTATCACTAAACATAGTAGTTTAATAACTAATTTCTAATAACTGATTTCTTTTGTCTTTACGAAGATGACAATACATAATATTTTTCCGGTCATTTAGCAAAATACTGCTATTCAGCTTAAAGTGCCATTTAAAAGTTGTAACTAGATTATTAGGTTAACTAGGCAAGTTAGGTTAATTAGATAAGTTATTGAACAACAGAATCTACAATTATATATATTTCTTGAGAGGCTAATTAAATTGTCCTTAAAATAGTTTTAAAATTTTAAAACTGCTTTAATTTCAGGCCAAGTAATAGAAATAAGACTTTCACAGAAGATAAAATATTGTAGGAAATACAGTGAAAATTTCCTTGGTTCAGTGAAACATCATCAAAAATTTGAAAAAGACTTACAGTTTTACAGGAGGGCTAATAATTTTGACTTCAAACATACTCATTTAATCACCTTAAAGACCCATTTACTGGTTCTTTGTAGGTTCAACGTAGCACTTAAAATGGTTAGTGATCCTATTTAGCAGTGTGTGTTTATTTTTATGTGTTTACACAAAAGAGAGGCAGATGACTTTAAAATCACTCCAACAATCATCTTCATTGCCCGTCATGGAAACTAATAAACCCAAATAAAAATGGAAAAACCATAAAATAAAAGAGTACACAATACTAATTATTGCGACAAAATCAACCAATCACTCAGCAAGGACACATCAGAGTGGAATTTGTTAGTGATAATCCCCAGGCCAGAAAAGGTGAAATGCTTTGACACGTCCCAAATGAATCACAGGATGGCCAGATAGACACTGTGTGTATGCCTGGGAGAAACAAAACTTTGGTTTTGAAGTCTCATTACATAAAGAGTGTAGCGTGTAAGAGACTTAGACTCCAAGCATGTTATTTAGCTTTGCTCCACACCGTACCCTCAAATTCACACCAGCCCACAATCAGGCGGGAACAAAGATGAAAGGAAAGAGACAGCGACAGCTCTGGAAGAATAGATAAAGAGAAGAGTAGAAAAAAACACAGCCCTTGCAAAATTGGGAAAGCATAATTAAAGGGAGACTCCTCTCATGCCAAGCCATTACTGTATTACTGTGATATCCAAGAAATGTGACACTCTATAATCTAGGCCTGCTAAAACACAGCAAGAGCATTGGGAAAGGGCATCTGAAAAAAAAGAAATTCAAAACCATAAGCATCTATAGTCAGATATGTGAACAATAAAACAATAAAAAGTTTGTTTGTGAATCATGGGTTGTTTGGACAGCAGATAAAGGTGAAGCTCTGATTGTGGAGGATTCTGTCAACTTCCGACTCATCAAACACATCAGCAGCTTCTAAAGAGGTGAGTCACATTACCTCAGGTGGTATAAAAGCTAATTACATGCTGTAACAGAAGAACATCTAAAATTACACCTCTAAACACCAATTACCACATAAGGAACCGCCAATTACCCATAGCATCATACGCAAACCGACTTTGCAATGTTATGGGAGCACATTTACATCAGACTGAAGAGGGAGGAGTGATGAGTGAGAAGTGGGAATCTCGAGGAAGCGTTCATTGTACTCGGGGGGGGGGGGGGGGGGGGGGGGGGGGCAGCAGTAAAAAATAAATAACTTAAACCTGTGATAAAAAAAGGAAGTAGCAAATAATATTTTCTTCTGAAATGTGATGCACATCTGAGTTTGATGGATTATTGAAGAAGAAAAATGTAGGCTCTTGATTTTGTGCATCACTTGTTTATTGGATTTCATAATCAAAAAATGAGCATGAGGGCCAGTTTAAGTAGACAAAATAAACTATTGGAGTAGATCAATAGAGTGATTTTTATATTTCATGATGACTTTAGTCTTACTAGTCTGTTTGCTGGATTTAAATGAGTTGTGGAGAACTTTGCAGTTGGTCAGGCTGGGAGCTCAACTGGCTTGGTAGGTTCAGAGTCCAGTTTGGACCAACTAAAGCCCTGGTCAGATAACACGATTTTTTTTTGTCGATTAATAAAGTCACAATTAATTTATAAATTTTTCTTCGGCTTAGTCCCTTTATTTATTAGGGGTCACCACTAAAGTCACCATGTCAGATTATGTGATTTTGTCTTGATAAAATCTTTACTTCTTGTGGGTAACAAATGTGCCAGACTACACAATCAGTCATCCTGTGACGTCTGCGACGAGCGTTATTTCCCAAAACACTCACAAGTGTTGCTGAGAGAATGATGTCTGCATATTTGTGCCAGTCTGTCAAATAAAATTGCTTAAAACACTTTACAGGGTGTCTTAAAAAGTATTAAAGTTGATAAATCAATGTAGAGAAATTTAGGGCCCTTAAAAAGTATTAAAAATTCTTAAAGGCTATTTTGCAAGGTATTTAATTTGATATCATTTTTGAGTATGCAATGTATGGTTGCATGCTAAAGTTTGCCTGAATTAAATCTGCGAATATCAGGGTGCTGTGTAGTCTATGAAATCACTGAAATCCAACTAGATTTGACATCATGCTGCTTTGTTTACTGCAGTAATCAAGGCAACACCATTATTTCTGCAGCTCTATAGGCGCCACCTGCCGAATTAGCTACTGTAGATTTAATAGATTTTATTCAGTACAGTATATGAATAATGTTTTAGTTTTGGATTAGTTTCTTACATTAATATTTAGTAAATATACTGTAAGTTAAAATCTCGCAAGTGTTTCTGGTTGAAACCTAAAGTGGTTTTAAGGTTTAATTGGTTTAAAGGTATTACATTTCACTCTCTGATTCCTGTGTATACTCTGATTTAATAGTTTAGAGAAAGTAGTTAAAGTTTGCTTAACCAATGATTGATCTTATCCACCTGAGACTCAAGTAAATATGTAGCCCGTTTTTTTTTTTTTATTACCTGACCCACCGATTAAAAGCATAACTGAGAAATTATGTGCACCTATTGCTCAGTGTTACCCACGGGACGGAACTTGTCATGAAGAACGGGGAAAAAATGAAACATGCTAGACTTTCTGTGGTGATGTCATGAGGCATCGCAGACATTAGCCCCGTTCACATTGCTGTAGCGGTAAATATCTGGAAAATTACCGGATCGACTTTTCCGGTATATTAAAAAAATAAACGCTGTTCATACAGGCAAGAACATTTCAGAATTTTTCAAGAAAAGATCATTCACACATCCATTCCAAAATATCGGTAAATTCTGATATCATTAACCAGAAATGCCCTCTAAACGGCTGTGCTTGTATTTGTAAATATAGAAAGGGTCAGGCTTTTGTTGATGGCCTCACTTTTATTTAAAGCTTTAGCCTTCATGCAGCTGGTTTTTGTCCCAGAGACATCCAAAGGCAGAAAACGCGAACCACAGCTAAATGTTTACACATTTGTAAACATTTGGAGGAACACTTTCACATGTCGAGATGTACATTATATGTATTATTATATTTATTATATTATTATATTATTATTATATTATTAGTATGAGATGTATTATTATGTGTGCTGGTGCTCACCAGAGTACTCCTTCATGTGCACACACGTCAAGCAACTGAAGCAGAGCTTGAAGGTAAACTCACAGTGGATTGTTGTAAGCATTTTATAAATTATGTTTACATAGTTGGCATTAAGAAGGAACATAGAAACAATATTCGACTAACATCTAGCAGCTAAATGTGTCTGGAAAAACATTCAAAGGCTTTTGTTTTCATAAACAGCGTAGATGTGAATGCGTCTAAATGTTCTGATTGGCTGGAGTAGACGTCTCACGTGAGCGCGTTGTAAGTGTAAACGCGCTCTTTCTAGCAATTTTCCTTCTGCGTTCACACAGCGCAGCATTCTTGCAAATTACCGGTAATGTTACAATATCTCTTTACGGAAAATGTATGAATTTACCGCTGTTTTCAAAAAGGGCCTGTTCACACATGATCCTTTTCCGGAAAACTGCCGGTAATTTTCCGGAAAGGTCTGTTTGTGTGAAAGAGGCTATAGTATCTGTTGTTGTGAACTATGCCACGTTGCACAAGAAGAAACAATTGAATCTTGTGCCCATTTTTGTTTACGACTCCCCACGACACCCTATGTCAAGGAAATCATGCTGAAATCGTGACAAAATCATGTGATCTGACCAGGGCTTAAGACAAGCAAATCAATCTGGGGTTTTCAGCAAGGAAACAAGAAACGTTTGACCTCTACAGTCAAAAGGCCTTCTCAATCAGACAGTCATCCAACAGAAGACCCATAAACAAAGCTAAAATCATTATAATGCATATCAGACTGTAAATTTGAATGCTCCTTCAAAACATTTCAACCAGAAAAACAGCCCAAGTACTTTTAAGGTTTTAGGTTTTAAAGGTTTTAAACTATCGTACGATTCATGTGATCTGTGGATCAATTAACACATTCCCCAGTAGCTACATCCGTTCTCCATGACACAGATTTATGTCAGAGAAAGGACCATGCTTTAAACTTGCACAGGTCTGCCCCCTACACCCCCCCCCCCCCAATACCACTCACTTTTCCTAGTGATCTTTAGAAACATATACAAACATGACACTGAGCCCGAGATATACTCCAGAGCTGCATTCAGGCAAAGGAAATCAGCACCGGTCACAGGATGTGACCAAAGCTTTTCGCTCCCTCTTTCTTTTTTCACAGATCAATCAAATTTCTGACTATCTGAGCAGGGTGAGCGGAAGGGTCCTGATGAAGGCTTTAGGGACGGCCGAAAGGACAGAGGCCCACCACACACACAGGTTGAAAAGCGCAGAACCTGCAGCCGCACTTCTATGTCTACACAGGGGGAGGATGCCGGCTGTAAACGATGCTGGCGGGCTGGTAAAGAATGATCCTGCAACAGGATTCCAGGTCTGTGGTGCTCCGTTTACACTTTCAACTCCTCCTAGCTTATCTGGCAGATTCGTCGGGATAAGAGAATTATGAAACCGCTTCTGGCATCTAAAGCTTCCTGGGGGGTCAATGGCGTGATGAGAGACAGCTATGAGGAGGCAGCTACTCAAGCCTACAGGCCCCCACGCTCTCTCTCCCTCTAGGCTCTCTCGCCTGAGCCCCGGACCCTCGTGGGCCTTATCAAACTGAAATCATCACCTTGGATGCTGGGCGGCGAGCAGGCCGGGTGGGAGAAAGGCTGTGGAGGGGCTGGTGGACTGATAGCCTCGCTTCTGTGAGCTCTTTCCGGAACATTCCAGTTTTTTGTGACCAAGTTAAATGACAAAGAGCAACGAACAACCTAAAGGATAGTTCATCCAAAATTGAATATCAGCAACCTTGTCATTTATTCTGTCATTCATTCAGTTCTTTTCTTCTATTTAGCACAAAATAAGATATTTAGAAGAATGCTGGTAGCTGTAACTTATTTGAAATCTATAAAACTTGATAAAAAAATTTTTTGGGGTGAACTGTCCCTTTGAATGAATGAATGAATAAATGAATGAATGAATGAATGAATGAATGAATGAATGAATGAATGAATG
>CAIGQZ010033112.1:23389272-23412915 GCA_903798205.1 Danio tinwini
ATGAATGAATGAATGAATGAATGAATGAATGAATGAATGAATGAATGGGTTTTATTTTTAACAAGGCCATGGAGATCAATAGAACAGGAGATTCAAGAAAAGTGGTATTTGAGCCACAACTGAAGTTACACAAGAATGGGTTATTAATCAAACAGCCATGGTTACATAATTACTGTATCTGTCAGAGTAACATATGATTATTATTCCCATTTCAATTCCATATCCAGCTATTTTCATTTGTTTGCCTTTGAAAGAATGCAGAGGAACACAGGGGAAGCAGAAGAAAACACTTTAGGTTTTGATGCCATTTTGCTAAAAAATTTAGTCACTTAACATTTTTAAGCATCATTTATCAAACCCTGTGCATGAATGTGGTTTTTAATAATTATGCTGGCTTGACATACCTGTTTTTGACATTTTAGGTGAAACTGGTTTCTAACAGGTCCTGTATCTAGCTGGTATTAAACAAGCATGTTTAGTGATGTAATAGCAAGAGCTGAAAAACCTTACCATTCCCACCTGGTATTAAAATAAAGCATCTTTTGTCAACACTTGTGCTTGGTAGAGGAACTAGTCATCAGTTCAACTGAAAACTCTCTTTGAAATTTCAGCCTGTTTGAACAAAAGCTTAATTACTGCTGAGGGTGCTTCCTGTAAACTTAAATATGGAATTATTATAATTCATTTTATTTGACGGGTCTAATTTAAATATGACACAAATATCGATAATTTATATTTTAAATTATTATTAATAGAAACATCCATTTTCTGTGATTCAATAACAAGTGGTCAGCTGAAATACATCATTATACCCCACCTGGTATTAACATGCACTGTAAAAAAATAAATCCGTAAAAATTACAGTAATAAAATGGCTGCTATGGTTGCCAGTATTTCACCCTTAAAAATACGGTACAAACCGTAGAATTCCTCATTTTTACAGAAAACTACCTTATTTCATTAATTTATAGAGGTAATATGTCTGTACTTTGAATTATCAACATCAACACATCTTTTGTTACACAGATAGACACATTAACACAGCCATTTGCAGGTGGAGATGAGAAAGTTACATAATAAACCAATGCTCATCACACACAACTTTTCCCACAAGCAGAAAAGTGAATGGAAGGTGCTCAGTGTCATTCACACAGCTACTAAACACCAGTCTGGTAACACACATACAATTAAAGTCATGAAATAAACATTGTTTATCAACATTAGATGTAACATAAATTTCTAACGTACATAACTTATGGGGAAACAACTAAAAACATCCACAGTAATCCACAAAAATCATAAAAAGTTACGTGACATGCAAGGAATTCTGGGAAAGTCAGTTTACTGTTATTCACCGTATATATTAAGGAAACATACTGTTAATCAGATTAGAGATTTTTACTGTAGCATTTTTACAGTTTTTACAGTTGAAATCACTGTCATTTTTACAGTGTGCATTCAAAAGCATGTCTTGTAACCACTTATGTTTGGTTGTTGTCTATATGAGCTAGCCATCAGTTCAACTGAAAACAAAATTCAGCTAAGACCCAGTGCTTGTGTTTGCATTCGTTCCACTAGTAGCAACATCATGCTGAGATGTGAACATGCCGAAAAGCCTTTATGTTTAGATAACAACTATAAAAAAAAGTTCCTCTAGTTAAAAAAAACCCAGTGGTGGCACTGGACATTGTGTGCATGGCGCCAATAGCTCTACAGCAGGGGTGCCTAAACTTTATCTCATGAAGGGTCAAATCCAAACTTGATTGAGGGCTGTGGGTCGAAGGTAAATATACCAAACTGCATTACATTAAAGTTGTCATGGGTAATCTCTACATTTATGTCCTAATATTTAAAAAATAAATAGAAAACATTACTTTAAATAGTGCTGACTAATGCTGTATCATTTTATTTTATTATGAATTTACAGTAAAAACATCAACAATCCCATTCATAACACAAGGGAGTTCAATGTCGATTACACTAGTCAAGCTGGACCTGCCATGATTTGCTCGAGTATTTTAAATCTGATTAATTACCAACATTTCATTAAAACATTGAATTTCATTTAGCACTTTTGGTGGCTCAGCAATAAAATAAACAAACAAAAGGTCACGTTAAATCTGAAATGATGATGTCTGTCAAAGGCTTTGCCGTCCCCATCATTCCCCTTCTCTTCCTTTATGGGATGGTGGGCCATATGAAAGGTTACTATTGGCTAACTTTGACCCACGGGCCCCAGTTTGGGCATCTCTGTTATAGAGGGACGGATTATGAAAACTCAAGTTTTTTGAAAGCAAGCAAGAAAGATTAGCAGACACTCGGCACTCAGCCATTAGTGATTCACCCGTACACTCTGTCGTCTCCATTCAATGACCCGCCTTGTGCCTGGGGCATAATTGTGCTGCAAAGAGGGACAGGAACCGAGCCACACCTATGAGTCACCTTTCGCTAGCAGAGACCCTTGTGGTCAGGACTTCCAAATTCACATCATAGGCATCCAAGCCAATATTCGCCGAGATCAAACCCTCACCCCAACCTCCGCGATTTCCCAACCCCCGCCTTTCCAGCCAGCCCGCCAGCACTACGTTGGTTTAATCCAACAACACTTCCTATAGCAGCCTGTTAATGTCATGGTGGATTTCCTCAGTGTTCTCACTGACCCAGAAAGGAGCACCACCCCAGCACTTCGCCAGGGCCCTTCCTTGGTTTAGTGTTCCCAACAAATAGCAAATATGCTTCAGAACCAATAAATGCAGACCTGATATTTATTGGACTGCTATACAAGTATTCCCTCCTTGCCCGGCCAGCCCCTTCTAAGTGAGCAGCCTAAACTATGCACAAGTCTTTGCCATGCTAATGAGGACGCGAGATGAAAGGGATGCAGCATTACAGTGCATGGCTAGACTTACAGAATGCAGCTGCGAGAGGTGAGAGGAAGAAACGATGGTGAGGAAATTGAGAACACGGCCTGATTAGTGCCCTCTGAAATATCTAACCTTTGACTGCAACTAGACTTGTTTAAAACACAAGTGACTAGATTTCATGAAACACAGCACACCTATGAGTAATATGAGGGTTCCCCGTGGTTGTTTTACTTATAGTACTAGTCACATTCAGCCTGTATGAACTAAAGCTTTATTACTGATGGAGGTGCTTGCTGTGAACTTACATATGGAATAAATTCTAATCCATTTTATTTGATGAGTATAGTTAAGATACGCTGAGTAAAATGATTCATTGGATTTACTACAATTTTTTTAAGGTAAATGGTTGCAAAAAATTTCTATGGACTTAATTTAAACAAACAACTTTACTAAATGCAATGTGTTTGTTTAAATTCAGCCCATATAAATTGTTTGCAACTATTTACCTAAAAGAAAATGCTGTAAATAAAATGAATATTTTTAGTGTATGATAGTTCAAATATTAGATAATGAACATTTTAGTTATTAAATAATATTGAATTAATCATTTTTTTTTTAATTCATTAAAAAAATAAATGTATAATAAAAATAATAAATTAACATAGGTACTATATAATTATTAATATAGTTAATAGTAATTATTATTATTATTATTATAAATGTATTTTTAAAATTAGAATTTGATTTATTTAAAAAAATGATTAAATAATTCACTATTATTTAATAACTAAAAAGTTATTTTTTATATAAAATTGTCATAATAATAATAATAATAACAATAATAATAATAATAATGATGATGACGATGATGTTGATGATGATAATAATATAATAATAATAGTATTAATATAGCTGCAAGCAGCCATTAAGGTGCCAAGCAATGCTGAGTCACACTGTAAAAAAACAATACCCCATATCTACTCAATAAAATTGAGCTAACAGATTACAAGCAATATTATTGATTAAATTCAACAAGTATGGATTGAGTACTAATTAAATTAAATTATTAAATTTGCTTATTTAAAATTAGTCATTTAAAATGAGTAATCGAAAAACAGTACTTAAAAAAATTTGCAAATTTTAAACAAAAATATTGATTTAATTAGTTAGAAAAAAACAACACAATGTTAATGGAAACGACTTAAATGGATAAATTTTTTTTTTAAATGTCCTACAATTGCGGAGATGTCAACCTCCAGCTGATGAGGGCAGCCTTTCCTCGGCTAGACATGCTGACATTTGCCGCTGACTTTGAAAACGTTTAGTGCTATGATCGATTATTATTCAAATATAATAGCTAAATTCTTATAATAACATTGAGTAGATTTTATTACAGACATTTTTAAGTAATTTCAAAGCAAAAAATGACAAAAAACAGGAAATTAATGTTCATTAAATAAAGTGTACATATTAAACTTAATGAAATCTACAAGGTCACAGAATGACTTTTTACAGTGCAGAATGAGAAAAGCAGTCCAGAGGTCGGTGACAATGACGCACCTAAAGTTTGCTGTTAATATATTTAGGCATTGCAGAGAGACAGCCTCAAATGCAGTTTGGCGTTACACCAGCATATTTGAATTTCACAACACTTGGTCATCATTGTCTGATGATGACCTGAGTCACATTTGATGAATGTTCGACTTTGGAAAATCAGACATCATTTTACTCTGCATGCTCTGTCGGATGTAAAAAGACCAGTTATATGAGTTTTGGACAAAGGGTTGAAAAGATATAAGCAAAAAAAAGCCATTTTTATATCTCCAGACCACTAGGAGGCAGTGCACCGAAACGCCACAGATAACTTCAGACCATGATTGTCATTACAAAAGCCAAGTTTGGTGTGAATACGTTAAATGAAAACAGTTGGTTTAATCAACTTAAATTCCATCCCAAAAAGGTCTCACCACATTACATGATTACATTATATTCCGCGACAAGATTTTTTTCGCTACTTGCAACTAAGAGACTTTGTGAAAAAAGGCACTACAGTACTTGAAAATTAGGACATTTCAGTTGTGGACAGACAACCTTTTTCATACAGGGACATTTCTACAAGCTGTTTCTACAAAGTCCTCAAGCATTGGGCTCCTCAAATACAGGCTCCTTGAAAGAGACTTGGGAAAGGACACTTTATATACAAATCACAGATGATCAATGGGAGGACGCTTGGAAAAATGCAATGTACCAAAGTGTATGTAAAAGCAATGCAACTAAAAATTCTACATTGAGCTCACATCTCTCCCTCATGGAGGCACAAGGAGTTGTCACCAATGTGTCTGAAATGTAAACCAGAGGAAAGAGACCTTGTCCGTTGCTTTCAAAAGTTCTGGGCCATGATTGAACAAGAAATTAATGGTATTTTATCTATTGGTTGTCACCCTAAGCATATGCTGCTTGGGATAAACGATGAGAGTAATATGAACAAACATAAAAAAAAACACTTTGCAAGTTCCTGACAATTTGTTCAAGAAAATGTATTCTCCTGTGCCTGGACTGGCACCAAAATTCATCCCTGGCAGCTGATGACAAACTGAAGACCGGGCAGGGGGTGGAGGGGTGGGGGGTGAGAGGTATGCTGTGGGTGAGTAGAAGCGATTCCAAATCTGATGAGTGGGGGGGGGGGGTTAGGGAGTTGGGGAGATTGCGTTGTGATCACGAATTGTACAGCGTTGTGGGGGGGGGGGCTTGGGGGATTTCGGTGGCCCACATGTAACACTGACCGGCCCACATTTAAAAAAATGGTCCAGCCCTTCTGGCCAGAATTGCCAGATGGCCAGTCTGCCCCTGCCTGAACTGGATAATGGACAAAACTCCTACAAAGTCTTTATGGCACAAGGTAATACATGTACAGTACCACTGGACTACTTAACTTGTGTTTTACACGGCAAAGATGTTTTCTTTCATGAGAGGTGGGATCCATTTTTGTTGCATATGGGTTTAAACCAACGCAATCTTTTTGATTTAGTGGCTAATTTGTATGAATTCGTATGATCTAATTCGTACAAATAGGTATGATGTGCTCATCACCCAATAACAGTTGGGGTTAGGGGTGAGGTTAGGTGCCACGCCTCCTTTTTAAAATCACACATTTTCGTACGACTGAACTTGTATGAATTCGTACGAATTAGCCACTAAACTGACAAAATGTAAAATACTTACGTTTCCTTGTGAGATCAGGCTGGTTTAAACATAACCTTCATATTCATCAGAGCGTTGATTTAATGGTCAGATCTTGTGAAGGTTTGTGGTGCATGAATATACAATAGCTCTATCTTTATTGATCCTTTATTTGTTGTTTTTTGTTTAACTATTATTATTATTATTTAAAAAAATGTCCTCCCTGTTCTGTTCACTTGTTTGTTGTAGTATCTGTATTGCCTAAAAATTTAATAAATACATTATTTAAAAAAATAATAAAGTAAAAAACTTGATTTCCATAACTTTTAGTCAGCATGGTGCGTTTGAATCGGCTTGAGCCAAGGAATCAGAGGAATTTTGATTGTATCCCATTCGGTCTAAAAGTTATAAAGATAAAACATAAGTGAAACTTTGGACACGTGGTGGCGCTAGAGAGTTTAAGTTAGAGACTTCAGGTTTGGTGTGGTTTATGATAACACTGCCCTCTATCATTGTGCCAAATTATACAACTTTTCCACTTAGGGTTATATGGGCTGCCATTTAAATCTGGTGGAAGAAATGGAAGAAGAAGAAGAAGAAGAAGAAGAAGAACGCTAACGAAAACAAAATAGGTGCTTGGCCCTAAATAATAATAATAATAATAATAATAATAATAATAATAATAATAATAATAGGTTTTACAGTATTAGTTCATGTGGCTTTATTTTACAACTGATTGTGCCTCAGAGTTTGAAAGTCACACTTTCATCATAAATTCATAACTGCAAAGAAATAAAGCCATATTTTGAGATATCAGGTGACAATTGTAAGATATGATATCTACAGTATAATATAGTCAGTTATTTACAAATTATCCTCAAAAAAATGTTCCTTTTTGCAATCCTCCTCAACACAGGACTAATGTGAAAATACAACGCTCTATTTTCCACCAAGCGACTTTACGACTGCACATCCCGGTTTCCTCCTTTTGACCACAGACATTGTTTTCTCTCCGCATTTTCGCTGCTGCGGCCAAAACTGTTGCTTATCAATAGACTGTCACCTCCATCATCCATCAATCAGCACAAAGCTCTCGCCTTCACCCAATGGCAGTCGTTTCCTCAGACCTGCAATCTGTTTCTAAGGCCTGGCCGAGGTTTCTTCTTTTCCTGCTTCTTGCTTTGAGGCCAATAAAAACTTTCCAGTTACATGAAACCCACTTCAAGGTGTTGAGCTTTGCAGTTTGGATATAACGTCATAAACATTTGGAACTCCTTGAGGGGTGAGTAAATGGTGAGTACATTTTATTTTGGGGTAAACTAGCGCTTTAAGTTGAAAAGATGTAAACCAATAATTGGGTTTGTAGTCTAGACATGATGGATTGATTCTCCTCTGAGGGACAGCACAGATAAGAGGCAGCAGTCTATGCTGGTTCACAACAAGTTTAGCATGCACACACACACACACACACACACACACACACACACACACACACACACACACACACACACACACACACACACATTTTCGGGAAAAGGGATCTGGACTGCATCACAGGCTGTAGGGCAGAGGAAGGGAAGTGTTTCTTGTTTTAGCAGCACTTAGGCCACCTTCATATCTCGCCATTGCACCTTTATTCCATCACTTACAAAGCAAAGCCAAGCATTTAAAAACTAAACCAGCTGAAATTCAGTTCTGCCGCCTTTCAACATGTTTACCTGAAGTAAAAAAAGACTGAATATTTGTCTAACTATAGCCTTTTAACTAGGTCAAAATTATGAAAATTAGTTTGTTTTTTGGGGGTTACCTGACAAAACAAATAGTTTTTGAGGCAATCTATAAAATTATTCACGTTCAGTAATGAAGTTTGCACTGCGAGCTCATGGCTTTTAAACTTTTTTGGTGCGTTAATCTTGTCAATAATATTATTTAGAAGGATTTTACACTCTTAGGTGATACAAAACACAGACGTTTCGGCACAATGCCTTTGTCAGTGTGTGACACAATCCTCTCACTCCACCCTTTAATCCCACAGTCAATCACATTACATCATAGTTAAACGGCCACTCAATAGTGAAAAACATCTCATTTTAAAAATGAAAATCTCATTTTCATTTCAATATACTGTAATTAACCACACAAGAAATATTTATCTTCACCTTTAAAAACATTATCTCCATTGCACAGGTAAATAACACAATCAATTATCATCATTTACTTATTCATGTCTAAGTCAATGCAATGAAATTACGACTGTCCAAAACATTAAAAATACGTTTTCATCTCATTGTTTGTATCATTACATGCTCAAAATCCATGATTGACAATATTATACACTCTCAGAAATAAAGGTATGCAAGCTGTCACTGGGGTGGTACCTTTTCAAAAGGTACAAATTTGTACCTAAAAGGCCCATATTAATACCTCAAGGGTACATATTAGTACCGAAAAAGTACAAAAGTTTTCCTCTTAAATTTTTTAGGTACTATTATATACTTTTGAGGCACCAATAAGGACTCTAAGTACAAATGTGTACCTTTTGAAAAGGTACCACTCCAGTGACAGCTCACGTACCTTTTTTTCTGAGAGTGTAGTGTAGCTAAACAACAAACCATTAGAGAAACACAGAAAGGTCCAATTCCTCATTTATTGCTCTTGGTGCAAGTGATTTTAATTTATGAATCCAGAACGCTTCTCTTTGTAATAATCTTTTATACAGATTACCTCCTCTACACTCTCAGAAATAAAGGTACGTGAGTTGGGGTGGTACCTTTTCAAAAGGTACAAATTTGTACCTAAAAGGTGCATATTAATACCTCAAGGGTACATATTAGTACCTAAAATATACTATATATAAAAGGGTTCCTCTTAAAATTTGTAGGCACTAATATATACTTCTGAGGTACAAATATGGACCCTTCAAGTATGTGACTCAAATACTTCCTCAATTCATATACAGTGCATCCGGAAAATATACATAGTGCTTCACTTTTTCCACATTTTTTATATGTTATTATAACCTTATTCCAAAATGGATTAAATTCATTTATTTCCTCAAAATTCTACACACAATACCCCATACAAAACCTAAAAAATCACATGTACATTAGTCTTCACAGCTTTTGCTGTGAAGCTCTGAATTGAGCTCAGTTACATTCTGTTTCCACTGATCATTCATGAGATGTTTCAGCAGCTTAATTGGAGTTCACCTGTAGTAAATTCAGTTGAACATGATTTAAAAAGGCATACACCTGTCTATATAAGGTCTCAGAGTTGACAATGCATGTCAAAGCACAAACCAAGCATGAAGACAAAGGAATTGTCTGTAGACATCTGAGACAGAATTGTCTTAAGGCACAAGGCTGGGGAAGGTTACAGAAAAATTTCTGCTGCTCTAAAAGTTCCAATGAGCACAGTGGCCTCCATCTTCTGTAAGTGGAAGATGTTTGGAACGACCAGGACTATTCTTATAGCTGGCCGGCCATCTAGGCTGAGTGATAGGGGGAGATGGGCCTTAGTGACCCACTATCGGTTTAGTGATCACCTCCCTGACTCTGTCTGAGCTCCAGCGTTCTTCTGTGGAGAGATGAGAACCTTACAGGAGGACAACCATCTGTGCAGCAATCCACCAATCAGGCGTGCATGGTAGAGAGGCCAGACGGAAGACACTTCCTGCCTGAAATTTGCCAAAAGGCATCTGAAGGACTCTCAGATCATAAGAAACTAAAGTCTAATGAGACTAAAACTGAACTCTTTGGAGTGAATGTCAGGCGTTACGTTTGGAGAAAACCAGGCACCGCTCATCACCAGGCTAATACCATCATGGTGGTGGCAGCATCATGCTGTGGGGATGTTTTTCAGCAGCAGGAACTAAAAGACTGGTCAGGATAGAGGGAAAGATGAATGCAGCAATGTACAGAAACATCCTGAATGAAAACCTGCTTTAGAGTGCTCTTGACCTCAAACTATACAACGACCCAAAGCCCACTGCCAAAATATCAACGGAGTGGCTTCACAACAACTCGCTATGAATAATTTTCCGATGCTCTGTACATTCTACCTGTTTAATGTCATGTCCAAAATCTATAAATGTCTTGCTAATGCCGAACATATATCTTGTTGTCGTATACTTGATTTATGTACACTAATTTGCAACTCCAGTTGACGCGATGACTTCCCTATATATATAATTTGGCATGGAGATTTTAACATATAGACCACATTTCGAGTAGAGCAGGTAATACAGGTTCTTATTTTAATATTTTCAACTGTTGCTGGATTCAAAAATTCCTTACACTTTACTAAATTCTGACATGCGGAACAATTTCTGCACGGAAAACCACCTTGTATAAAAGTGGATTTCTTTTTCTTACTATATCTGAGTTAATTATCATCAATGCTAAATTTTAGGATCTTTTAAAGGTAAATAATGGATGATGTTGAAATTTTATATTTAAAAATTTGTCAAAAGATAATATATGTCAATGTTTATAGATTGTTCATTTAATAAAATTGCTATATTTATTATATGTTAATGAGCAATGTAATGAAATTTGCACTGTACGCTCGTGGTTTTTAAACTTGTTTTGGTGTGTTAATCTTGTCAATAATATTATTCATAAAGTCATGATTCTCACTCATTAAATAATTACTTTGTATAGTTTTTATTTTATATTTAGTCTATAAAATGATGCCATTTGATGCCTTCCTCGTGTACAAAAAAAGTGTAAAACAACAAAATGGATCAAAACTAGCACATTTGACTAAAGGAGAGTCTTATTAAAGGGCAGCATGGTGGCTCAGTGGTTAGCACTGTCGCCTCACAGCAAGTAGTTTGCTGGTTTTAATCTCGGCGGGGCCAGTTGGCACTTTGTGGAGTTTGCATGTTCTCCATGTGTTTGCGTGAGTTTCCTCCAGGTGCTCCGGTTTCCCTCATAGTCTAAAGACATGCGGTATAGGTGAATTGGGTAAACTAAATTGGCCGTAGTGTATGAGTGTGTATGTAAATGTGAGAGTGTATGGGTGTTTCCAGTACTGGGTTGTAGCTGGAAGGGCATCCGTTGCGTAAAACATATGCTGAAATAGTTGGTGGTTCATTCCGCTGTGGAGACCTGTGATAAATCAGAGACTAAGCCAAAAGAAAATTAATGAATGAATGAGTCTCATTAAAAAGTCATTTTAATTCTAAAGTGATGAATATAAATCAAAATAAGTGTCAAATTGACATAAACATCCAATTAAATAAAGGATAAATTAAAGTTATGGCCACCAGAAAGACAGATTCCAACCTAATTTCATGTTAAAAATTATTTATTGTACTTTTTTTGCAAACTAGTGGACAATCCAATTAAAACATTTAAGTTAATTGCTATTAAAATGTATGAGCTGGTTAAAATGGATATTTTAAATTAGGAGAAAGTACCTTGCATGACTACAACAAACTCAAAACTTGATGTTTCTGCTAACTTAAAATTGAAAATTAATTTGTTCGTTCATTTTCCTTCTGCTTAGTCTGTATTTCAGAGGTCGCCACAGCGGAATGAACCACCAGCTATTCCGGCATATGTTTAACACATTCAAACTCCACACAGAAATGACAACTGACCCAGCCGAGGCTGAAACTAGGGACCTTCTTGCTGTGAACCACTGCGCCACCGTGACGCCAATATAATATAATATAATATAATATAATATAATATAATATAATATAATATAATATAATATAATATAATATAATATAATATAATATAATAACTATTAATAATAATGACGAATGTTTAAATACAATGCTCATCTGCTATATTTTTCATCGAATCTGGTTTGTTTCAACCTCTTTGCATTTTTATTCCTTAAGCAATACCTGCGTTCATTTCATTAAATTAAGTAGTTTAGGGAGTGCATGCTGGGCTTTTGTAATCATGACACACGGCTTTAGCATGTGCGCCGCGGCTCTGCTGTGTTTCACGCAGACATTTCTTTCACTGGCTTTGTCGTTTTGTCTGGAGGTGGAGCGCTTGCAGAAATCAATGTATGTTTCTTTACATGTCAGACCGTGACTGTTTTAGGCCTCGTGTAACTCAATATGCATATATGCCCACTTTCAAACACACACACACACTCCATACAATCCCTTATTTTCTCAGACACAAGTTCGCATGGCTAACCATATCAAATGCTAAAACAGCAAGAGCCACATGTTTCTGATGTTTTTGCATAATCCGTACGCTTGTTATCTGCAATTTTTAGAGAATCGTGCAATATAACACCTTAATCTTACTGAGGGAAAACTTAAATAAATACCAACATAAAAGATTAAACAAAGGGGGCATAAATCTCTGTAGAGTCATGGGAAAGTAAACGTATACTCATGAACAAGAAGCACATGTAGGGCACCAAGCTACCAGGAAATTGGTATAGTCTCGTATGATTTTATAGGGATCTTGGGCATGCCCTTCAGATTAATTAGGACGTGGAGTGGGGAGGTATTTTTTACAGGAAGCTAAGAATGGAACCCCTGCTGTTTGCCTCGGGGCGCAAATCATGAGTCAAAAACACGAAAGACTGTAAGCAAGGTTTGGGGAGGTAATGCAGGTCATATGCACACACACACAAACACATGCTTGCACCTTTCACAAATATGTAAGGGCATGCTCGGCATCTACTTTTAATGATGTGGTCACTGCGCACACACAGTTAAAAATGCTGGGTTTTGCACAATTCCTTCATGTTGTCCCAACACAAATCGATTAAATTAAGTTAATATTTACAAATTTAAGTGGGTTGAACATAAAACAATTAAGTTCTATCAAACAAACCTCAATCTCACTTTAAATAACTAGTTTGAACAAGCAGCAAAAATATTTTTTGAGCGCAGGTACACTTAATTAGAGAGCTCTTTGGAGAGCTGAGAGCTTTCCATTTACTAATGCTGGTGGATCTACTTGGAAACAAGATTGTTTGGTTTTCTAAACCGCTGCAATGTTGCCAAGGTGATTTAGGGAAATGGATGGCTCCCGGCTAGTAAATAAAGACCAAATGTTTTTAAACTACTTAGTCAAAATCTTTTGGTCTTTCACTCTGAGGTATACAGGTGAAGATGTTAGAATAACGTCAATAGCAAAGATGCCCAAAGTAGGACCAGAATGATGGGGAGTTGGTTAGAGTGAATGCCTTTGACAGACATCGTCATTTCGAATTTAATGTATACCCTTTTGTTTCTTTGTTTTATTGACAAACTAAAAAAAAGCCAGCTAAAATTAAAGGTTTCATATCAATCAGACTTTTAAAATGTAAATACTGTCACTTGACGGATAGAGGACAATGCACAAGACATCAGTGAGCAAATCAAGGCAAAGGCAGGAGCAGCTCAACTAGTGTATCCATTATTGAGCTCCATTGGGTTATAAATGGGATTGTTTATGTTTTTACTTGATTACAAAACGTAAAAAATTATACTGCATCATCATTTAATATGTTTTAAAGCAACCTTTTCCTAGTTATTTTTACACAATAAGCAAACAAATGAGCAAATTTAATGTAATACAATTTGATATTTAACTTCGGCCCACAGCCCTCAATCAAGCTTACCCTCAAGGGCACCCCTGGTCAATAGTAACCATCTTTTTAAACCTGAACAACCTTCTTTTATTAGCAAAATTCATTCATGTTGTCCAAACACAAATCGATTAAGTTAACTTAACAAATGTAGGTGTATTCAACATAAAACAATTAAGCTGTCCCCCAAAACTCTCAAGAAATGTGTTGTTTCAGCTCATTTTAAATAGTTTCAATTTTTTGAGTGTGTGCAAAAGCGAAGGATTGCGTTAGCTTAATCAAAAAGGACTAAAAGAACTGGATTTCTTTAATTATTTAGTATGAGGACAAGAGAGACTGAAGCTATTTGAAGTGCATTTCAAGGCATAAAATACATGTGTATTAAAATAGGTAAGCTTTATTTTGATGGTCTTCCATCAGACAATTTAAGTTCTGTAAGTTAAGTTCTACCTAGAAACAGAATTGTTTGGTTTTCTAAACCGCTGCAACATTGTAAAAATGCTGGGTTCCACGCAATATCTTCATGCTGTCTTAACACAAATCTATTAAATTAACGTAATTGTTTTAACAAATTTAAGTGGATTGAAAATAAAACAATTAAGATGTCCCCAAAAAAAAATCAACAATCGTGTTGTTTTAGCTAATTTCGAATAAGTAGTTTGAACATGCCGCAAAAATTGTTTTGTTTTGTTTTTTGCAGTGAATGTTGACAAGGTTTGATTTGATTTGATAGAACATAAAATAACTTCAAAAAAATATTTTTTTTTTGTTGTTGTTGAAGATATTTTATTTACTATATTTCTGTTCGACTATAAATAAATAAATCAAATCAACATTCACTCAAAATAAAAAACCTGCCTGTTCAAACTACTTATTCGAAATTAGCTGAAATAACACGATTGTTGAGGTCACAAGGTGATTTAAGGAAACGGATAGCAATACAAACCAAATGTTTTGAATTCACTTAGGTAAATATCTTGGTCTTTCTCTCAAGGTGAAGATGTAAAAAATTGTCAATAGTAACCATCTTTATAAACCTGAACAATCTTTTTATTTGCACTGTAAAAATGCTGGGTTCCACACGATTCATTCATGTTGTCCCAACACAAATCAATTAAGTTAACTTAACAAATTTGACATTTTATGTTTATTCATCTTGTATTTTTTAAAGTATGTTATGCTTTGTTATACCCTTTACTGTTGGCACTTTGGTCAACTTTGTTGTTTTAAAATGCATTATAAATAAAACTGAATTTAACAAATTTAAGTGGATTCAACATAAAACAATTAAGTTGTACCCCCAAAATCTCAAGCATTTTGTTTCCACTCAAAACATTCCCATAATTTTTTTAAGTGTGTGTAAAAGCAAAGGATTGTTTTAGTAAGGATTAAGAAAAAAAACTGGATTTCTTTTTAATTATACGGTCTGGGGACAAGGACGTCTGAAGCTACTTTCGAAGTTCGAGGCATAAAATACACGTATATAAAAATTGGTAGGGCTTTATTTTGATGGTCTTCCAACAGACAATTTAAGCTGTGTAAGTAAAGTTAAGAAACTCTGCAACAACATCAACTCCTTTAGTTGCTCAGAATACTAACACAATACTCTCCTAAAACACTTCAGTGACATGTAGTTTTGCTTATATACTCAAACAAAATAAAGTGTATTTTAATTGATGTTTGATTGATAAATGTAAAATAAAGGACAAACAAAAAGGATTTTATTGTTCATTGGCCAATAGTGATGTTAAAAGCATGATAAAAATACTCCATCTACACGTGCATAACAAGAATATGTTTATACTTGGTAACACTTTATTTTAATAGGCACTCTTAGACATTTTGTTGACTGTAACTTTGCAACTGCATGTAAACTACCAAACAGAGTAGTTTATTGCTTTATTTCTTCTAACTTCTTTGTTTGGGGGCAGCACGGTGGCTCAGTGGTTAGCACTGTCACCTCACAGCAAGAAGGTTCGAGTCCCAGCTGGGCCAGTTGGCATTTCTGTGTGAAATTTGCATGTGTTTGTGTGGGTTTCCTATGGGTGCTCTGGTTTCCCCCACAGTCCAATGACATGCACTATAGGTAAATTGGATAAAAATAATTGTCCATAGTTTATGAGTGCATGTGTGAATGTGAGAATCTGTGTGTTTCCCAGTACTGGTTGCGGCTGGAAGGGCATCCGCTGCATAAAACATATGCTGGAATAGTTGGCGGTTCATTCTGTTGTGGCAACCCCTGATAAATAAGAGACTAAGCCGTAGGAAAATGAATGAATGAATCTTTGTTTGATGGCCACCCCAACAGACATCCTACAAAATAATGTTGATTTCACAAGTACATATCAACTTGTTCTATAAACCACAACAATAACCAAACACAAAGTTTACTAATACTGTAATGAAAGTTCATATATAGTTGTAAAATGACATGTATGCAAGGGAACCATCAAAATAAACTGTAACCAAGAATTTGTATTATAGGTGGGCATAGATTAAAGTTTTTAATCTAGATTAATCTCATAATCTTAGAATTAATCTAGATTAATCTAGATTAAAGGGGCTCATTTGAATTCTGCCGAAGGCATTTAGAATATGTGTGCTACCTAAATAATGACTAAAAGTAAGTCTTTGAGAACGGGTTTCTCAAGCCAGGTGGCGCATTAGACCAGGGGCTCATCTCCTGTTTCCAAAATGCATCACAAACTGCTTGAGAAACTGTTCTACTATGATAATTGGTGATGAAAATAAATGATGTTCAATAAGATGTTCTTGTGTTTACTAACTGTTTATTCAGTTAAACATGAATTTTGAACTGTAGGACTACATAAGCTCCAAACAGCCATTTTTGATGACCTTAATCCGACTCAAGTCATAACTGAACTAAACAGAAATTGAATTAAGACGTGGAGTATGCATATATTAGTGGTATTATTGAAGTAAACACTGCACTTTTTGCCATATTTTCCGACAAGATCCACACACGGGGCTGTCAGTAAAGGATCTCTTGCGCACGCACGCACACACACACACACACACACACACAATGAAATGTGGAAGTTTTTTCTTTCCATTTGGCATGCATTATTAAATTCCATAACCCTCTTACCAGTCCTTACTCCTTATTTGCATCTAATACCCCAGATTGTCACAGGGGCATGAATGAAATGTCCATGAGTGAATGTGAAATGTCCGAACTGCAGTTAAAGTCACCCAAAATTACAGGAAATTCTTACATGGAAGCCTTCACGTAAACACCTTAATTATATTATTATCTATTAAGGCAAATAACTAGATTACTGATGTCCATGTAAATGTCAGTAGTGTCTTCGAAGTAAGTGAAAGATCCAGAAGGGCACTTTTTTGTCAGACGGCTCACCGGTTTGCCTTTCATGCCCCGTTATTAATTTTAAAAAGCACCCGGTCCATTTTATTTGTATATGTTTTACTTGAACGCATAAACTCTACAGGTGCCTGATAGTTACACGTGGAGCTAACATTAATCAGATGCACTCTAGTGAACTGCATCCATGTTAGCACGTCACAATTGATGTGGTCATTTCACAGAAGGAATACACACAGGTTCGAAGACTTGGCGATTCGGTCAGGAATACATCCGCGCTAAAATATCAAGGTAAAAGTCATCATAGCTTGCGTAGAATAGACCCAGCTCCCAACCCAACTTTGAGAATAGATTAACTGCGATATTTTTTTTAATCGCCCGATAAGAGTCTCGCGTTAGAGTAGCACTTTACCGCCGATAATGACCCACTATTATCTATTTATTTGTTTTTTTTTAGTAGCAGTAGTAGTGTAGCGCTAAACATGTTTACTTTTTTCTGCTTGTTCAAACTGCTTAATTAAAATGAGTTAAAACAACACAGTTCCTAAGGTTCTTCTTGGGACAACTTAATTGATTTATATTCAATCAACTTAAATTTGTAAATATGATTAAGTTAACTTAATCCATTTGTGTTGGGACAACATGAAGGGATTGTGTGGAACCCAACATTTTTTTTAGAGTGTAATATTTTTTTATAGCAGAGCATAAGTCAAAATCTTTTAACACACTGCTTGCTTTTTTCACAAGGGTGTCACTGGTGCCTTTCATTAAAAGAAGTCCATACCACATGCACAGCATTTCAACTACACTGTAAAAAAAATCTGACTTTAAGGCAACAAACTTCAGGACATTTTTTTATTTACTCAACTTAAATTGAGTCAAGCACAGTAATTGAGTCGAAAGTTGAATCAACTCAAAAATGTCCTGAAGATTGTTGCCTTCAAATTTTAAGTTGAGTCAGTTTTTTTTGTTTTTTTTACAGTGTATATGGTCAAACATTTATTTATTTATTTAGCAGTCACTTTTATCTAAAAGCTATTTAAATGTGAGTAATAAAACAGGATTCATCTTCAACAAGATTCATGTGATGATCTGATCTCAACATTAAACAGCTGATTCAGTTCTGAAAAGAAAACCAACTTTTTCAACCTAATTAAACGATGTAAAAGATTAATTCAGTGTTCACATCTCTTAGTTCAACTAAAAACAAAACAACAATACATTTCGTTTTGCTTACTTATTATTCACACAGTCTAAACCTGAAACTTAATCCTATAAAACAATAAAAATACGCGTTTTTGACTTATATTTCGCTTCGGAGCTGACAGAACCTCCAAAACAAACTTGTATGCACTTGTGATGGTATTTTTATAGATTGAGAACTTGTGAATAACTTTTAGTTAAAGCATTTAGTTAAAGGATTTAAAACAGCACCAACATTAATTACATTACACTGTAAAACCCAACAGTGAACTTTATCAAATGAAATGAGTGGTCAACTCAAAACTTACTGAAAGTTATATCTACTCATTTGAAAAGAGTTTTAAACTCAGTATTGAAAGTAATGAGTTAATTAAATACCTCACTACTTTAACTTAATTGAAGTTCACAGTATTCATATAGATTAGTTTTTTTTTTACTCAAATGGTTTGTAGCAATCGCTTTCCTTGAGTTGCCTTAACATATTGAGTTTTTCAGTACTCAGTTGGTTTGAGTTCTCTTCGTTTATTGGGTTTTACTGTGCTCAAATTGCTTTATTTATTCAAATGGATTAAGTTCACAGTACTCATTTGGATTAGTTTTTGAACTTAAATGGTTTGTTGCAATCGGTTTCTCAAATAGTTGAAGTTATTCTAACTTTTTGGGCTTTACAGTGTATATATGATATGATTTTTAAGCATATAAATGAATATATACTGCAAGGAGACATGTTTCTGATAATGACAAAGAATTGTTATGTAAGAAAAAAAAAAAGGTATGTTTGAATATTTTATGGTCACATTTTGTGGCATAATGTTCTGTTTTTATGTGAAGCTGCACTGTAAAAAAAAGTTAAGTTGTAAATAAAAGATTATTAGAGCACATTTTACAAGAAAACACTATTTCAGTCTTTGAGTTTCATTCGATTTGCTTAATTGTTTATGAAATTTACTGACATCACTTTCTTTATAAACTGATTCTAAAGCTGCAGAAGACTCTAAAGAGTGCACAGGTCACAAGGACCACATTTACACTGCCTGTCCCGGTAATATACCTTCAAAAGTTTGCCTTTTGTCTTTCCAGATGAAAAGAAAGTCATGCCGGTTTGGAATGACATAAGGGTGAGTAAATGATGGCAGAATTTTCATTTTAGTCAAACCTTTTCTTTTTTTTTTTACTTCAAAAGAGCAAAGAGTGGTTTGTCAAGACTGCAGGAAAAGATCATCATCAAACTCCAGAGCACAGTGTCAGCGCTAACTGTGGATGAATGTATGTTTGCACAATCTAATGCAGCGGTGCAGAGGTGAATGGGCCAGGCTTTTAATGTTCCACTGTTTATTTACTTAGACTTGTGCTTGGCAGAGAAACACACAGCGCACTGCAGAACTCCCCCACAGGCCAAGCACTGATCCTTGGGCAGTGTGTGAGATCATAGTGTCCCTTGTAAAATCTCCCCGCTGCGCAAGGGTGGGAGACCCCATCCCCGCAACATGACATCACTTAAAGCAGATTGCCACCATCCTGTTCCATACAGCCAGAGCTGTTTCTGGTACAAAATGCTGTTTACAGCAATGCTGTGCGTAATGCTTTTATATACTGGCAAGTGTGCTTTTTTTCCTAGTAAGAGAAAAAACATATCACCGGGGTAAGCATCAAGTGATTCAAAAGTTAAAGGGTTTCCTTCCCGGAGGAAAATTTATACCTAAAACACTTCATGTGGTTCTTAGCTGGTTTTGAGGACACTTTTTTAATGTTTTGCCAACAAATTGAATTCAACAAATTCTATTAAATGTTGACATGTACGAGCATAATACGCTTATTTCCATACTAAAAAACAGCAGAGACATTTTGTGAATGGATTTAAGCGACAACTGATGCTGTATAGCATAGCCACTTATCGTGCATGTATTGTATAAGTTTATAGATTAGCCTGCTGCTAATCCATGTATGGTTTAGCCCACACTGTAAAAATATCCATAAATTAGCTGTTTTTTCTGTATTTTGTGGTTTATGTCTTTATTTTTCCCCTGTTTATTTATACTTTTGAATTTCATTATGAGACCTTGATCTTACTTCCAACAACTTTTAACCTTGAAAAGTTGAAAAAAAGTGACTTTTATTGACATTTTTATAGTTTAAATTGATGTACTCTCTGAGTTGGTGTTGTATAATAATGTACGAAAACCTTGTGATAAACTGCCAAAACAGTTTTTTGTTACTTTACAGACATTATTTGCCTATATATTATTTCTAATGCATTATATTATTTCAAACTATTAAAATTTCATTGAAAGTTGCTTTGTTAAACTGTTGAGTTGAATTTTCCCCATTCAAAGTCAACTTAGCAGAAATTAAGGTCTCATAATGCAATTCACAACCGTAAATAAATGGAAAACACTAATATATTTATACATTTTACTTTGCATGCTTATAAAGATGGTAAAGTTAGTATTAGGTTTGATATTCACCTAATAAGAATATTTACAGTAATTGTCTCATTCTAAAAGCTGTACATTCCCAGAGGCCAGACTGACTTACTAAAGGTGAGATTTGACCAATATGTCCATTATTTCCATTCATTTATGTTCAGTACACAAATATATTTAACATACCAGATTAAATATTTAAATGTTTCTTTTAAGTAACACTGATGGAAACCCAGAAATTAATATTATTTACTGGCACCAGTTGGTCAAGCTGCTTTGTTGGCTGAATTTAGAAGGGTATGGACAATTTCCACCAGCTTAAACCAGTTGGAATCTGTAGAACTAGCATTAACAATGTACATTTAAACCAGCCTAAACTAATTTGCTTGTCCCAGCTTAGTCAGATAGTTTATTGGCTGATTTTAGAGGGGTTTAGACTACCTAAACTAGCAAAAATAAGCCAACAATCTTTTTTAAGACATTTTTTTATAAAGCAGATTAAAATAAAGGGTTAAACTATCTAAAAAAGCAAAGATAAGACAACAATCTAAATTCTAAGACAATTTGTTTTATAATGCTAATTAAGGGTTAAACTAATTTGCTGGTTGTAGCTTGTTCAGACCAATTTTCCAGAGGGGTTCTTTAAACTAGCATAAACTAGCCAAGACCAGTCAGTTATCTCATTTTCAAGTTGAACAAATTGTTATAAAAATATACACTTAAACCATAGGCTGGTAAATCAGACTGTTGTGTTAGCTGATTTTAGAGAGTTTTTGATAATGCTTTTGGCATCAAAACTGTGCTGTGTTGCCAGCATGGTCACTTTTCAATGTTGGTTTAAACCCATTCAAACCAGCAGAACATCTTTTTCCAAGACCAGTCATAGTATGTAAGTAGGTAAGCAAGTAATGTATATTTATATAGTGCATTTATTGTGTATGGCCATACACCAAAAGCGCTTCTCAATCATGAGGGGGTCTCTCCACACGTCTCATCCAAACGTCTCATGCGGAAGACAGTGCTCACTGACAGTATAGTGTCCCCTTCTCTATATTGGGGCATTAGGACTCACACAGAGCACAGGTTGAGTGCCCCCTTCTGGCCTCCCTAACACCACTTCCAACTAGTTTTCCCATGTGGTCTCCCATCCAGGTACTGACCAGGCTCAGCCCTGCTTAGCTTCAGCAAGTAACCGGTCTTGAGCTGCAGGGTGATATGGCTGTGTAATCATAGTCATATATCATAAAAACGTATGCTTAAACCAGCCTAAATAATCTGCTGGCTCAAGTAGGTCAGCCTGGACTGTTTGCTGATTTTAAAGGGGTTTTGGTTAATTAAACCAGCTTTATTCACTTAAGACCAGCAACCATTTAATGCTAGTTTAAGTTATAATTTCAAAAAAGAAGAGATAGAAATGTTTGAGTTTATATCAATGGTCTCTTTGTAAATCTGAGCTTCAGAAAAAACTAAATAACTTTTATAGTTACCAACAGAATGTAAAAAAAAATTATAATTTTGAAAAAAAAATAGCATTTTCAGCCCCCAAACACCCTTTGTCATCCAAACGAATAGTCAAATTGCTGTCCTAAATCTATTTAGATACACTGAGAAGATTTAATTTGTAATCTTTCCTTCCGGTGGGATGTGAAGCTTCCTATTTATCAAACACATAACTTCATCCGGAAACATCTTGTCATGCCGGCAATGTTATAACCAAGAGCAGAGCTTTGCCACAGGCTACATAAACACTTGAGCCATTTTATGTGACCAGCACACAGTAAGAGAAGAGTGTTGGTCCTGCGACTGCCAACTCATAAAATTGACATGTCTGTAAATCCAAGCTTTTATTGACACCGTTCTGTGCGCTGGAAAGCTTTTGTTTGTTCGTTTCAGGTCTGTTATTATTCAGGGCTTTAAACGTGAACTCCTTGCTCCGCCGATGTCTTTTTGGATACACAATGGACTTAATAAAAAGGGTTTTAAACTTAGTGACTTCGGGGAGTTTGCTGGAAAACAGATTTTTAAAAATTCTGAACTAAAATGATTGTGGGAGGATATTATGTGTGTGCATGTGGAACATAAGGGTCAAGCACTAAATATTTAGTGTAGTGGAAACTAAACATAACTGAGAACCACATTAATCCTCGTTAGAGTAAAATATGCAACTAAATACTTTTGTGTATAATACAATATAAATTTTTCTAGATATTAGATATTTATGACAGTGTATAAACTAGTATTTCTTATAAATAATAATGTTTTAAGAGATGCAATCTATGTATTACAACTGAAATGAAGCTTTTTCATTAAATAAATGGATTTTAAAATGGATATTTTCCAGAGCTACTGCACTGTAAGCACTACAGTTTAAATTTTAAATTAATGTATTATCTTACATAGTAGAATTAATATAAAACAAACAAACAAAAAAGTTAAACGTTTAATAAAATAAAATAAAAATAAAATAAAGTTCAAAAAGCCCCACAATCTCTAAAGTTCACAAAAACACATTACATTAATTATCATGGCAATTAGAGATCATTTAAAAACCATATTTATATAAAATAAATGTAAATACCACATGTAAACTAATAACTGTAAATGTAATGTAATAATTGTAAATTAAACTAAATAAAAAAATAATAAAATAAAATAAAATAAGGTTGTAAAAAGCTTTACAATCTGGTTTTAAAATGTGGTTTAAAATACACTAATTATCATAGCAATTAGAGATTAAGTGGAAAAAAAATTAAGTGAAATAAAATAAAATAAAATAAAAAGTTGCAAAAAAAACCCAAAATCATTAAAGTTCACAAAAACATATTTCATTAATTATCATAGCAATTAGAGATTATATTAAAATAATATTTGGTAAAAATTAAAATATATTAAATTAAATAATTAAATTAAATTAAAGTTGCAAAAAGCCTTACAATCATTAGTTCACAAAATCACATTACACTAATTATAGCAATTAGAGATTATATTAAAACCATATTTGGTAAAAAATTAAATTAAATTAATTTAATTTAATTTAATTTAATTTAATTTAATTTAATTTAATTTAATTTAATTT
>CAIGQZ010033112.1:23412925-23463643 GCA_903798205.1 Danio tinwini
TTAATTTAATTTAATTTAATTTAATTTAATTTAATTTAATTTAATTTGATTTAATTTAATTTAATTTAATTTAACAAAAAAATTCAATAAAGTTGCAAAAAGCCCCACAATCATTAAAATTCACAATAACACATTACAATAATCATCATAGCAATTAGAGATTATATTAAAACCATATTTGGTAAAAATAAAATGAAATAAAACAAATTTTATAAAAAAAAATAACATTTAAATTAATAAATAATAAAATAAATAAAATAAATAAAATAAATAAATAAATAAATAAATAAATAAATAAATAAATAAATAAATAAATAAATAAATAAATAAATAAATAATCAAATAAAATAAAATAAAGCTCCACAATCATTACATTGCATTCTCAAAAGGACACTGAACACCATGCCATATGTTCTCATGCTGCATCCCTGCTTCCAGAGGTCAGCAGCTAAACTGAAGCTTCACAGCTAAACTGCTGCTAATGGCTGCTGCACTAAGCAATGCAATTGGCCCAAAGGCACGTCATTCAGATCATCAGCCTGTTGATGGAGCCAGCGAGCTGCTTTCTGCCTCTCTCAGACTGCACATTAGTCATTCAGTCAAAGATGCTCTCTCCTTTTTACAAGGCCTATATTGACCTCTAAGTGCCCATTTGTTTGTATATTTGCATCTAGTTTACCTACAGCACTGACAACACCTGAAGAATTACAATGCTAGAAGCCTTCAGCATGTAAAGTGACTTCAATTGGGTCAGTCTCCCGTTTTCTCACCCCTCACTCCAGTTAATGAGACATGCCAGTCAGGAGAGCATCCTGCTGTTTGGGGCAGAGAAGAGAAGTAGCAATCACTGATCAGCCTGGCTGGAACTCTGGAATGCCAACTTCTCATACCAAACCCACCAGGAGCCCCCAGGCCCTTGCCAAAAACCCTGAGACGGGCCACAACACCAGCCTGTGGGAACTCAATCACCTCTGCCAGCATCCAGAACTACATCACCACCCTATCAGCCCATCCAAGGAGATCCCGTTCACTTTTGTTTGCACATGCTCAATATATCATTCCTATATATCAATATATAATTTCTACACACTGTAAAAAACAATTATGAGGCGTTACTTTAATAAAGTGAGTTGCTTTTAAAAGGGATTTGTTGTCTTAAATCAAAGATGTCCAAACTAGGGCCCCTCCTTTTGAGAGGGAGATTGATGGGAATGGTTTAGAGATTTAAAACCGTTTTAAACAATTTGCATAGATGTTGCTAGGTGGTTGCTAGGGTGTTCTAAATGGTTGCTAAGGCGCTGCTAGGGGGTGGCTAAGGTGATAATAGGTGGTTGCTAGGTGTCTGTGCCAATAGCTTAGTGGTTAAGTGCGCCGACATATAGCACCAAGTTTCTCACAGCGACCTGAGTTCGATTTCCGACTTGAGGTCCTGTCATTTCTTCCCCTCTCTCTGCTCCCAATGCTTTCCTGTCTGCCCTTCACTGTCCTATCACACTGAAGGTGAAACCCCCTAAAAAAATTATAAAAAAGTGGTTACTAGGGTGTTCTGAGTGGTTGCTAGGTGGTTACTAAGGTGTTACTAGGCGGTTGCTAGATTGTTCTGAGTGGTTGCTAATGTGTTGCTAATGTGTTGCTAGATGGTTGCTAAGGTGTTCTGAGTGGTTGCTGGGCAGTATGAATTAAAATGCTGCTAGCATGTTTCTAGTATAAACTAGCATGTTGTTAGCATGAATTTAGTATGCATTAGCATGTTTGCTAATATGATTAGTATGTTGTTAGTATGTTTCTAGTATGGATTAGTATATTGTTAGCATGAATTGGTATGTTGTTAGTATGTCCAATGTAAAGTGTAATGTCCAATGGCAGTTTTTTTTTACAATGGAAGTCTATGGGACAGTTGCTAGGGTGCCGTAAGTGGTTGCTAGGGTGTGGCTAGTAAGTTTAAAGGTCGCAAAGTTATGAGGTCACAGAGTTTGGTCCAATGTTAAGTCAATGGGACTTTTACATTATTTCTCTGACAGTTTTTGAAAAACTGTAAGCCGGATCAGTTGGAAAAGACATAGCAACCCGAGTCAGACCAGTTTAGAGGTTTGGTGCTAGTTTGACGGTTGTTGTATGAATGGTCAAGGAGGAGATGCATATAGAAATTTGTCTCAGAAAGAAGAACAAGATTAAGTTTATGTAGTATAACACTATGTTGACTTTCTTAAGCCACCATAATTAAATGTTTTAATTGTAGAGGTGTCATTTAATCAGATTTAATTCAAAATACACATACTGTCACCCAACGGATAGAAGACTTTGGTGAGCAAATCAAGGCAAAGACTGATTCTAGCTCAACTAGTGTATTCAGCATTGAACTCTGCTGTGTTATAAATGTGATTATGTTCTTATTGCAATAAGTTATAATTAAAAAAGTTATACTGTGTTAGTTAATACAAATGTTTTCTTTTTATTTTTAAATATTATGAAATAAATTAGTAATAATAATAATTTACCCATGGCAACTTTAATGTAAAATAGTTTAGTATATTTATCTTTGGCCCACAGCTATCAATGAATCAATTTGGTTTTTGCCTCTTCATACGAAAAAGTTTGTCCATCCCTGCCTTAAATGTATAAAGTAAATAAACTTTGAAGAAATGGTCGTGCCCAACTGAACCTGGTTTCTCTCAAGGTTATTTTCCATTACTTTCATCAATTGGTGAAGTTTGTTCCTCGCCCTAGTCGCCACTGGCTTGCCTGATTTGGGACTTGTGGAGCTGCACATCGATGAATTTGCTCTTCAGTGTTTGGACTTTCAGCAGTGAAAATTAAACCACACTGAACTGAACTTAAACACTGAAAACTGAACTGACACAGTTTCAATTTACTGTAATCTTCTATGTTAAGCTGCTTTGACACAATCTACATTGTAAAAGCACTATAGAAATAAAGATGGAAGTGTGCATAGTTATTAAAATTAAGTCAGCTTAATAGTTACAAGCTATAAGCTTTACTCACTTTAAGTTACGTCAATGTGTCACATTTAAGGCAACGTCTTTACTCGCTTTGCTCAAGTTAAGTAACTAATCACTTTTTACAGTGGACTCACTCAAAAATTGTTTGCCCTTTGTTCAAACTGCTTATTTAAAATGAGCTGAATCAACACAATACTTGAGTTTTGTGTTTTATGTTCATTAATTCATTAATTTTCCTTCAGCTTAGTCCCTTATTCATCAGGGGTCGCCAAAGCAGAATGAACTGCCAACTTATCCAGCATATGTTTTACACAACGGATGCCCTTCCAGCTGCAACCCAGTACAGGGAAACATCCAGACACAATCATTCACACACACACTATGGAAAGTTTAGTCTATTCAATTCACCTATAAAACATGTCTTTGGACAAGACAATTCTTACATTTTTTTGGGGGGGGACAACTTCATTGTTTTATGCTCAATCCACTTAAATTTGTAAAAATGATTAAGTTAGCCTAATCAATTTGAGTTGGGACAACATGAAGGATTTGTTTGAAACCCTGCATTTTTTACAGTGTAAGGTGAATCTAAACTACAAAAACTTAAATGGTTTAAGGCCAAAGCATTTCCACACAATTTTCTAAAGTCAGCTAGTTTGGGTTAAGAATTTATTTACAACACAATTTTTGACTTCCATTAATCAGTATATAATTTATATATACACAATTTCTCATTTCTATATCAATATATCACATTGATATTGGATGATTAGCAATGACAAGTTGGGATTATTTCTGCCCAGAAACCACGCATATGTTTTGTGGAGTCATTGCAAAGTATAACCATACACTGCCTGACAAAAGTCTTGTAATCAATCGCAGTTGTAAGAGCAACAAATAATAACTTGAGTTCTAGTTGATTATTTGGAAAAGTGGCACAAGGTAGATTTCTCTGATGAATCATCTGTTGAACTGCATCTCAATCATCACAAATACTGCAGACCTATTGGAACCTGCATGGACCCAAGATTCTCACAGAAATCAGTCAAGTTTGGTGAAAGAAAAGTCATGGTTTAAGGGTAACTTTCTGTATGGGGTCATGCGAGAGATCTGCGGAGTAGATGGCAACATCAACAGCCTGAGGTTTCAAGACATTTGTGCGGCCCATTACATTACAAACTACTGGAGAGGGCAAATTCTTCAGCAGGATAGCGCTCCTTATACTTCAGCCTCCACATCAAAGTTCCTGAAAGCAAAGAAGGTCAAGGCACTCCAGGATTGGCCAGCCCAGTCACCAGACATGAACACTATTGACCATGTCTGTGGTAAGATGAAGGAGGAGACATTAAGGTCTGGGAGTCCTGCAAGAATGCTTTTTTTGTCATTCCATATGACTTTATTAATAAGTTATTTGAGTCATTGCAGAGATGTATGGATGCAGTCGTCCAAGCTCATGGGAGTGCAACGCAATATTAATTCTTTTTCTACTGCACCATAACTTTATATTCTATACTATACATTATTTCTGTTAAGTGACAAGACTTTTGTCTATAGAAAGTCAGACCTTACGGTTCTAAATAAATAATCAAAAATCAAAGCATGATCATATTTTTTTTTTTGGTAAAATAAGTGTTATCTGTAGGCCTGTTGCAACAATCAATGTCTACTTAATGCACAATAAATGAACATTACCTCAACATTTTTGGGTGACACTATATATATATAACCCATCATGTTTCCTGTAAATAAAAATTTATGTCAGCAACATTTTAGTTGAGCCTCTGTCATCTCATTTAATCTCTGTTGGAGTGTTGGTAAGCTCAGGAAGATCCTTTACAAAACAATAATCCTTTATTGACAGTTAAATAAAAGGTTATTTGCCCATGTTTTCCTGTAAACTACTAACTATTTGAAAGAAGTGGTCCAAATGGAACAGATTCACAAATAACATTAAAGCCATTTTACAGTCCTTTACATTAAAGATATTTACATTACCTCACTGGAGTGAAAGTTTATATTAGGACATTTACTTTTTTTAAACCAAATACCCTTTAGAATAAAAAAAGTTTTTGAAAGAGTTTATGCATATTTTCATTATTATGCTGTAGCGTGATCATTATATAATCAGTGGCATTAAATAAGCTTAAAATAACACTAATATCACTTATCGCAGTCATTTATGTGACAATATATTGCACAATCGTGACAGGCCTAATCATTTGCATGTGTTTTTAAGGCCTATGACTGTGTAAGCATTTGGATCAAGTATATGGGCATTTAGGCACAACAAATTATAATGGCTTCAACAAAGATTAATTGTATTTCATTATTTATATAATGAAAACTATACAGTGTATCAATTTAATATTTTATTATTCAATTGTTGTATCGGAATATGGTTAGACTCCCAAAAAAAAAACTATAAACCATAAAGCATTTCATTTGTATCTTTACTCTAATGTATTTATGCTTTTAATTTGTTATATTTTACAGATGAAATTCTCTACAAAATCATCCTAATTAATGTGATTATATTTATATATATATATATATATATACACACACACACACACTTTACCTCATGATGTTACTTTTTATTTGTGCGCAATACAATCGATGCTGTAGGCCATGTGGCATTTTGATGTAGTATTATGTATTATAAATGATTTATTATGTATTATTGTGTATAATATATACATTTTACATATACATTTGTAATTGTTTATCTATCTGCACACTTCTGATTATTAATAGCAACCTGTACATATATCCATCTATTGTAAATCTCTGTTCATAGCTAATACAACCTGTATATAATGTTAATAGTACATCCATTTGTAAATATCACCATCGTTTTTCTATAACTGCACTTTATAACTTATACCTGTATCCTGCACTTGCTGCTATTGCACTCCTGGTTAGACCAAAACTGCATTTCGTTTCCTTGTACTTGTACATGTGTAATGACAATAAAGTTGAATCTAATCTAATCTAATAATATTATGTACTATATGGAATGTATTAAATATGTAAATGTAGTATCTAGCATAGTATGCGATTTCAGATGTAGCGATACAATATTAAAAGTATTCCCATAAGTAATGACCATATACTTTTAACTAGCTATGTACAGTAAACGATGCATAATCTAATATTCTGATCCCATTTTTGATAGGATTTTGGCTGAGGGATAATTTACCTCCAAAAAATTTAAATCAGCTTTTAATTTAACTCTCAGGCCAACTAAGGTGGAGTTTATTTATTACTTTAGTAGAACATTAAGGATGAACATTAAGGATGATCAAGCTGAAAATGTGGTCTAAAAAATGTTAGGTTTCCATAACCCATTGTTGGGTTGATTTGTTCCAATTACATTTAAATTACACTTTTTTTTAACTCAACGATTGGCTTTTTCTATATCTGTCCCAAATTGGGTTACAACAACCCAGTGTCTTTTTAGAGTGTGGGAATTCACCAAAGTAGACCACATAAAGTACACATTCAAACCAGCTAAGAACAACCAACACATTTAAGACTTAGACATTTATTTAAAATAATAGTTAATGGCTACAGCATTAAAAAAGGGCCATAAAAACCAGAGAATGAAGTTGTATACATCTGCTACAAGATCCAATAAATTTCTTTTGGCACAAAAATGTAATACTTGCCAAAACAAAATAAATTATGTGTATAATATAGTTTGTCAGACAATAATATTTACAATTTAATCCAGTGAAAATTACTAACAGTGAATGGTCCAGCTTGCATACATAAATGTCTTTTCAGCTTTGTGAATTTAAAACAAACATAAAAAGTTGATCTATATTAATGAGAGTTCGAATAAGCAAGAAAGTGAAAATAAAATTGGTAAAAAAAAATCCCAACGGTTGTTTTTAATTACCCATTAATTATCTTTTCATTTCCCTTGAGTGGTTCCAAATGTTTACAAGTTTCTTTCTTCTGCACAACGATATTTTGAAGAATGTTCGAAACTGGTAATCATTCACATTCATACAAGCGGGGAAATTAAGTATTGAGCACGTCGACATTTTTCTCAGAAAACATATTTTTAAAGGTGCAGTTGATTTTAAATTTTATTGATATTATATATTGGTAACAACCAAAGAAATCCATGAATGCAAAGAAAACAAGTCTGATTAGTATATAAATCAAGTTATGCGTAATAAAAAGTATTGAACACATGAAGAAAGGGGTGTAGAAAGGCAGTGAAAGCCCAGACAGCAGCTGAAATCTCGTAGTAGTTCTTTAGCAAAACCATCTGCCCTTCGTCAGCGTGAATAAACATTAGCTGCTTCAGTCCAACTTCTACATTATCAAGATGATGAAGATAAAACCAATGATCCAAAACACAGCCAAGGAAACTCTCAAATGCCTTCAGAGAAAGAAAATCAAGCTGTAGAATGGCCCAGCCAACCACCTGACTTGAATCCAATATAAAATACAAATTAAAGATCAGATTTGATAGACGAGACCCACAGAACCATCAAGATTTTTACACTCTATTGACGTTTGTGAAAAACTACCACCTGAGCAATTCATGTGACTTCATTCTCCTTATGAGAGATGTCTTTAAGCTGCCATTACCAAAAAAAGCCTTTTATATAAAGTATTAAACACATTTCAGTAGTTCATTTTCAGATTTTTTTTTGTATGTTTTATTTTTATGTTTGTATTGTTTGGGTTTTTACCAAAATCTGATTCAATTCCATGTCAACAGCTCCTTTAGTAACATTATTCCCAGAAAAAAAACATGACATGTTCAATACTTATTTTCCCCGCTGTAACCCCTGTGAATGTCAGTGGCAAACAATCTTTGAGGAAAAAAAAAAGAAAAATCAAAACAAGTGAAGGGTGAGTAAATGATGACAGAATTAAATGTAAAATCTATTTTAGCCAAATTCACTACATCCAAAATTGAAATCTCTGGTGTTCAATTGTAAGTTCCTCAAACCTGTGCTTCTCTGTTTTGAAGGAGATCCCATGAAGTGGATGTCTTTGCTTCGCCTTCCACATGTTTTCTAGAGCATTACGGTAAACACGTGCTCTGTCTGTCCTGTTGAAGGAAGCACAACGCAGATTTATCGAGTGACCCATCGCCGTAACTGACCATGTAATGGCCTCTCTCTCTAACCAATATCTTTTAACAAGATTCATAGACATTTAACCAGTCCCTTGTTATGAAACCTTACCCATTATTGAGAGCTTGTTTAGGGTTTTTATTAAAAATAATGAAAAGATGTTTCACTACTGTTCTGGTATTTTTATGATTTTATTTTTATGGGTGCTCAAATTTTTTTCCCCCCTCTCTCTCTTTCTTTGCCTGGGTTAACATTCCCTTTACTGCCTCTTTTCCGGAGTTTGGCTGGAAATGCTCTGTTTCCCCAAAGGCTTTTATTGCCCTCTAACACTGTGTTGGGACACAGAATCCTCCACAGACCTCAGAAAGAGGGAGCAGGAGAGGAGGGGGTCGGTTTGAGATGTCAAAAGGATGTGGTTAAACTCACCACATGATTCTCTCTGGCTCACATTTACTCCTTAACTCCAGCACAATGCCATGCGGAACATTTCCCGTGGATCTCAGTCCTTTAACTGCTCAGTCACATATGCAAGGGGACCCTAAATTTAGCTCTTCAAAACATCTGTCCTAAACATCCAATGGTGCTGACTGATTCTAACTGCTTATTAAGAGAGTGAGATAAAGACACCAATGACTGACAAGCTAAATAGTATCCATATTTCTATATTTGGGAAATGTTTTCATTCATTCATTCATTCATTCATTCATGCATTTTCCTTCAGCTTAGTGCCTAATTTATCAGGGGTCACCACAATGGAATGAACACCTGTTTTATTCATCCATATTTATATTTATTAATTTAGCAGACAGCTTTATCCAAAGCAACTTATAAAAGAAAAATCACCACAAAGCTAAAATATATTGATGCCATGACAAGTTGAAGTTAGTTTAGCTGAGATAGGAGTCACTTATGGGTCGGTTGTCATGCCCACTCACATGCATGAATACATGAATGATTTCCTATCTATGCTAAACTAACTAACTGCACAATTTTTTCTTAGAAACATTGAGTGTTTATAAGAAAGTGTCTGGTACATATAGAGAAGAAAGATTGTGTCAAAAGCCCTTTTTCCCCTTTCCTTAAATATCCAGAAAACTCTAAAAAGCGCTGTTCACACAGGCAAGGACGATCCGGCTGTGCTTGTATTTGCAAACACAGAAGAGGTCGGACTTTTGTTGATTGTTTAACTTTTATTTAAAGCTTTAGCATTCATGCAGCTGATTTTTGTCTGAGAGACATCAAAAAGGCAGAAGTGCAAACTGCTAAATGTTTACACAATTGATGACATCACAAATTCTGTGGATGGATAAGTATTGGGAACAACTTCGATAAAAACATATGGATGAACACTTTCGGATATCAAGATGTATAATATGTGTGTGCTGGCACTCACTGGAGCACTCCTTCATGTGCACACACATCAAGCAACTGAAGCAGAGCTTGAAAGTAAACTCACAGTGGTTTATCATAAGCCTTTTATCGATCATTTTTTACGCAGTTGGCATTAAGAAGGAACAAAAAACCATTATCCGACTAACTTCTAGTAGCTAAATGTGTCTAGAAAAATATTCAAAGGCTTTTATTTTCAAAAACAGCGGGGATGTGAATGCGTCTAAATGTTCTGATTGGCTAGAGTAAAAGTGTCACGTCAGCACGTTAGAAACATGAACGTGTTCTTTTCAGCAATTTTCCATCTGCAATCACACAGAGCAGCATCCCGGCAAATTACCGGTAATGTTACAACTTCTCTTTCTGGAAAATTACTTGAACAAAATTTGCAGTATTTTCAACAAGGTTTCAAAAGGTTTCAAAAAGATTGAAGAAAAATAGGTGGTTTGTCAATCCCACTCAAACACTCACTCAATTTTTTCCTCAAAAACGTGGAGTGTTTATAAGAAAGTGTCTGGTGCATATGAAGAAGAAAGAGTGTGTATCCTACTGGTTGTTTGTCAAGCCCACGTATAATTACACGTATAATTAATTATAAGACAGTGTCTGGTGCATATGGAGAGGAAACAGTGTGTGTCTTACAGGTGGTTTGTCAAGCCCACTCACCTGTGTGAAGCATACTCAGAATTGCACATTTTTTCCCTTAAAAAACGATGTGTTTATAAGAAAGTGTCTGGTGAATATGGAGAAGAAAAAGTGTGTCTTCTAATGTTTTTTGTCAAGTCCACTCAGAATTGCACTACGCTGTAAAAAAATCCATAATTTTAATAATTAAATTAATTAAAATATTAAAATAATGTCCAAAAATTACTAAATTTTACTGTAAAATAATAGAGATTGAGTTACAGAAATTTACCAAAAAAGTACATTTCTGTAATTTAATGTCCGTTATTTTACAGTAAATTTCTGTAATTTAACTGCCGTTATTTTACGGTTTATTTCCGGCACCCCAGCTGCCAGAAATAAACCGTAAATTACCTCTCTTTTTTTTACAGTGTATGTTTTTTGAAAAACATAGAGGGCTCTATTTTAATGGTCTATGCGCAATGTCTAAAGCACATGGCATTAAAGCATTAAGGATGTGTCTGAATCCACGTCTGCTATTTTAAGGATGTAAAAATGTGCTTTGCGCCTTGGCACATGGTCTAACAGGGTTGTGCTTTTTCTCTTAATGAGTTATGGGTGTGTTTTGAGCATAACGTGCATTAAACCAATCAGAGTGTCATCTTCCATTCCCTTCAGTTGAGTCAGTTGCGTCGTGCCATGGCGCATTTGCTATTTACATAGAATTTGTACGTGGAAAAACTGAACGCTTCACTATTGAGAAAACAGTTTAACAGACTATCTTTAGCGCGAGAAAAAAGAATGAGCCTCCTCCATTCGGCCTCTTTCTTTTTACTTTTACTCTTTACTTCTTTACTTTCGTGGATAAGGAAAGAGTAAAGTACGCACATCACTGAAGACATCCATTAGCCTACATATTTAATTTAATTTGTTAAATGCAAAGACGTGTTTCAAAACTATTTCTAAATTCAGTTCTAATTTCCAGCAAACGAATAAATGAAAAATAATAATGAAGTGTGGTCAAATAACTAAGTTATATCCAAACATACATCCTATTTTTATACCCGACATAGTGATGCAGACGTCTCAAAAACCCGACAGGTGGACAAATCTTAACTTGTTTTTAGATTTTAAACCCACATAGACACATTACTAATGCGCTCTGCACTGGATTTTAGACATTCAATGTTGCTGTCTCTTTCAGATCTTCAAAATAGCAACACGACAACGATGCGCCTTACACCTCTACCTTATTGTGCCGGGTGTACGATAGGGCCCTGAGTGTTTATAAGAAAGTGTCTGGTGCATATGGAGAGGAAACAGTGTGTCTCTTACATGTGGTTTGTCAAGCACACTCACCTGTGTGAAGAACACCAACGCAATCTCATGGCAATTTGTCACTTTTTGATTTAGTGGCTAATTCGTATGAATTTGTACGATCTAATTCATACAAATTAGTATGAATTGCTCAACACCCAATGACGGTTGGGGTTAGGGGTGGGGTTAGGTTAGGTGCCACGCCTCCTTTTTAAAATCGTACATTTTCGTACGACTGAACTTGTACGAATTAGCCACTAAACTTACCAAACGTAAAATACTTACGCTTCCTCGTGAGATCAGGCTGAGCACACTCAGAATTGCACAATGTTTATACGAAAGTGTCTGGTGCATATGGAGAAGAAAATTAACTTGATTGTTGATTTTTGCCCAGGACTTTGTTGTTAGTTATGTACACGCTACAAGAGAACACTCAGTCAATCTTTACTAACAAAATGCAAGATTCTACTATATTTACATAACTGAGCATACATATTTATGTATGTATTTATGTTTGCAAAGGTTTTGGGACATCAGCTTTTAATTGCTCATGAACTTTAATGACATTCCAATGTTAATCCACAAAGTTTATTATGTACAGTGCTCAGCATATATGAGTACACACCCCACAAATTTCTCATTTAAATTAATATTTTATATAGAATGCTTTACAATATTCTATTTGTGTATACGTTTAGTTAGAACTGAAGCCAAATCTGGAGCTTATCTAAAAAAAATAATTTACAATAATGGTTCAAAAGTTAGTAGTCCAAATTTATGTTAGGGAAAAAAATAAATAAAATTTTCAAAAATAAAATTGTAATATTTTGCATGAATTTAAATGAATTATCTTTCAATTTCTAAATATGTTAGGTGACAAAAATATAATTTTAATAAATATATCTGTTTAATAAATACAGTATGTTTTGTTTAAACGCGCCAATATATATTACCCATATTCACTAAGAAATGGATAAAAATAATTATTTTCAAAATGGGCTGTACTCAATTACGCTTAGTACTGTATGTTTGTATGTATGTATGTATGCATGTATATATGTGAGTATATGTGTTATTTACATTAATTTTAATGCTTGATAATGTTTGATGCTGTTCAAGAAACCTTTAGAATTATTACCATCAATAAAATAAATAAACCAGCATAATATAAGTATCATTGGACAGAACAGCATTTTTATTTGTACACAGAAGAAATCATTTCTTATTATGAAGGTGCTTCCTTGTTGAATAAATATGTATTATATTATAATTATTTCCATCAGAAATGTCTTATATTTTTTCTCTATATTTAAGGATAGCAATAATAGTGCCATGTTACATGTTCAAAATAACACATTATTACTATGCCATTAATTCAATGTGGTATGTCCAAAAATATAACTGCACAGTTTCCAAAAATACAATGATATTTGTAACATCCCATAGTCTTACCAACTGATACATTCATTTCAGTTATGATCATCCTTAGCATCACAGTCACCCTTATCATTTATGTTGTCTCAATTATTCAAATTAGCGCCCACATTCAACCATCCAATCAACTCCAGATGGATCAAATCGAGCCCCGCCCTGCATTTTTGCTAAACAAGAAACATAAAATGAGTTAAAATGCTAGCAAAAACTGTCCGCCACATTAATTTCAATGATATTTTGGCTATCATTTAGTACAATAAACAAGAGCACTGGTTCACCACTTGACGTCTCTTTCATAACCAGTTCATCTTGACCACAATTGACTTCATGTGCAGAATAGTTTAACCTGACCACTGTACATCTGAAGACACATTCTGGTGGCCTGAAAACGTAAATGAATTGAATTCGGTGCGCTATCCTTGCAATCCTAGAAGGCTGAAGGCAAATTCCAGGTCTTAATTTGGACTTGCATTTCCAAACCCTTATGAAAGAGACAAAGGGCCAATTTGCAAAGGCATCTGGTTCCCCCTGACAGCATAGACTTGCCCTCCTCCCTGTCGCCCTCTGTCTCTGTGTCTCTCTCTCTGTCTGTGTGTCTCTCTCTCTCTCCTGCCCCCAGTCCGTCCTCGTCTGTTTATCATAGAATCTTGAAAACAGAATCAAACATGAAAGGAAGAGTGCAGGCTCGAGCTCTTTAAGATTGGCTGGAAATGTGACATCTCTGGAAGCGTTTAGCCTGTCACTGCTGCCTGTGCTCTTCAAAGAGGAGCTGGAGGAATGAATTAATGTTGCTCCTGTAACTAACATCCTTCCTCTTCCTCTCATGCCCTCCCCATATTGGAGATTATGATAGTGCATGTGCATGTGTGCGTGTGTATGGGATCTTAATCTTTAGTAGGAGGTTGAAAGATGGCATTTTGCAATATTTGCAGTTACTAATTTAAGCCTAATTGAAATCATAATGCAGTTATGATAAGTATGATTTCAGATGAACATTACAATGCAGTAGCACCGCAAAGAACACACCACTGTTCCAAAACAAGTGTCTTATAATATCCAAGGCTGCATTTAAAAAATGCAGTAAAATTGTAAAATATTATGACAATTTAAATGTTTTCCTATTTGTAAAATTTATTTTAAAATCTAATTTATTTCTGTGATTAGAAGCTGATTTTTCTGCATCATTACTCCAGACTTTAGAGTCACATGATATTTCAAAAATAATTAAAATATGCTGATTTAGTGTTTTTTTTTACTAAATAAAAACTATTTAGAGTGCATCTGGAAAATATTCATAGCGCTTCACTTTTTCCACATTTTTTTATGTTTAAGCTTGGTACACCTGTCTGGAATTTTTGCTTATTCCTCTTTGCAGTACCTCTCAAGCTCTATCAGGTTGGATGGAAAGCGACGGTGTACAGCCATTTTCAGATCTCTCCAGAGATGTTCAATAGGATTTAGGCCTGGGCTCTGGCTGGGCCACTCAAAGACATTCGCAGAGTTGTTGTGAAGCCACTCCATTGATATTTTGGGAGTGTGCCCTGGGTCATCCTGCTGGAAGATGAACCGTCGGCCCAGTCTGAGGTCAAGAGCACTCTGAAGCAGGTTTTCATTCAGGATGTCTCTGTACATTGCTGCATTCATCTTTCCCTCTATCCTGATTAGTCTTCCAGTTCCTGCTGCTGAAAAATCCCCACAGAATGATGCTGAAACCACCATGCTTCACTGTAGGGATGGTATTAGCCTGATGAAGAGCGGTGCCTGGTTTTCTCCAAACGTAATGTCTGGCATTTACCCTAAAGAGTTCAATTTTAGTCTCATCAGACCAGAGAATTTAGTTTCTTATGGTCTGAGAGTCCTTCAGATGCCTTTTGGCAAATTCCAGGCAGGGAGTGGCTTCTGTCTGGCCACTCTACCATACAGGCCTGATTGGTGGATTGCTGCACAGATGGTTGTCCTTCTGTAAGGTTCTCCTCTCTCCACAGAAGAACGCTGGAGCTCAGACAGAGTGACTGGTTACTGATCACCTTCCTGACTAAGGCTCTTCTCCCCCGATCACTCAGCTTAGATGGCCGGCCAGCTCTAGGAGGAGTCCTGGTGGTTCCAAACATCTTCCACTTATGGATGATGAAGGCATCTTTGATCATTGGAACCTTTCCCAGCCTTGTGCCTCGAGACAAACCTGTCTTGGAGGTCTACAGACAATTCATTTGTCTTCAGGCTTTGCTTGTGCTTTGACATGCACTGTCAACCCTGAGACCTTATATAGACAGGTGTATGCCTTTTCAAATCATGTTCAACTGAATTTACCACAGGTGAACTCCAATTAAGCTGCTGAAACATCTCAAAAATGATCAGAGGAAACAGAATGTACCTGAGCTCATGACAAAGGCTGTGAATACTTATGTACATGTGATTTTTTAGGTTTTTATTTTTAATAAATTTGCAACAATTAAAAAAATATTTTTTTCACATTATGGGGTATTGTGTGGGGTATTATGTCATTATGGGGTATTGTGTGTAGAATGAGAGGAAATAAATGAATTTAACCTATTTTGGAATAAGGATGTGGAAAAAGTGGAGCGCTATGAATATTTCCGGATGCACTGTAAAGCTGTGCTTATTCTGCATAAAATGATTCAAATTATTCATTATTTTGTTGTTTTCCTCATAAAAACAAACACACAGGTTTGTAAATGTAAAACAATATGAAAGTTGTTTAGTTCAGAAGTTAGCAAACTTGATGCTAGGTCCTGAGAATGTTCTGATAGGACTGCAAGACACTAAATATTAAATATTAAACATCTTAAATATATTAGGTATTAAAAACTAACAATGCATTAAAGTGCTTCCTTAAAAGCACTTTATCTTCATGATATTCTTTTATCCAAATAATAACTCTGACTTACACACAAACAATATAATTTACTAATTTAAGCTTAATTGAAATCATAATGCCGTTATGATAAGTATGATTTCAGATAACGTTTCAATCCAGTGGCACCACAAAGAACACACCACTATTCCAAAACAAGTGTCTTATAATATCTTATAATATATAGTCATATTATAAAGTTAAAAATACTTTTTCCAAGACTCTTTCCATACATTTTAAGACCTTAAGATCACTTTAGGTTTCAACCGGAAACACTGGCGACATTTTAACTTACTTAATGTAAGCAACTAATACAAAACTAAAACATTAGTCGTGCCACATCTAAAACACAATCATAGCTAATTCGGCAGGTGGCGCCTATAGAGCTGCAGAAATAATGGTGTTGCCTTGATTACTGCAGTAAACAAAGCAGCATGATGTCAAATCTAGTAGGATTTCATTGATTTCATAAACTCCACAGCACCCTGATATTCGCAGATTTAATTCAGGCAAACTTTAGCATACAACGATACATTGCATACTTAAAAATTATATCAAATTTAAAAATAGAATTTAAGACTTTTTAATACTTTTTAAGACCCCGCGGACACCCTGTAAATATATTAAGTATTAAAAATTAACAATACATTCATATAAATACATTCTCTGTCCTTCTTACTTTCTCAAAGCACATTATCTTTATCTTCATGATATTCTTTAATCCAAATGATAACTCTGACTTACACACAAAAAATACAATTTCTTTGACTGAAAATCATTTATAGACGTTTGTTAATAGAAATAGCAAAACAGCCAATATGCCAACGCTATTATATCAGCAGCATTAAATAAACATGGTAATTTATTGGATTTGATTTGATTAAATTAGATTTCATACTCACTGTAAAACCCAACAGTTAACTTTATTAAATGAGTGTAGCTAACTCAAAATTTACTGAAAGTTAATTCTATTCATTTAAAAAGAGTTTTGAACTCAGTGTTGAAGGTAATGAGTTAATTAAATGCCTCATTACTTCAACTTAAATGAAGAAAGTTCACAGTACTCATATAGATTAGTTTTTTTAACTCAAATGGTTTGTAGCAAACGGTTTTCTCAAAAGGTTTGAGTTGCCTTAACTTTTTGGGTTTTACAGTACTCAAATTGCTTCATTTACCCAAATGGATTACGTTCACAGTACTCATTAGGAATTTTTTTTACTTAAATGGTTGGCTGTAATCAGTTTCCTCAAATGGTTTGAGTTACCTTAACTTATTGGGTTTTACAGTGCTGTTTTTTAATTGATTTTTCATAGGTTTCAACAATATCATATGGTTTTTATTTATTTTTAATTTGAATTGGACTTGTTTTAATACAATTAAATGTTTAATTACAGTATTTTTTATTTTAATCAATTTTATGATACTTATGTTTTACACACATTACATTTCTTTGACTGAAAATCATTTCTAGAACTTTGTTAATAACAACACCTAAATAGGCAATGTCTCAATTCTATTTCAGTAGCATTAAATAAACATTGCAATTCATTCAATTTGATTAGATTGAATTTGATCTAATTCAGTTTTAAATTTAATGTTCATAATTTTCAATATCATATCAGTAAATGGAACAATATCATTCTTGTTGTGTTGATACAATCAAACATTTATTTACAGTATTTATTAAAACCTTGTCAATTTAACACTGCCTAAATGGACAAGCGAAATATTTGTTTGGAAACTAGCTGGAAAGAAATTATTTTTATCTATATTCGATTTTGTTCAGTTTTAAATAATTTGCCTATAGTTATGATGGTAACACTTTATAATAACTACACACTATGAATCACTTATTAAGCATTAGCAAATAGTTAAATCATTTTCTGTTAAGTATTAACTCTAAATTAATAGACATTAGTATAAAGTTTATTAATGCAGCTACAAATGCTGTATTATTGGTTTAGAAGCACATTTATAATGTGCTTATTAACTGTATTTTCATACTTTAATACGTATTAATTGTTTATTACTAAATTTAGTATTGCATTATTTACAAAGTATTTGTATTTAAGAGTATTTGGTGGCTTTTATGATCATTCAGAATGAGTTAGTAAATTATTAACAAACTATTTAAATCAACATTTATATATTTTATTATTCAGACATATAGTAACGGTTACTATATGTTAATAAATGCTTTATTAACTCAACTTCATGCAGTTTTGTGACCTTATCTAAAGTGAGGACTATTTATGCTTTGTAAATCCCTCATAAATGACAATTAAAGACTTAGTATCAAATGAGCAAAAAATAACGTGTGCAATCCTATCTAAAAAATAAAACTACTGTAAACTTTAAACATGCCGAATGACAAGAGTGTCAAAATACAATTAGAAATAAATACAATTAAATAAAAAACTGGATAAAACAACCACAAAATAATAATTTAACAATATTTTTGATGCAACATTTCAATGTTATTGAGCTATGTTTAAACTGCACAGTAATTTTAATTTACATAAGATTGCAAAGATTTATTTTTCATTTGATACGGTTTCATTTGTGTATCTTCAAATGAATAGAAAAGAATAAATGTCATTTACTTTTTTCCTGTTTAGAATATATCTGAGCCTTTAATTGTCATTTATAAGGGATTTATAAAGCATAAATAGTTCTCACTATATTAAATCACAAAACTGGGTGAAATTTAGTTAATAAAGCATTTATTAACATACAAATTAACTATTAGTACATGCCTGAATAACAAGATTATTGAATGTTAATTTAAATAGTTTCTTAATCACTTAGTTATGCATTCTGAATAATCTTTCAAATAAAAACAACTATTCTTAAATAACTTGGTTGTAAATAATGCATTACTTATTTAAGTAATGAAAAAATAATCATTAAAGTATGAAAACACAATAATTAAGCAGATTACACATGTGCTTTTGTCAACAATACAGCATTTGTAGCTGTATTTATAAACTGCTTACTAATGTCTATTAATGTAGAGTTAATACTTAACATATAATGATTTAACTATTTGCTACGCTTAACAAATAATTCATAGTGTGTAATTATTATAGTGTTACCAAAATATTTTAGTTTCATGTTTTTCATTTCAGTTAACTATAATACAATTTTAATGAATTTACCTCAATTTGCCTATAGTTGATTCAAACTGCATATTGCTATGACTCAATTAATTCTGAATCTGAACATGTACAATTATTTCATGCCCACATCATTAAATACCATATACTTCATTCAGAAGTACCTAACAGCACAATCAAAAATAAGTGTTTAACAACAAACATTAATTTACATTTTAACATTAAGCACATTTCTGCTGATGTTTTATAAAGCCTAGGTGGTCGATTGTAGCCAGTTGAGAAGCAGTGGCATTTGACCACTCACAGCTGGCCCTAGCTCTCTATCTCTGTCACTCTGTGAGCCAATCAAACGAGGTGGTCAGCGGCCCTCCTGCGAGCGGCCCAGAGGAGCGAAAGTCTGACTCCCAAATCCACTGAACTCAAGGGTCAAGAGGAGTTTATTACATCCGAAGCAGGAGATTTCAGGATCCCTCATCTGCCAGCAAACGCAAACCCACCCACTTACATGCACTATTGAACACTCAGAGCCATGCAAACACTCTCTTACAAAGTGCTCCACAAAGGAAAGAATTCTGTTTGCTCACTGCACTCATCCATGTAAAAGCGCCATCTCAACGGCAAAGCTGACCGTCTGTGTGTTTCTCAGCACGTCAAACACACACACACGCACCGACAGACCCCCTTACCGCCACAAAGAGACGTGGCACGACACTTTCCTTTTCACCACAGCATGCAGACTCTCTCTAACCTCCCTCCCTTCCCACCTTTGTGTCAGTTGAGCAGCATATGGTTACTGCCATCTGATTCCACAGCTGAAAGTGCCTTTCACTTAAGAACAGTTCAGAAAAAGGTCAGACTTCTGCAAACAGAAATATCAGGCTGGAGAGACGCTCTCGCTCGCTCTCAATCTTAGGTGATGGGAGACAGGAGAGAAAAAAAAAAGACAAAAGCGAAAGGAAGATGAAGTTACAGCTGTCTGAGACTGGGAGATCGTGGCACACTGAGAATTTAATGGGAACATTGGCTTCAGTCTATGCAAAACTTTACCATCTATAAAAGAAAAATTTACTTGCAGCAATGCATGCCAGGTGCAGCAGTTTCTTGAAAAATAGGACAAAAAGTGAAGAATGTTGCGTGTTCAATTTATACATCTGTTATAGCATTAGTTTGTCACTAAATAAAAATCCAAAGCTCTGTCACTTCAAAACATTCATACCCCAAAGATTGTTCTTCTCAAGTGACAAGAGCAGATATAGTTTAGGATTGTACTTCACATTTAAGCACTGATCTGTGAAAAATGTTTACAGCATTCATATTTAGTCATAAAAACTCAGACATGCTTGCTTGATGTGTGAGAACCAATGAGATTCGTTCTTGCAAGTTAAGTGACACGTTTCAGTTTCTGCAAGACTTTTTTTTCTTTCACATTAAGTGAATATTGTTTAGCTTCTGTTTGTGTTCACTGCTCAATGTTTATATGTGAATAAAACCCTTCAAAACATTCATACCCCAAAGATTGTTCTTCTCAAGTGACAAGATGAGCAGATATAATTTAGCTTTTTTTTAAGTAATACTTTGGGTTTTTTCACCACAAGAGTTTCTTTTCTTCCACATTAACTTAATATTGTTTAGGTTCTATTTTTGTTCACTGATCAATGTCTAAATGTGAATAAGACCTTTTAAAACAAACATACTCAAAAGATTGTTCTTCTCAAGCAACAAGATGAGCAGATATAATTTAGCTTTTTTTTTAAGTGATACGTTTGGGTTTTTTCACCACAAGAGTTTCTTTTCTTCCACATTAACTTAATATTGTTTAGGTTCTATTAAAGTTAAGTGACATGTTTGAGTTTCTGCAAGACTTTTTTTCTTTCACATTAAGTAAATATTGTTTAGCTTTTGTTTGCTTTCACTGATCAAAGCTTGTATGTAAATAAAACCCTTCAAAACATTCATACCCCAAAGATTGTTCTTCTCAAGTGACAAGAGCAGATATAATTTAGCTTTTTACTTCACAATTAAACACTGATCAGTGAACAATGTTCACAGCATTCATATTTAGTCATAAAAACTTGACATGCATAAAGACATGCTTGCTTGATGTGTGAGAACCAATGAGATTCGTTCTTGCAAGTTAAGTGAGTAAATATTGTTTAGCTTCTTTTTTGCATTCACTCATCACTGTTTATATGTGAATAAAACCCTAATTTAACCTTTACGTTTACTCATTTAGGCAGTTCATTTCACTTTGGTGACCCCTGATAAATCAGGGATGAATGAATTTACTTATTTATTCATTATTATTCATGAACCTGAATTAATCAGCTTAAATCATTTTTATTATTATTATTTTTTTATCTCTTTAGAAACATTTTAAAGCATCAGCGTTTTAGGTGATAGATGTTCAATGTAGTCTGGTAGTGACAGAAATCTTTGAGATTTTGTTAAGTGTGCATTATTGTGCACTAATAGACTTCTTTTTAGGTACAAATAATGCAAATAGTGTGACAATTCTTTAATTAATTAATAATAATTAATAATTAATTTATAATAAATTAATTGTATCGTCTGTATTATATATAATCAATACAATTAAGTGTGGAATGTTGAATGGACACTTCAGGCGCTCAATTGAGTTACATAGTGGAGGGGTTTCATAATAAAAAAACAACATATAAAGTTCATACACTCAAGCATATATACATAGGTTTCTGCCAGTATTAAATGTTCTTATTGCAATTAACTGCTTATGCTTTAATCACAATATATGGTATTATGACGATATTAGCTGCAAAAAAAGGTTACTTTACAGGTAAATTAAACAAAAAATGGTTCATTGTGAAATATACATCTTGAAAGTAAATGTTTTAACCAAACTAAATTGCAAAAGGATGATAAAGTACAATAGGTAACACTTTCCAATAATGTCTAATTAGTAAACATTAGTTAATAAATTAAAATCAACAGTGATAAATAACCATATTATAATTGTTAATGTTAATAAAATAAATACAATAGATTTTTTTTATTAACCCCATTTAATAAAATGATTATCAATGACTGATTTTAATGAGCTATTAGGCATTAAGAAAATTAACATCACCTAAGAGTAATAGATACTTTTTTAGCTTTTATTACTTGGTAGGTAAAACTGATATTTGAATGAACAAATGGATCCTTACTGTACATAGTACAACGGCCTATAAATAGTTACAGAACTTTTAATAGGTCAGATTAACGTGTGAAAATGTTTGAAAAAAAATTGACTACAAGTCTCCATTTGTTGCTGATGAATAACCATATTACAAAAATCAAAACATTCTTTAATAAATTATAATAAATTGTATTATAAATATATAAAAATAGACTCACAATATTTTGAAGTGTCCAAGATATTAATAATGTGCATGTTTATTATCATGACACTGAATTATTGTATACCAGCACATGTCTAATAGTGTTTAATTAAATAGTATAGAGCATAATTTGGGACGTAACTATAGAAGACATAATTAATCTTCCAATTATAAAGTTTTATAGGTTAAGAAACACATGAAAAATAGAAGTAAATAATGACAATGGTGAAAAAAGAAAATACTAAGATTGTGTGGCTCTGCAATGAACATCTGTTTTGGCTGATTTGCACTGTGGTGTTTTATCTAGGACCTGATGAGTGTGTGTTTGGCTCCACCAGGCTATCTAGTCTCTCAGGTCCCCATTGTGTCACACTGGTAAATGATTAATGTCAACTGTTCCTCCTCTGACCTTGCTGGTTAAAAGACTTGTACCTGACAACTCTTAACCCTTCCAGGAGAAAGGTCTCATCAGTTACACTGAGAAAATCTCCTACTTCAAAAAATAAATAAATAAAAATACCACTGTTTGCTTGCTTTATGTCTATAAGCTCACGAAAGCTCTATGAAACGCATAAAGTTAATATAACTTCATTAATGGATTATATTACAATAATAATAACATGTATTACAAGTATGTACTATTAACTTACATGACAACATAAGCAGAAGGTGATATATGTGATGGGTGAATCTCACAAAACCTGTGAAGTTGTCCAGGTTTCTCCCTATATGAGAGAAACAAAATGAATATAATTAAAGATAATATGAAAATAAATAACACACTGTAAAACCCAACAGTCAACTTCATCAAATGAAATGAGCATAGTTAACTAAAATTTACAGAAAGATAATTTTACTCATTTGAAAAGAGTTTTGAACTCCGTGTTGAAGGAAATGAGTTAATTAAATACCTCAATACTTCAACTTGAATGGAGTAAGTTCACAGTACTCATACTTAAGTTGCAGTGTTTTACAGTATTCAGTTGGTTTGAGTTCTCTTCATTAATCAAGTTTTACTGGGCTCAAACTGCTTCATTTCCTCAAACGGTTTGAGTTACCTTAACTTATTGGGTTTTACAGTTCACATTTTCAGACAAGATCAATTTTATTTACATAATTCAAATGTAATATATAAATACTTTAAAACTATTTCTACAAAACATAGCAAATAAACCATATGCTGTTTGTACAAGCATTTATTTTTATGTTATCAGAAATGTTAAAAACTTATTAAAATATAAAAAATATTCTATAATATCCCTTTAACTGCCCTACCAAGAAAAAAATGTTTGAATTGCATTTCCTAACTCCTAATGTCGCTAGTTAACACACTCAATGCATTCTTTCAACACATCCCATCATTTCTAAAATATCAACCTCTACCAAATGGTAGATATGTCAGTTTATAGTAAAAGTACCGGAATGAATACATAAACTGAAAAATCTGAAAAAATGAAGTGTAAGATCTATTTATTTAAAAACATGATCAAATCAAAACATTTTTGAATACTAAATCACCTTTATTTTTTAAGTATACCATAAAATATTTCAGATTCTCATTTAACATATTTTCTTGTTTGTTTGTTGTACATTAAAACCAAAATAAAGTGTAGTAGTGCAACAGGATTATATCTGTTAGATTTTTTTGTAAACCAACAATGCTGTGTAGTGTAAACCATTATTTAAAACAGTCAAAATATGGTCAACCATTTGGTAGAGCAGGCAGTTATAGGGATATTAAAATGTACTGCAGTAATTACAACATTTCAAGAAATAGACAATTATGGTAAAATATTTTTTTATGAATGAATGAACGAGCGAACGAACGAATGAATGAACGAACGGCAATTCACTTATTGCTATATTTTTACTTTATGAGATTAGATGGCCTGCAATTCACCCTGGTAGATGTTTTGTTTGTATTATTTGATCTTTGTGTGTTTATAAATGTAATAAAGTCTGGTATGCACTATTGCAATGAGCCTGAAATCAACATCATTAAGACGAGCACAGTAAAAACAGCCACAGAATCCTCCATTGCTTTTAGAGACAACAACAGCACACTGTGTGAAAGCTTAACGATCTCAAATGTGGTTTTAGCATCATCTGCAAACCTTTAAACATATCTAAAGGGAAGAAAAGAAACCTTGAATTGATAACCACCTTCTCCTCGCAGGCCCGGCCACTGAAACAAATTCAGTTCTCGTGACTCTGGAAAAAAAATAAAGCAAAACGTATCCGATATTACACATAAAGATAGAGATTTCTGATGAGAAAAAGTGTTTTCTGGTATCCTGCATCTTTCTCCAAGTCCAAATGAAGTGCATGTGGGTCCACTCGCTGCCGAGAGTGTCAGACCACATCATGAATGAACGCCGGCTGACTGTCTCCCAGACGGGAGCCTACAAAAACGAAACACATCCGGAACAACTCATCTGTTTGTTGTTTGTGTGTGTTGGTGTGCGTGTCTGTGTGGCGGGGGATGGTGTGTGTGTGTGCTTTCAGAATTGCACTCTTGAATGGCATCGTCGAGTTACACCATAAATCTGTCCCTCATCAGGGAGACAAAATGAAAAGGCCTCCCCGCCATAAAACATCTGTAACAGTTCCATCCGCCACTAACACGTAATAGGGTAATTACAGAGAGGAGGGGGCACGGCTGCTTTCGGGAACAACGCTGAACCCCTATTCTTTAGTAAAAGCTCATGGAATGTTCCGAAAGAGTCGTTGACACCCGGATTTCATCCTGGAGGTGCATAATTGATGTCTGATCTTTTTTAGGCAGGCTATATATGTGGCTGTTCTCCACACCTCCTAATCAAGCACAATTGAGGTTAACTGTATTGTCCCGAGCTGAAACGCTAGACAGGTAAGCTGCAAAGCCTCATGACTAATGGATGGTGCAAGCCAGAAGGGGCTGTGACCTTTTGAGACACCCCAGGCACCATCTACAGAGCCCGGAGGTGTCCATCAGGCCCACTTCCCAATCAAGTGGCCGAGCTCAGTCCCCCCGGCCTGCCCTGTTCGCGGAGGGTCTGTTCTCGCTGGCTCGCTGCTCATGCCCTATGTTTGTTTTTCTCAGTGGATCACTTTACAGTACAACTCCAAACGCTCCATTGTTCCAGGCAGCGCACACTTGTTTTTTATGAAATCTAGCAGGCTCGTAAGTCTCTGGCTCACCCAATCTTTATTTAAGTCAAGTTTTAAAGTCACTCTGGAATCATATTTGGCGAATTTTGTTTTATTGCAGTGTTTATAACTATTATAGGCATAGACGTGTATAAACAGATTGATTTGATTGATTCATCCGCCATCTGGGAATGGTCAACGTGTCAACACTAACAGTAATGTTGATTTCAGGCTCGCTGATTTCGACTCGATCTATTTGATGTAGGGCGTTGTGGTAATTCATGATTGACAATGACATTGGAATGCAATAACTGATCATTTTATATTGTATAGTGGGTCATAGGGGTCAGCAACCAATGCTGTGTCTAGAATGCTTAACAACATCCTAACAGAAATACTAGCACACCTTTATGGTTCTTCGTGACAGGTTTTGTTACATGGCACACGGCATTCAGAAATAGAGATTATGCTGATACAGTATGATGTGTCCTCGAGGCACTACAAAAGTCAGCAAAGCACACCACTTCAGTGAGCACTTCTTGTTTACATTCTTGTTTCTAGGATTTATTCACTGGCTCTGCCTTCTTGATGATATCACACATCATTATAGATGGCATGGGATGATTTTTTGGTAAGTAACACCTAAACTGCCATGCTTATTGTCCATGACATGAAAATCACATAATCTGACACAGTGACTATCATAGCAGACAAAAATACAGTGCAGTCCACACTTGGTAGGCTTGGTTGAATTAAAATGAAGTCAGTCTGGAGTGATTGCTGTCAGGCGCCATTTACACTAGTGCATTTTTGCTTTAAAATGTATGTTTTGAATACAAATCTTTAACCAGCCAAAATGTAGCATTTTGAAAATCTTGAAGACTTCGTTTTAGTTTGGAAATGCTGGTGTTCTGTTTTAGTATAGACTGATCTATGCAGACTGTTTGAAAAAAACACTCGTTTCATCACCTTGCGTCGGCAGCATCTGGACAAAAGAACTGCTTATGAAAACACCAAACAGAAGACAGCTGACTGAAACTAGAACGTACGTTCTACACCTGTGTGAATGAATGTACCTATCTTTTCAGACCTGCTGATGGTAGTAGTCTGTATGGGCATTCCACAAAGGAAAACCAGAACTAGTGCTGCACACATACAAACTGTAAACAAAGCTGAGTTTACGTATCATTTTCGCAATGCTTATCGTTCACCACAGAAGGATTCGATTGTGCAAATATGTCTAATAACTTGATAAACCATTTTGTTGTCAAAAATGTAATAATATGATTAAATGGCAGCCAGCTTCTTAGGCCCAATCATAAATCTATTTTTGTACCCCTACCTCTTGCCCCATGGCCCTTAAAACAGAGTGTGAAGGGAAAGGGCTTCAAAATTTACCCCTAAGAAATGTGACAGCACTACAACACATGCACACATCATCATATCTCATCGTTGCTTCATATGAGAGAGACGATCACAACTGCTGTAGTTATTTCAGTTGTGTTATTTTTTTGTTTTTATCTTCAGGAAATCACAGAAGGCAACAATATCATGTTATCATAATGATATAATGTGGCAATAAGTTTGTAACAGTACTTTGCATTTACACCCTGGCCATATTCATCTAAACAAAAGAAAACAACATTAACGTTGTACCAGACAGACACTGTGAAAAAGTAATTCCCAGCCACTAGACTTTTCTGACAGGGTATTCGAGTGTCATCGAGTGTCAGATGTGAAAGTATGTTGTTGGACTATACCGGAATTATTATTATGGATTATAGTCAGCAAAATTTAGTGGGTTTTTTTTGTGTTTTTTTTAAAAAGGATGATGGTAAATCATGTACATGGTTACGAATGTATTAAAACATGTTTGTTTATTGTAAAAAGTCAAAGTAATGACAAACAAAATACTAATTTGTGCATCTCCTGACTTCCGTGTGCAGCCATGCTGCCGTTGTGGCTGGTGTATTCTGGGAAATTTTCATAGCTCTTGGTTTTGAGTTTGGTCCTGAAAAAATCTCTGTTTCAGGGGCTATCTAGTTCTTCCCCTTAACCCACGCTTTCAAGCTAAAGAGAATTAGGACAGACTCACCCCTTCACGTAAATGTGCAAAATGAGGGGTGGAGGTAAGCGGAAAGGCTAAGGGGTAGAACTGGGATTGGGCCTTAGTGTTTCCTCTTGACTTGCTTTGTTTGCTTGGTTTCGTGAATTAATTTTTTGTTTATGCATTCTGATTTGCTGACGCCAATTCTACATGGTGATTCAGGTAAATTCCCTCTGACATGAGCCTGATAAGAGGTGATGTGTGGAACACACCAAACAAACTAGCCCAACAGACACTCACTGGCTGCCCAAAACTGCCCTACGGTTGACAATCGGCTTGGTGTGTCCTGGGCCTTAGCTTGTATAGTGTCCAAAAACAGCAGTATAGATGAGAAGCATTTTAAAATAAAACGCTATTTTTAAATAAAAACGCACTAGTGTAAACACAGCCTCAGTGTGGTTCAATTAAATAAGAGTGAACTCTTGCAAATGAACTCAATGTGGATCGAAACACAAAAATGAAACAAAACATCTCAATGAAAAACAAAACATAATGTGATGTCACAAGATGTGACCAAAAATAGAACACAATGTCTGCTTCCAAAATCCCATACTTCCCTATGACATAGTATATGAATAGTCCCAATTCACATACTGATAGTACAACCTAAAAGTATGTACTTTTTTGTGAAGGGAAATTATATGCTTTTGAGTTTATTTGAGTTGGGACATACTATTTCCGCGTTAACAGATCGTTTTGTTGCTAATTACATCCCGTCAATCATCTCGACACATCATCCTCATTACGATTTAAATATTTGGCTAGATATTAATTAGCAGTCATTCAAACAACTTTACCAAAGCCTATCTACTTAACGGTTGGTTCGACCATGTTTGTAGTTTATTTACACTTTTTACCCGAGTTTGTAGTTCTAATTAAATTCATGTGCAATGCACAGTGTATTGTGGGCAATATTAGCAGTTAGAGAATGGACGCTTTTACACTTCGAATTTTTACAGAAAATCGTTAACCATCTGGGAGCCTTTGGCATACTCTTTTCAAGATACTATGGTTTGGGACATACTAATTATATTTTTAAATACTATTTAGGACAGATACTATGCAAATTAGGACGCAGCAAACGTAAGCCGAGCAGTATGTCTGAATAAATAGTATTCAAAAAACAGTTGGCAAGGTGTACCCTGATGACCTACTACTTCTGGTGAGATTGTGAAGTGCACATCCAATGTACTCTATGCTATCCCATTATGCCATGCGAAAGAATTTATGAATGGGAGTGAAGTGACGCAACTGACAAAAGTGGGTCTTAATAATGACAAATGACAAATGGCAGATGTAGCATGTCTGTGTTCCAATCATACTTACCTTCATACTATATAGAAATTCAAATGTACTACCTATCGGACGCAGCCAATGCATATTAAGCATGCCTTTTTCTCTCATACTGTAGTTTCAATGTTGCTCTTTACAATTACAATTACATGCATTGAAAAGATGGCAGCAATAGCGCAGTCCATTAATTCTTGCTCAAGCAGACTTATTATTCAAACATATGTCACAAAAGAGTTAAAAAAAAACTCTAGATGTCTGTTTTGTGCTGACTTTAGGGGTAGCAGTCAAAGCACACGGCCATCAGAACAACCAGATGGAGGGTGGCAAAGAGGTCGTGTCCCTGCCCTGCCACTAAACACCACTATTGTCTGATCGGCTGTGCAAATTTACCCTGCTCTTAGCACACACTCTAACCAAACCCCGAGACAAGATGCACACACACTTAACGATAGTAACCAATACCAGGCCATTGTCCCTAAACACTCAATTGAGCCACGAGAGTGACAACGCCTAAAGAGCTTCCAGAAAAATATCTTGTCAAACAAGTGTGTGAGACGTTCATCATTGCGGACACCCTGCAAATATTGGCGAGTTCTCCCCCTCTTAATCAAGAACAACTGATTCTGGACAGTGATTGAAAACACTGAAGTTATGATATACACCTTTGGGACAGCATTAAACAGCATTAACAGTAAAGTTCACTTGAAATAAACAAGAGAAAATATAAAACATAAAATTATTGGATTAACAAATTAATTAGAATAAAATAATTGTAATTATACACTTAAACTATTATACATAAACACTTAACTCTACACGCTACAGGCAAACTATATTTTTTGTTAATATTAACATTTTAATCTACAAATAAGCATTACATGAAGCATTTTCTGCTCACCAAGGCAGCATTTAACATAATATAATACAAAAAATAAATAAAAATAAAATGTACAAAAAATTAACATTGTGAAATATTATTTCAATTTTAAATAAATTGTCAATTGACTTCTGAAATAAATAACAAAATAACACAAAGATGCTGAATATTTTATATATTTTTGTATTAAATATAGGCAGCGACTAAGGGTCGCTGGTTAAAGCTGGCATTTCTGTGTGCATGTTCTCCCTGTTGTGACGTGGGTTTCCACCGGGTGCTCCGGTTTCCCCCACAGTCCAAACACATGCGCTATAGGTGAATTGAATAAACTAAATTGTCCATACTGTATGAGTGTGTGGGTGTTTCCCAGTACTGGGTTGCGGCTGGAAGGGCATCCGCTTTGTAAAACATATGCTGGAATAGTTGGCGATTCATTCCGCTGTGGCGACTACTGATATAGAGACTAAGCAGAAGATACATAAATGAATAAATGAATGAATAATACAAAAAAAAAATAGTAACATTGTGAAATATTATTTAAATTTTAAATAACTTGTTGACTAATTTCTGAAAGATCACAATAAAGATGCTAAATATTGTATAAATGCAGTCTTGGTGTTAATACTTACTGTATATTAAAAAGCTAATATAAAAAATATAAAAAAAAACAATAATAATCAGAGTAAAGCAAAACCCATCATTATTAAAATAATAATTGAACCTTCCTTCTATTACACACTGAATAGTTAGCTTTTTATGTGTATCGCATATCTTTTTGCATTTTCCTTTTTACATTTTTTATTTATTTATTCATTTGTTTGTCATTACTTTATTGGAGTTGTGTACGCACCCTATACTTACACTTGTTGTGTATTTGATGCTTGAGGACTAACGTTTGCGGACTGTTAGCTATGTGTCTCTTCTGTTAAAGCCACAAAAGGGAAACTAATGTTGGGGATGTTTGTTTGTATATTTCTTTTTTTGTTTTTGTTGTTGACTGTTTTTTGGTTTTGCTCAAATGTATAAAAAATTCCTATAAAGTATTTTTTTTCAAAGAATAATTACAATTCTCAATGATCTCCCATTTTATTTTATTTTATTACAGGTTAAACAAAGATTTAAGAAAAAGATTAACCACAACAATATATATTTTAAAATTCAACAATCAGGCAAAAAAGGGGGTTTACCTATAATAGTATGAAAAACTAGAATCCTAAAACATTCTCCACATGCTACTATTAGATTTTGAACATTCTACCAGCGTTAATAAGATAAAAGCACTGTCTCCATTTTCAAAATGGCCCACGGCTTGTGTTATAATGCGATTAGCAGGTATAAGCTAAAGCCAGGTGTTACTCAAAAGCATCTCAGGCTGTGATAGTGGAAACTCTGCAGATGCTCCTTTTTTTCATCCGTCTTCCTCCGTCATGTTTTTCCACAAATCAACAGCTGCTAATTGCTTTGGCCTCTGTTGATATAAAATCCCTTTTTCAAAGAGAACGGCTCTACAACATAAGATGAAAGATAATCTGACCTTTGACCGCCAGGCATGGGCAAGTGTATGTACTGTTTGGGTCAGTCTTTTGTCTTTGTGTTGTATCCAGCGGATGAATTGGGGGTCAGTCAAGGCATCTGCCACCCTTCAAGCTCGCTCTCATCCAGCCAACATCCTCCCATCTGTGTGCACGCCAGTCCTTCTGTCTCCTCAGAGATTTACTGTCTTTTGATGGCTCTCTCTGGCCATTCAGGTTTATGAACAGGCTCCTGACACCCTTACTTCAAACCTTAAACCTTAATCATAAAGATAAAATACCATTAGAAGTGGTAGATAACTGAACATGTACACCTAAATGGCATTTTTGTCTTTCCATATTTTAATATTTTTTTTCTTCTAGTTTTCTTTCATAATAAGGCAAAAATTAATGAAAATAAATGGAAATGAAAATGAATAAGGTCTTTTGGAGGATTTAAAAGCATGAATGTGATGCTTATATTAAAAAAAAACACTTAACTTCCATTAAATTGCTAATTATTTGAGCTCTTTTTAGCTTTTTCAGTTATCATTTGTCATATCAGTTGTCATTTTATGGTTTATGATATTGAAACATAAAAAAAACATAAAAGCGAATTTGGCATGTTTAGGTCAAAGAATTTGTGGTATAATGTTGATTTTCACTAAAATCACTTTAACTTGTACTTTATTTGCTTAAAAATAAATAAATAAATTTATAACAAATTAAAAGTTAAAGGACACCTATGATGAAAATCAACTTTTGTAAGCTGTTTGGAAAGAGCTGTGTAGGTATAGTGTGTCCACTGACATATTAGAGTGAGAAAAACACAACAAGTCTCTTTTTTTAATTTCCTGACATTAAAATAGGACTCAAATCCCAGTGATTTTGAGGCTCACCTAAATGTGACATAGGAATGCGGTTTTCCCTGCCCACCAAACTGTTTTTGGCTAAAAAAAAACAGCTACGATGTATTCAGACATCAAAATAGGCATATTCTGGAGGCTATAATTAATTATCTGATGGGTATTTTGAGCTGACACCTTACAGACACATTCTGGAGACACCAAAGTCCTATCTTACATCTTGTAAAAGGGCTTTTAGGTTACTGTAAAGCACTTTCAGAGAAAGTAAATAAAAGGATTTAAAATCAATTGTTAAAATTGAAATTACATGAAATATTTAACATTTGTGAATTGTTTGAGCTATAAATCTTTTTAAATCACAATGTGTAGTCATTTTAGGTTGATGAAATTAAAATTAGCATTGCATTGTCAATTTTTGATATTGCAAATGTTTTCAACTCATGTATTTGTGGTCAATTGTTCAGTATTTCTATAAGATCATTTTGACTCACCGCTCGTTTTCATTAAAGATCTTTTGATGCAAATTTCCATACATTTAAATTATAACATCTGTCACTAAAGTTGACAAAAACAAACAAACTATAAAAAGAAGAAAGAAACGAAACTTCACTTTGGAAGTGGGGCCAAGTTTTTTCAATTTAAAGGGAGAATGTGAAGTTTCCAGTTTAGTTTAATAACAAATGTGTACTTTTTTCATTATACATCATTGTTTTGTATGAGCGTTTACACAATATAAACTGCATGTAGTAAATGTTCACAATCACGTGCTACCGCTGCTCATATGTTCTGGTTTTGCCCCAAGCTAGAAGAGTTTTGGAAGGGGATTTTTAAAGCGTACGAACATATACAGTTGCAATCAGAATTATTCAACCCCCTGATTTATTAGCCCCCCTGTTTATTTTTTTCCCCAATTTCTGTTTAACGGAGAAAAGATTTTTTCAACACATTTCTAAACATAATAGTTTTAATAACTCATCTCTAATAACTGATTTATTTTATCTTTGACATGATGACAGTAGATAATATTTGACTAGATATTTTTCAAGACACTTCTATACAGCTTATAGTGACATTTAAAGGCTTAACTAGGTTAATTAGGTTAACTAGGCAGGTTAGGGTAATTAGGCAAGTTACTGTATAATGATGTTTGTTCTATAGACTATGGAAAAAATAAATAGCTTAAAGGGATTAATAATTTTGACCTTAAAATGGGTTTTAAAAATTAAAAACTGCTTTTATTCTAGCCAAAATAAAACAAATAAGACTTTCTCGAGAAGAAAAAAATATTATCAGACTTACTGTAAAAATTTCCTTGTTCTGTTAAACATCATTTGGGAAAATATTTAAAAAAGAAAAAAAAATTCAAAGGGGGTTCAACAATTCTGATTGCAACTGTAGCATTACAATTGACCCAGATCCATTGATGGGTATTTTTGGTGTTGTGCCTGAGAATATAGATCTCAATAAAGACATATATTCAATTATTGCTTTCACTACACTACTAGCAAGACTTTTAATTTTATTCAAGTGGAAAAGGGTAGACTCCCCAACACACACTGGCTGGATAAATGAAGTGATGTCTTACATTCAATTGGAAAAGATTAAATACATAATTAGAGACTCGAAACACAAGTTCAAATGGTCCCTCTTTATTAAATACTTTGAAGAACTGCCTAGCCTTTGTAATTAATTTTTTAATTTTTAATTTTTTGTTATTTCTATTTTGTACTCTTTGGATGTTACCAAACTCTTCATGTCAAATAATAACATGTTGACTAAAAATATGACATATTGTATTCATTTTCTTTTCGGCTTAGCCCCTTTATTATTCTAGAGTCGCCACAGCGGAATGAACTACCAACTTATCCGGCATATATTTTACACTGCGGTTGTCCTTCCAGCTGCAATCCTTCACTGGTAAACATCCACACACACTACGGACAATTTAGCCTACCCAATTCACCTATACCACATCTTTGGACTTGTAGGGGAAACCGGAGCACCCGGAAGAAACCCTCATGAACACAGGGAGAACATGCAAACTCCACACAGAAACGCCAACTGACCCAGCCGAGGCTCGAACCAGCAACCTTCTTGCTGTGAGGCGAACGTGCTACCTACTGCGCCACCGTGCAGCCCTTTTTTTATTTTTTTTATTATTTTTTTTATTTTATCTTTTTTCAGTTATTCATTTATTTTTGTATTAAGATGCACCTCTTTTGTATACTCCTTTTAGATTTTGCCAAGCCTCTCATGTTAAATGATAACATATGGACTGAACAAATATGGTTCACTCAGTTTTCTCACTGTCAACTCAGAAACTCTGCAATAATATATATTTTATTTTTATAGTTTTTTCTTTTTTCTTTCAATGCCATGGTTGTGGTAGGGTTAGGGTAATGTAATGCTTTAAACTGTAAATGCAAAAAACTCAATAAATAAATATCAAAAATAAATAAAAAACAATATAAACTTACACAGAAATACTAAGCACATTTTCCACATTAAAATCATGTTTACGCACTCATGTTCACTAGTTCCTTCTATATCAGAGATGCCCAAACTAGGCCATCCCATCTGAGAAGAGAGGGAGAATGATGAGAATCCTTTCGAGATTGTCAATTCAAAATTAATATAACCCATTGTTTGTTTTATTGTTAAAAGCTAACTGAAATTAAATGTTTCAATTAAATGGTGTAAATTAATCAGATTTTGGCGACGCAGTGGCGCAGTAGGTAGTGCTGTCGCCTCACAGCAAGAACGTCGCTGGGTTGCAGGTTCGGTTCAGGTTCGCTGGGTCAGTTGGCGTTTCTGTGTGGAGTTTGCGTTCGCATGGGTTTCCCCCACAGTCCAAAGACATGCGGTACATGTGAATTAGGTAGGCTAAATTGTCCGTAGTGTATGAGTGTGTGGATGTTTTCCAGAGATGGGTTGCAGCTGGAAGGGCATCTGCTGTGTAAAATCGTGCTGGATAAGTTGGCGGTTCATTCCGCTGTGGCGACCCCAGATTAATAAAGGGACTAAGCCGACAAGAAAATAATAATCAGATTTTGTTTAAATGTATCTAAAGTTTAAACTATCACCTGAAAATGAAGACTTTTGTGAGCAAACCAAATCAAAGGCAGAATCTGCTTGACTAGTGTATTCAGCATTGAACTCCACTGTTATAAATGTGATTATGTTTTTATTAAGTTATAATTAAAAAAGTTATACTGAATTAGTTAATACGATTCAAAGTAATGTTTATTTTGAAATGTTATTAAATTTAGCAACTTTAATGTAATATAGTTTGGTATATTTACCCTCGGCCCACAACTCTAAATGATATTTGGTTTTTGGACCTTCATACCAAAAAGTTTTTTTGGCCAAACTTTTTGGGCACCCCTGTTCTATATAGTAAGATATTGCTTTAAAGAAAAACATGTTTAAACATATTTACCCACAAATAACACCGTTTAACCCAGAACATCCCTTTTAACATTCTATTAAAAATGCATCTGTCCCACTTTTTGAATTACGCCATCTTAGTTGGTTTGATGCATCCATTATCAGCAACTGATTTATAAAATGATGAGAGTGTTCCAGAATCGAGACTGTATATCTTTTAGATGAAGCATTACCAGAGCCCTCGGCAGTTAAAATCCAGTCTGATAGTGCTGTGCACAGATGTGATGTGTCAAGGCTATTTATGAAGAACATTCCCCAAATCTCCACTGAAAGGTATCTGTCTCACTGCCAGGCATTTCACTGTACGATTTTATAAAAGACAAAAACACACATTCGCACACATTAGACATAACATTCAAATAAACAGTGATGTCTCAAGAGGCATTCCCGACAGTAGAGGATAGCTCTTAGATGACCAGGAAGAGTCATTTACTTAATGCAGTGCTGAGTCCAGGAATGCACTGAGGAACCCGGAATGGTAAACTCTGCATTCCTCTTTTGCTAAACAGCCTCTGTATCTCCTGCATTCCGATCTCCATCTACTCTTTCGATGAACCCGGCCATTATTTCATAAATCATAATCAAATAAGAGACAGTCTCGGGTCCGCGATTGGTCTCCTTTTGCACCCTTTAAAAGGTCACTGATATTCTAGGAATTCATAAACCATTGCTGACCAGTTTCACGCTCAAAAGTGGCTGACAACCTCAAGGAGGTGATTCAGGGTATTTAACCACATCTTAGTTTATCCCATATTGTTTTCTTTGGACATGGTATTTTCATCAGTGCACTAGCCTATACATTTCCATGGGCTTGTCAAAATCCTCTGTCAAAACATGAAGTGGGATGAATAACCTGCTTATTTACATATTTGTATAGTGTCAGTCTCGTTGATTGGACAAACAAAGCACATGATGTGTTATTGGATTTACTATTGGCCATTCTCATGGCACAAGATTCGAATGTTCTTACTCGATTGAATGGGCGTTATCAGTGGTTTTCAGCTGATAGATATGGGCCAGTAGGAGCCTTTTGCGCCTACTGGTCTTTTCAGAAGGTGGTTATCATCCATCCACATGGTTAATCAGCTATACTAATAGAGAAGACTCCAGATCCAGATCTGTTTTTACATTACTGTGATGGTTGAGTTTAGGGTTGTGGTAGGGGTAGAAGTTATTAAAATACAATCAATGAGAAATCTAAGTGAAGTTTATTTATAAACTAATTTTGAGACGGTCACGTGCTTATGATTGATCAGAGCTGGTCCCGCATCAGCTCACGATTAAGTCACAAATTCGATGATTCCTAACTCACTATAAATAACCAAAGTTTTCTTATCTCAGTATCTTCACCTTAAAAAAAATAAAAAATAAAATAAATTAAAATCACCCACCTACCCACCCCTACTCCCCCTTCTTTCTAGATGGGCGGCATGGCGGCCCAGTGATTAGCACTGTTGTCTCACAGCAAAAATGTCTCTGGTTAAAGTCTCTACTAAACCAACTGATATTTCTGTGCGGAGTTTGCTCATTCTCCCCATGGGTTTTTCCCAGGTTCTCCGGTTTCTACACACAGTCCAAAAACATGCAACCTAAGTAAATTGAACATACTAAATTGATACCATAGCCAAGCTCTTAGCGTACATCTCTCTTTAGCCATATCTGTCATTAGCCAGAAATAAGTCGGGGGAGTTCATCGAGATCTACCTGAGCTCAAACTCCCCTCTCGCCCTGCAATGGGAGGGAGCCCAGGGCTCGAGGATCTCATAAGCTCAGGGCTCTTCAAGACAGGCATTTCAAGACAGTTTAAAGCATTTGGGCACAAAAAAAGTACATTTGAGACTTTAATGGGGAATTATTTTACTGAATGAATACAATGAAGACTATAAGTGTTATTTTATATTACATTACAATTTCTGTACCTGAATACTGTTTGACTCTACAGAAAACCATAAAGCACTGTTTATTTTACTTTTTTTGTTGCTCTATTGTAATCATTTTTGCTCGAAATTTGTTTGTTTTTTTGTTGTTCTTTTTTTAATACATGATTCACACCCTTAAAAAATCACCCCCAATCAATCCTAATTAATGATTTCTTTGCTAATAGAGCTATTCAACCCATATGGTGGAACTGTATTCATTCATGCAATATATAATCGCAGAAAAACAAAATATCTCAATGTCAGACTTTCCCAATATCGTGCAACCCTACACAGCAATATTAAGGATGGGTTAAATATTACTTTAATAGGCTACTGTATGGAAGAGACAAGCTTTTTCAACAGATATCCTTGTGATGGTGATAACTTAAAACACCAAATTTGATGTCATCTTCGTGACAGATAAAAAATAAAGAACAAAAAACCCTACCTCTTCTTATGTTTTACACTACGAATATGGATTAGCAGTTAATAGCGACGAAACCTTATCATTTTAATAATCACCTGAATATGATGCACAGCTTTGGCTGCTGGTTGCTAAGCATCCAGTCAAGATTGTATGCTAAATCGTTTGTATTCTGTCATTAATCCGAACACGCTGGACACTTCACAGGCCAAAATTGTTACTAGAGGGGTTCCTGAACTTGAAAAAAGGAGCTGCTAACCCGCTTCTAAATTACAGGTATGAAATGTTTGTTTACTCAGGGTTAAAAACAGCTTTTCCAGAACGAGATAATCCAGGTCTCAAAGGGTGCACTCTAAAAAGGAGGGAGTAGAAACCTTAAATGAAGGGAACATGATTATTTAATTTGATTTAAATAAGAAGAATATTTTAAAACAACATACATGTATGCACATATGGCCTGCTGCATTTAAAGAGTTAACCCAGTACTACACTCAGTAAATAAAGATACAAAAGCTGTTACCTTTTCAAAAGGTAGGGGAGACTGGGGACTGTTGCAACAAGACGTATTCTTCAATTCAGGAATAAGCTAGAGTAATGATAATCATTCTACATATTCTCAGTTAGACCCTCCTTCAATCTGAGAGAAATCAGCCATATGTGACCATTCCTTCAGTATAAATGTCATTTTTAAGTTAAAAAAAAAAAAAAGTAATTTTTTAATTTCTCACACTCTCTAATCTGTTTTTGTGAAACATTATTTATTCATATAATTTAAGTCACAGTTTTTTAGATTTAAATAGTTATAGCTATTAAGCAATAAAGCTATTGTATCACCCTAGCATAGACAGTTTAATCAAAGTTGAGACATGCTGCTGTCCCCAATCACAAAATTCATTTAAAAGCTTGCCATATTAGCAATGTACATTTTTAATTTTATCACAGTTTCAATGTAATTTAATTTGAAAAAAAATTAATTTTTTGATTAATTCATTTCAAAGAAGTAGTTTAGTAAAGTTTCAGTCTAGTTTTTCAGTAAAAACATATTTTGGTTCAGTTTTTTAGGCCTGATAGTTGGTTGTTCATTTAATAGTCTGTTAAATGTGTTAACTTGGCGATATAAATACAATTTAACCAATTTACATTTAGTCTTTTTACCAAAAATATAAATAAATAAAATTCAACCTAATGTTAAAATATTTTTTTTATTATTACATTTTAATGAATGTTGCAACTATCCCTGTGGGTTGTTGCAACCGTCCCCCTGCTCGAGGTCAGTTGCAACGACATTTGACTTTGTCTGCACAAGTTTTAAATTCTGTGTATATTATTATACGTACACATATTATAGCAATGTGGGTGGGTGTCCAATAGATGTGGGTTTATTATATTAATATTTTGGGTTTTCACAACAAACTGTCTCTGAGAAACTGAAGGAAATGCAAAAAGTGTTGCGACTCTCCCCTACACTATTTACATTTTAGCAACTAATGTACACTTTAGGTAATAATACATAACTTTAAGGTACCTATATGGGCCCTTTAGGTACAAATTGGACCTCTTGAAAAATGTGACATCTTTGGATCCTTTGTTCCTAAGAGTATATAAATATGGGCTATACACTCTCAGAAATAAAGGTACAGGAGCTGTCACTGAGGCAGTACCTTTTCAAAAGATACATATGTGGTACCTCAAAGAAGCATTTTAGTGCCCAAATGTACCTAAAAATGTACCTATGAGGTACTATTATGGACTCTTCTGGTACAAATATGAATCTTTTGAAAGAGTACTGCCCCAGTGACAGCTCCTGTACCTTTATTTTTGAGTGTACATTCTATAAAGGCTGGGTTGTTTCAACCCATATTTGGGTAAATGAACAAACCCAACCACTGTGACATATTATTGTTTATTTTTGTAAGCCAACTGTTGAGTTTTTCCCCATATTTTTTATTTTGATATTAATACATGCATACTACTGTATTACTAGCCAACAATTCTGCAGCAACAAACAGCTAAGACTTTTACTGGGTGATAAAAAGATTCTTTTTTAACTTATACAGCAAACCTTATAATAATAAATTAATTAATAATAAAGCTAATGAATACTGAATTATCATACTAAATTGTCTAAAGCTGACAAACTGAGCCAAATGTTATTTGTTAGCTGGGGTATGCAGACGTTGCAAAATTATATTTTGTGTGTCCATCTGTTTAGACAGCTCTAAAAGGCCCTGCAATGGGTGATGAGATCCCACCTGACACAGCACATGCGGTCTCATCCTCATTCTAAAAGACATTATCATTGTAAGCGTCATTCATAGAGACAGCTAAATGGCACATTAGCATCCTTTTCCCCCTCCTTGAACAAACATGTGTAGAGTGACATGATACTGTAACAGAGTCTGGACAACATATAGCATTTCAAAGCAATTTCCTAATTGCTTCCAGGCCAAGGCCAATGCCTATATGGAAGCAATCCTTGCCTTCAACCTTTTCATCTGAAGATTGGGAAACATTACAGTGTTAAAAAAAACTTGACCCGGGGATGGTTAATTCATTGGAAAACAGCCTGTTGCTCGAACACTCAAAGCCCTGCTGGAGATGTATTTCCTTAAATCTCTGTGGTCCACATGTTTCAACACCATTTAAACACTGAGAGGTGACTGCAAGGCATTACTCTACGACATATTAGCACCATTACACCGAGCTGATTATTGGAGCAGAAACGTATGCGAGGATAAAAACTCTGCTAATAATGCACTGTGAAAATGAGCCACAGCAATCCCATGGGGATTTGAAACCGTCGGAGAGCTAATAAAAATGTGAAACAGATCTGGTGAAGAGCTGGATTATCTCAGAAGAGAATCTGTCAGTAACAGAAACAAAAGATGGACACATGAAAAGAAGCTGCTGAGTGAAAACAACAATGGAACTGTTAGACTTCACGCTGGACTGAAACTAACATTTGAACTCTTTGCAATGAAACTAAATGGGGGGAAAAAACCTCAAAGTAATCTGCACAGGCCCCAAACAATGATTCAACTTGTGTTTTCTCTTATAAAATGGTTTTATCGCTAAAAGAACTCAATGATATTTCATTCAAATTTAAAAAAAAAAATCTAATAAAAATAAATCAACCTGCAGTTTGCATGACTATTAAAAAAAAGTACACTATATATTCCCATTACACACCCATAGTTGTTAACAGCTGCTATAATGGCCACCATCTCCTGTTATTTAACCCTAAAATGTATTTCTCTGTTTAAGCATTTGAGAGATTGCAGCACATCACTTGAAACTTGTACAGTTTATTCTGTTAAATGTACTCTTTAAATGCATATTAAGAGTTTAGATGCAAAAACCTTTAAGTGCCATCTGAAATTTTCTTCTAAAATTAGCATTTTTCTCAGGCTCCTCTCCTCTTGATTCGGTTATTTCACTTTTATGGCAAATACGTTATTTGTATCCCTTTCATCACTTTTTTTCACATGTGAAATAACTGAACAAACATAAGAGGCTGAGAAAAATTCTCATTGTAGAAAAAAAAACTTCAGATGGCACTTGAGGTTTTTGCATCTGAACTTCATATATTCCCTCTTTTTTTAATATTGTTATCTATTCATTTTAATATTATGCTATATCTTGTATATTTAAATATATCTGTAATAAAGATCAATGTAAGGAATTTTACAAATTACATTAACTTTTTTCCCTGTGACCTGCATTGAAATCAGTGATATACAGTGCTCAGCATAATTGAGTACAGCCCATTTTGAAAATGAATATTTTTATCTATTTCTCAGTGAATATAGGCAATGTATTGTGGTGCATTTAAACAAAAAAACGATTTATTAAACAGATATATTTATTAAAATAATATTTTAGTCACCAAACATATTTAAAAATTGAAAGATAATACATTTAAAAATCAAGCTAAATATTGCAAAAAAACACATTACAACCTACAAAATTTCAACTAAATTTTTACATTTTTTTGCTTCTCTTGATTTTTCCTCTTTTTAAATTTGTATTTAATATTTTTCCATAACATATACATTTTACTGTACTAGTTTTTGGACCGTTATTGTAAGTTATTTTGTTAGATAAGCTCCAGATTTGGCTTCAGCACTGACTAATCTAATGTATATGCACAAGTATAATATTGTAGCTTCCTATTAAAAACATTCATTTAATCCGATTTGTAAGGGGTCTACTTATATATTCTGAGCACTGTAGATCTATATTGTCATTGTACAGTCAGAAAATATGAATAGACCTGAGGAGTCACTGGCACCACACAAAGTGCATTTATTGCTTTTATTAGTACAGTAATAGTGTGGATTATTATCCATTGATATACTGTATGTATATATATATATATATATATATATATATATATATATATATATTTGGGAAAACCTTAAACTCTAGCTGAATGCACCTCAGTACGTAGATTCTATGCATTATGAGGTAGACATCGATAATGGTATTTCCACCCTCAGCAATGATGAATACATTTTAAATTAATTTTGTTTTATCAGCGTAAGAAATACACGATTATCATGAAACTCTGTACATCACAAATAATAAAATAATTATAGAATAGAAATTATAGCGATTTGAGTGCATTTATAAATGTACATTAACAAAGAAATGTGGTTTTGCATTTCTTCATACGTTGCACTTTTAGGTTTTACTTTACAAATATTTACAGCTCAAATAATAAACAACAGTGCATTCAAAGCTAATGTGCATTTAAATATAATCTCGCTTGCGAGTCTCTTTTTTTCCTTGTCAGTCGTTAGGTTGGGAAAAAAACGCTCCTTCCAGACTACTTGGACAGTTGCGGAAGTGCATTTTGTAAAGATGCAAACGTTGATGGAAATCCTTTTTTTTTTGTCTTCTCAGAAAGTACAAAACGACATTTTGTGGGTTTATATCAAAAGTCCAGGCACTTCAAAAGTAATTTGTGCGGTGCTCCTCAAAAGCATCAGTCAAGCTCGCTCTTTCTCTCTGTAGGGATTAAGCAGAATCGCCATATTTAGAGTTTGGTACATTCACCTTTGCCCCCGAAAGCTGAATATGCCTCTTTACACACCGTTGGTAGTAAAAACCGTGTCCAGGGCACAGCGTTTTACTCATTCAATATTATCCGTACAACTAACAGATGAGTTTCAACAGGTGCTCGTCTCCACATTCTTCTGAGTCCATGCGGATAATGGTGTAACACAATCCTCAGTGACTCCTGTCCAGACGGTTACGCACTAAATCTGTCGTTTCTTCTACCTGCCAACAACTTGAATATTTAGGGTTTTTGGACACGTAATTACAAAAAAAGAAACCCAGCATGTGTGTGTTTAAAAAAAATGACGACGAACCTCCTAAATCAAGATTTTTTTTTGTAGAGAAACTATACACGCGCTCTTGGCACAACCGTGAACAGCAGCTTAAATCGTCCAAAATGTCTCTGATGAAGAAGAATCCCTTTTGCATAGGTGAGAATGCGCAGTTTGAGCGGCTCAAGCGCGTCTTTACGCATCGTTCAAGTGTTGCCTTGGTGCCATACTCTGCTGTGTGTGTGATTCGCTACCTACAGCCACACTGTTCTACCACCATGTCCTCGTACTGTTTGTACACGACGTTGTTCCCAGAGTCTATGTACAGTATACTGATGGGGCTGAGTTTTGTGGGGACGCAACAGCTCGGTGGAGTGCTGTTGGGGTCCATGGAGTTCATGAGCGTCTGAATGATGGCGTGGTTGGTCGGCTCCAGATGCGACCTCAACGGAAAGTCGCACACGCCCTCGCAGTGGTAGGCTTCGTAATCCAGGGGAGCGATGATCCAGTCGTCCCATCCAAGTTCTTTGAAATTGACGTGCAGCGCCTTTTTGCTGCATCTCGATTTGGACTTTTTGCCATGCCTTTTCCCGTGACGATTATTAAGCGCAGTTCTCCGTCTGCGCCGCGCTTTGAACTGTAGCGCGCTCTCCTCCTCCTCATCATCATCTCCGCGAGACTTAATTTTCTCTTTCATCTCATTAAACAAGTTCTCTCTCTTTTTGGACCGCGTGTAGACCACCAGTATGGCCCTTTCTTGTTGCGTGCGGCTGTGACGATGGAAACCCAGTTGCTTTAGGTCGATCTCGGTGTCAGATTTGCCATGTGTAACCTTGAGCTGGAGACAAAGCTGATTCCCTTGGTGCCTGTTTTTAAAAATCCCCCAAACGTCCAGAACCTCCCATTCTGCTTTTCGGGAATCCTGAAGATCAATGGACCTGGAGGCCAGTGGCCTCTCTGATCGACATGAGAGTAAATGAAGGTTGTAGACGCCTGATGGGGACGGTTGGACATCCCCGGGCGATTTGCGAAATATCCTTAATTCAGCACCGACCAGCTCCTCTTTGTCTGAGAGAGTTGAGACATCAAACAGATACGTTTGTCTTCGCAAAAGAGAGAGCGTGAGATCGTCTGCAAGATAAAGAGAAATAATTGCAGTCAGATTCACTTCGAGTGACTCAGATTCTCATAAAGAGGCCAGGTAAAACTTAAAACCTTATTTTTGGCTTTCCTTTAGTTCAACAACGGGAAAATATACACACAAAATGAAACAAGAGAAGCTACCTTAAATTAAAAAGGAGAAACGAAGATTATGAAGACGCAGTGGTTCATAGTTTCACTATTTTGATGAGTATTTAACTTTTTTCTAATGTTTGGTAGCTGTAAATTCACATTTTATTTGTTCATATTACAAAGAAGCTTGGCATAAAAAAACGTTGAACGGTTAAATAATGTACCACATACTAGACTTTGTTTTACATAAAAAAGCTATAAATTAGCATCCAGCTAAATAAAAAAAGTGTTGTTAAAAAGCTTAAACCGCAGCAGCCTACCGAATGTTGTTGCCATTTTTTTATTCAATTTTGCTTGAGTAAAACTGTGTGGTTGCACTTACAATTCGGCCGTTTGAACACATGTACGGAAAACTTTTATTTAAAGAATTTTTTTGACTACACGTGTTTCTTTATGATTGACAAAGTAATTGTACATTATACTCTTCAGATCAGCATGGTTTCTGGGTTCTGTAAAGCATCAGCACAGAGTCTTTAAAAATAAAGCTTCTTTGTTGGAATTGGTGGGATACCGTTAACGTCCATGGTGATTTTCCATTCCAACAAAAGTTCCTTTAGGCTATAGATAAAAAAAGAGTTTACATTAAGAAAATGCTGTTCACACTAAGAACAAAAATATATATTTTAATTACAGTTCACTGAAAAGCTTTTTAGGAACAAAAAATGGTTATTATGGAATCATTGCGAAAACATTTGTAACCTTTAAAATCTACAAGTTAAATTTAGAACTTAAAATGATCTCGCGTTTGAACCCCTTTTGGGAATCTTTTTTATATGGTCATTCGTTTACGTCTAACAGATAAACACTTTGCAAAATAATTTGTCAATAATACACACAGGTGATAAGACAAATAAGAGAGATCTGGTAGTCATAGTGAGTGAAAGAAAGAGTGGTGGGGGAAAGAGTGCGCCAGACACAAAGCGACATACTGTACGTGTTGAACAATGCACAATTAATGCATTCTTTCCCCTTCAGGAATCCAGAGGCCTAGTCGCACTTTATCACCGCCTTTTATCTCTCTGACGGACCAAACGAGAAGCATTTATCCGAATTCATGTGGGCTTGTGTATGTAAGAATTTTCTTAAACTGTTATCGCTCCAGATTTCATTTAGCCTGAACAAAATGACATTTAAATACATGCAGACACATTTTAAGTTGACCTTTCGAGAGCTGATTCATTTTTAATGTTGATCAATACAACTAAAATCCATACCTCTGTATTTAAATTAAAATGTTGTAGAAATAACACGAAAATTAAATAGCAATACGTTTTACCCAATTGATATGTTAATAAATCATTATCAAATAATTACAATAAAATACCTAATTAAACGTCTGTTTTCGTTCCTCTGCACGTATTTGCGTTTTATAAGACCTCAAACAAATCGAATACAAGGTCACCAAATAATTAACAGTTCTGAATTCCCTCCCACCCCATTAAAATGCGCTCCTCTTATATTTCATCCCTTCTGCCAAAAACAACATCCCCGTTCAAAAGTGATTATTGCGCACATAAAACACAATTGCATGCAGCAAGAGTTGGACGACTTTACGCGACGGCCTAAACAGATAGCCCAGGCCACCATTAAAAATTCTGAAATAACTACGTCCATGCAGTCGCTCACTTTTAATCAGCGAACATTCTTGTTCAATAATTCGATTCTGCACGACGACAGAATGACGGAAAGAGGGGGAAAAAATGGGAGAGAGAGACTTCTTATGGTGTGGCTACCGAGGCACCATCTGCGTTTTAATGAGTTACTTACAAGTGCCAAAAGTAATTTTCATACATTCCGTTTGTTCTTGTCTGATCTTGCAACCATAACGATCTAAAATTTGGGGAAATGTCTTATCTGTTTTGGAGGAAATTCCTTCCTGTTACACAAAAAGATTACTGCCTTATCATAATTGAACGGCGCTTGAGTGGAAATGATTCTTGATGACATTCAGCAGCGAATGACGCGTACGGCGCATACACCAACACACTGTAGCGCAGCCAGGCAACTGGAACGGTTTCATTTTGCATTAAGTGTGGACGGCAAATGTTACCCACCTATTGCTATATAGCACTTTAGGGTGCTTTGAAAAACTTTTTGATCGGTAATAACGCATGATGCACTAATCTATCCACGATGTGAAGAGAGAAAAATATCCATAAAGCATCGACTCTCCAAACCTAAACAGACATATAAGGTCCTCTCCGGTTTTTGCTCTTCTCTTTCGGTTATGTGCCACTGGCTGAACTAGTTCATTACGGGAGAATAGACAGTGTTTGATATGTTATGACATGGACACTCAATTAGATCACCCAGTTCAAATACTCCAATCAGCGGTTTGATGCAAAGCAACCCTCAGAGGGTCCAGTGAAGGGTCATAGCCAATGACACATCAAATCAAAATCAGTGAGCAAAGTGAAGCTTTTTTCATCAAATCAGAGTGCGCTTCTCTTCTCTCTGCTAACGCGTTTTTCTGCAAAAGGGAAAGGGCAATGTTTGTTTGTTTTTTTTGCATGTTTTTGCCTTTTACGAGTTTCACACATTTTGTTGCAAGTAAATCCAGTTGAATTGTGACTTAAGCGCGCAGCATTGCTAAATAATGACATTTTAAAACTTTATAAAAGTAAAAAATAAATTAAGCAAAAATGAAAGCCTGGTTTTGGTACCGCACTTTGTAATACGAGAAAGCTCAATTAGTTACTAATACATTACGTGCATATGCAGCTAGTTTTTCCTCAAAGTTTATCCTCGCATGAGGTTTGTGGGAACAGCTCGGACTGCTTGCACGCGAGGATGTTAAAGGAATGATTTATTGGCTTCATTTAGAAAACGCACCAATTAGTGTTTTATTAGCATGTTACCTTAGGGTCGGTGTAAAACTAATATAACTTTATACTAGCCAAAATATGAGGTCGTGCCGACCATTGCCGACCGAGATTACCAAACCTTTAGCACGTGAACAAGCCATTAAAAAAAGTTAATTCAATTTCATAAAGAAATATAATTATTTGTTCTCTAACAATGATATTGGTCGGTCGGTGTTTTGTTTAAATTAGAGCAAAGAGAATTTTAGTACTTGCTCAACAAGTGTTTACAGTTTGTGCTCAACGCGTAAACATAGTATTTAGGAATACATTTTTTAAAATATTAATAATTAATACATCATTAAAGAATGTAAGTGCAACAGTGCATGCTTCAAATAATGCATAAAACAGAATAAAGCAATACAAACCTTTTCCTCTGTCCACGAAACTCGTTATGGTGTTTGCAGACTTTGAAGAGCGGAAAAAGCTCGCATTGAGCCCCAGTTTCTCAGCGGCGGAGTAAGTCCTGTATATGGAGATCATGTAATCGTGAGGCACAACCGGGTCCTTAAAATCATCCCGACGACTCGCGCCCGGAGAGGATGCGAAAATCTCTTTAAGAAATTTATGTGACCTTTGTCCATCAAACGCGCTCCTGACACCCTTGCTCCTTTTCTGTGATATAAGCGCAGCTGACTGGCAACACGGTAAACTCCAGAGGAAAACGAAGAGCGCGTAAAAGGCGACTGCTCTCAAGGCATCCATGGTGTTACTGTTCTCCAAAGAGTGAAGTAGACCCGTGTCTCACAGTGAAGCCGGGCTTTTTGGTTCGAGTTTATTTGACGAGCGCGGACAGCGCGAGATCTGCGTGTTGCGTGTCTGAAGTGAAGTGCGCTGTAGACTCGAGAGCGCAAGGCTGCACACACACACACACACACACACACACACACACACACACACACACGCTCCCGGCACGCCCACTACACTCCACAGACTATCCTGTATTTATTGGAGAACTTATCCACAGTCTCTGCACAACTCTTCAGCACAGCAGCTTCTCAGCATATCATTCTAATATTCTCCAGATATATTGTTATTAACAGTAATCATTGCTTCATAAGTGTTTAAATTGCATTTTAAATGTACAACTTTTTAAATGTATTGTTTTTATTATGCTTTTATAAATTTTTTTTTACTAACCTAGCATGTCATAAATTATACATAATGTATAACCTGCTATATATAATGCTATAGGCTAATATTGTATTTTGGATAATAATTATAATATTAATATAAACTTTTAAAATGACATTTAAAACGGTTAAAACAGTTAAGATAACATTTAACATACATGCATACATACATACATACATGCATACATACATATACACATATATATATATATATATATATATATATACACACACACACACACACACACACACACACACACACACACACACACACATACACATACATATATATATATACACACATATATATATATATACACATGTATATATAAACATACATACACACACACACACACACACACGTTATAAAATTACATGGTTAAATAACACAAGTATTTATGTTGTGAAAATTCAAATATTAAGTTATAATACATTATATTAATAACACATTTATATCTTACAATATTTACTTAAATTACTTATTCAAAATGCTGGGTTCTCGTAACCAAACGCTGGGTTGAATATGAACATTTGGGTCAAATATGGACATTTTTTTAATTACATTTATATGACACTTTAACCCAAAGGTTGGGTTAGTCCAGATATGGTCCAATGCTGACTTACAACAAGCCTGCATTTTTTTGTAGTGTTAGTACTTACTCTTGTGTAGTGTGGTATTTAGTAGAGCTTAAAATTGGCATGTCTGGCCCCAGAAATGAACAAAAATGATGTTCATAAATTGCTGTCTGAGGATTCTGTCCCATGAGGAAGGTGATTGAGGGAGGGTTATAGGAGTCTCTGCATCAGTAAACACTTCAGGACACCAGGCCTTCCAAAACTAACTTGTTGACAGAGGTTAACAGGTCGACAAAAATATGCAGATATGTTGCACTGGCCACAAGTGTGAAAAAACAACCCAGTACAGGCCACAACAACACCAGCGATCACGCTAAAAGTCAAAGCTAATTATTATTATTATTATTATTATTATTATAAAAAGTCTAAAGGAGGACTTATTTGCAGACCATATGAGAAATTGTCCAAAACAACCGGTAAATAACTTAAACGGAAGATCTATCTTCATATGTTTCCAGGCAGTCTCGTTTTTGCAGATAATTAATTCCTAAAGCGGAAAACACTAATTGTAAATGAAGTCTCACCTCTGTCCTCAGAGTAAACCGACTGAAAGACCTCATTCTTCGGCCTCACCTGTCCGTTCCCTTGCGCTGTACTGCCACCCTGCGGTCATATGCGGTAAAGCATTGCATCTTATAATGATTGCTTAAATGAGATGGTTTAACCAAAACTGAAAATTTACTCCCACAATTTACTCGCAAGTGGTTCTATCCTTTATACATACATACATACATACATACATACATACATACATACATACATACATACATACATACATCTTTAAATAAATGTATTTTAATACACTATTACTAACTGAAATATATATATAAAAAATTTATTTATATATTATATATATATATATATATATATATATATATAAAATATATACATAAAATATATACATCATTAAAACGTAAATGTGATGTTTATTTAATAAATTGTATGCTATATAATACATGTAAGATTTATATTTTATACATATTTTTATCGATTATAATTATATTAGCAATAAATTTGTATTATTCCTATATTAATATTATTTAATATATTTACTCCTAAGGATAGAGTAGAACTTAAAGACATGAAGAAAAATAAAGTGCAAAAAAAAAAAAAAACCTGCACATTTAAAGTTCTATTACACAAATCCCTGTTTTAGTCAAAAATCAAACCTAGGTTATAATTTCAATACATGAAGAGATCAGATGCAAAAACCTCTAAATGCCTTCTGAAATGTTCCTTTAAAATGAGCATATATCTCAGGCTCCTGTGTGTAGGTTCAGTAATTTAACTTTTAGGGCAAAGAATAAAGTACTTTTCACGGTCCTCAAAGTGAAATAACTCAACATAAACAAAGGAGGATGAGAATAATGCAAAAAAATTTATGGAAAATCACATATTTAAGGGCTATTTTTTCAAAAATATAGTTTTTCTGCACATAAATGTCACAAATGACATAAATGTCTACTTAGGCAGCAATCCCACCATTCATTCTATATCCTGACATTTTTAACAGAGAAATATGTGCATGCATAATTTGGATACATAATTATAAATTCCCATAAAAATTATAGTATTAATATATTCATTCATTCATTTTCTTTTTTCGGTTTAGTCCCTTTATTAATCTGGGGTCGCCACAGCGGAATGAACCACCAACTTACCCAGCATATTTTTTACGCAGCGGATGCCCTTCCAGCTGCAACCCAACACTGGGAAACA
>CAIGQZ010033112.1:23497687-23512182 GCA_903798205.1 Danio tinwini
ATATAAATACCCATGTATGTGTGGACATGGCCTAAATATGAGCCATTCTGAATTCTCTCACCAATTGTTTTAAATCGACGGGTTTCAGAGAGTCTGAGATTGAGGAACTGAAATCTCAACTGGGACGTATGAGGGAGGACTGGATCGAAGAGGAATGTCACCGCGTTGAAGCTCAGCTGGCTCTTAAAGAAGCCCGCAAAGAGATCAAACAGCTGCGCCAAGTGGTGGAAACCATGAAGAACAGCCTTATGGAGAAGGACAAAGGCATACAGAAGTACTTCATTGATATAAACATCCAGAACCGGAAGCTGGAGTCCTTGCTCCACAGCATGGAGTTGGCGCAAAATGGATGCAGCTTGCAAGATGAGCAGACGCTGGATTTTATTCGCGAGTCTCCAGAAAGTTCTACTGAGGGGAAAATGAAGATGGAGATACATTGTGAGGAGCAGGCAGTGGAAGAAATGGCAGATAGTGAGCTGCTGATCAATGACGAGATGGTCAACAGAGTAGAGATTCTCATGTCAACCGCAGTCGATTCCAGCCAAGGCGGAAGCACCAAGATCATCCCCCAATCAGGACTGTCCTGCTTGGAGCCGAGTGTTTCAGAAAAGAGCACAGAGGAGCATGTCTCAAGCATCCCAATTGGTGCGGAAGATAAAGGTATTCAGACTGATGATGTGATTTACAGCACTGATCTCCAAACGCTGCTTTACCAACTGCTAAAGCTCCAGGGTGGCGGATTTCCAGGCCTCCTCGTTCCTTCTCCCAACCAATCCCAAGATATCTCTTCAGTACAGGCTCCCAAAAAGTCACAAAAGGAGGAGTTACCTGAAGCACAAGACCAAGATGTTGCCATCAGCACTGCCCAAATCATTCCCAGTGATTCTGGTTTGTGTTTTTCCGAGCCTGAAGTGGGTCCAGAGTTTATGGAGGAGCTGAATTCGAAGAGCAAGGCAGTGGTTGGGAAGAACCACTGGAGCAACAACTTCTTTGTGGATTTGGTTGCTGTTGCTGCACCCGTCCTGCCCACTGTGGCTTGGCTTTATTCGCAGCACGGTTTGGTGGGAGGGGCTCCTGTCTACAACATGGCTTCATTGATTCGAGGCTGTTGTGTTATGGGATTGCACTCGCTCCGCCATGTGTCTCACGGGCCAAACACTTAGCGGCCCTCACCTACTTCTACAACAAGAGCACTTAAATTTTCATCTTCTAGTAGAAATTGTGTTTTTGTACACGTGATTTAATAAGCATAGTTTCAGTTTAGTTGCGTCATTCCTATTTGCACTGTGTATTCTTGCCACAAAGGATGAATTCAAGGGGATATCAGGGGACTTCTTTTGTCTTTATTTCTGTTATTTATGAACCTTTCATTTATTTGTATTTATAAATATTTTTGCATAATCTGATCATCTTGGTAGGTGGTTATGTTGCTCGAGTCTTGTTATTTGCTGACTGCTATTCCCTGCTTTTTATAAAAGAGTCAATAGGGGTTGACTGTCAGTTAGTTGTGACTTGTACTTTATTTATTTATTTATTTATTTATTATTTTTGTTGTTGTACAGTTAAAGCATCACTAGTGTTCCAAAAGAACTGAAACCTTCTGCCAAAGCTTTAATGTGTTCAGCGTTGTGTGAAACTGTTTCTCTCCTTGGAGTTTAAAGCTTTTAGTGTTTTCTGAAAAGCAACACTTGCCACAGTATAGCGAACACTTGTTATGTGCCTGAGCTATGTGCAATATTTTTGTTAATATGAGATGTATATCATTATATTTATTATTAAAGCATGGAAAACCCCATTCAAGAGTGGACTTGTTTTGTGTGGGAGGTGATTGTCTTATGGCCCATTTCCACTTAGTGGTACGGTTCGGTATGCTTTTATGGGCATTTCCACTGTCAAAAGGTGCCTAAAAGCGAACCATACCATACCACTTTTTGGGTACCCTTTGCATAGGGTACCTAGCAAAACAAAAGGGTACCAAAAGGTGGAGCTAGACGCACAACTAAACACAATTGGTTTACAGAGATAAGTCATTCACTTGTGCAACAAGCCAGAATGAAAACAAAGGAACCACCATGTTTTAAATACACAGCTGAGACATTACACCGTAAAATATATACATATAATAACGAGCCATGGTTGACCCAAGATTAAACAAACCTTGTCGTCATCTTGATGAACCAAGAGAAAGCCCTGTGCCCTGTAGTTTTTTACAAGGCCGTCTAAAGCGCGATCAGTTTTGCTTTCTCGCATGCACTCACCGTGTGTCTATGTTTGAAATAACAAACGTCTTGATCTGATGATAATAACATGCGTGTGATTATTGAAGTGCTTCTGACATCCAATCCTGTCAGAAACGAACAAACGTGAGAGTGAAGAGCGAAAAAACAAAGATGCAAATGATTGTTTCAGCAAACATGAACAAACTGCCATGTTTAACTATTATTAACACCTTTTGGACTATTATGAACTCAGAATGACGGAATTACTTTCTAACAGAGGTTCCATGTGCTGGTGAAGATTAAAGATACAGATGAGAGGTTTGCACTGACTGGGCTATCTGTTGCGTGTTTTTGAACCCAAATAAGGACTAAATGTATGCTGTGTGTAGTTTTTCTGTAAGTGGTAACATATCAGAGACTGTAAGGGTCTGTATGTGTTCATATATGTTGCATTTATTTATTTTATAGAATTGCAGACGTTGCAGTAGGCTATTTCGCACTATCATTGATCTGCAGTTATAATCAAATCATGTTCATATGTTAGTGATGAACATTTATACACAAGTATTTATGTGTGTAAACCATCTATTTTGTGAGAAGTGCTTCTCATATGATATGTGAACGGCAAGTACAGCTTTACTTTGACATTTTCTCAAGCGAGAATGACGTCGACTCAAATTATCATTGGTACCCTTTTGGCAATGGAAATGCAAGGCTGATAAAGGTGACAAGTGCCGTACTGTACTGTACCACTCAGTGGAAACAGGCCAGTAGAGAACCAAAAAAAAAATCAGTGCTCACATTGAAAGAAGTTGCATGTCATTCACAAAGTCCTCAACTGCCTCCATTATGAAGATTTTAGCTAGGAGTATAGAGTTTTTGTTAGGAGTAATATTCTGTAGAATTAGCATTGTAAATACAAATAAAGCCGCAAATAAATATCCTTATAAACTAAACATTTGTATAACTTAAGACTGCATGTAATGTTTCATTAAGGAGAAAAAGGTTTAAAGCTGCCATAATTTACCTGGCAAAGTGAATTAAACCTGTAAGTAGTGAATCTTAATCTCCAGGATTAGTTTTAATCCTAGATTAATTCAATTTAATTCTTTGCTGTTCACGAGATGATGTTTCTTTGCACAGTAATACTTTTCTAAAGCATTATTTTTTCATCATTTGGGGTGACTTTTTTTATTAAATTATTAATTTTTAAAAATTTACCATTAAAAATACAGTAAAATGGGTCAATGATATCATAGCTTACATTTTGTGTATAGACATGCGGGATTCGTTAAATTCTAAATTATTTATGTTGCATTAGATATCCTGACAGAGTTATTATAATTATTTCAAATCATTTAAAACTAGAACTAAATATAAATGTAATAATAAACACTATGTATAGCTGCATCTAAAAAAAGGATATTAAAATGTTAAGTACATTTAAAAGTTACCCAATTATATATATTTATATGTTTGCAGATTATAAAAATTATGATGGACATTATGTCCAAGAGATATCTTGTTTCATTAATGTTTTTATGAAGGCTAATAATGTGGAAAAATTGAAAACAAGAAACATAATACTAAACATTCTTCTGAAGTATAAGAGATTTTTGCTTGCTTACTCCCAGGGTCATTTATATCAAAGTTGATATTTAGCTGCACTATCCCACATGGAAAGAACCTATATTAACATATATGTTTTAATATAGGTTTTGATATAGATTTTTAATATATGTGATATATATATAATTGGCCGTTTTCCAATATAATATGTACATATATCCACATATATGTGTACATATATACATGCATACATGTACCTATATACAGATGAAGTCAAAATTATTAGCCCCCTGAATTATTAGCCCCCCTGTGTATTTTGTCCCCAATTTCTGTTTAACTGACAGAAGATTTTTATTTCAACACATTTCTAAGCATAATAGTTTTAATAACTCATTTCTAATAACTTTTTATTTATTTTAGCTTTGTTATGATGACAGTAAATAATATTTTACTAGATATTTTTCAAAGCACTTCTATACAGCTTATAGTGACATTTAAAGGTTTAACTAGGTAAATTAGGTTAACTAGGCAGGTTAGGGTAATTAGGCAAGTTATTGTATAACAATGGTTTGTTCTGTAGACTATTGAAAAAAAATATATTGCTTAAAGGGGCTAATATTTTTGACCTTAAAATGGTTCTAAAAAAATTAAAAACTGCTTTTGTTCTAGCCAAAATAAAACAAATATATATCTATATATTAGTAAAATTATTTAAATTCATAGCTGCTAGACAACATAAATAAAGGCGCATATAGAATTACAAAATTTGTATTTACTTAAGAAAAAATAGTACAAGAAAAATATAGAGTACAAGAACAAAAATAAGATAAAATAAAATAAATAAACAACAAACCATTTTGTTTTAATTTCCTTCTTTTCCACTATCTTCATACTAGAAAGAATTGACCTTGTAAATGTTTCAGGAAAACATGGACATCATTGCTTTCCAGCTTGTATGTGGATATAAAGAAGCGAGACCTATATGGCCTGTATGCACCTCAATTACATTTGCCTATATGTGGCATATATACGCATATATGCAGCATATTTGTCATATATGTGCATATATACTGCATATAGGTTTCATATGCGCATATATCCTCATATAGGTTCTTTCCATGTGGGATGTTGGTGTTTCTTAACATCTAGTTTTTTTTTATGAGGTGGGTTGTAAGCCCAACGCTCAACCCCCAACCTGGAGGACCAGGACACACACATATGGACAATTTAGCTTACCCAATTCACCTATAGCGCATGCCTTTGGACTGTGGGGGAAACTAGAGCACCCGGAGAAAACCCACACGAATGCAAGAAGAACATGCAAACTCTACACAGAAATGCCAACTGACCCAATCGGGGCTTAAACCAGCGACCTTCTTGCTGTGAGGCAACAGTGCTACCCACTGCGTCACCGTGTTGCCATCTAAAAGATATTTACTTTTTAAAAATCATTCAGGATAAGTTTTCAAGAAAGCAGAAAATTGGCATAAAGAAGCCTATGCTTGACAAAACAGCTAAAAAAAACTTCCCGATGTTTTGTATACAGCCAGTCAGCCACAGACATTAAAGTGCAATAACAGGATAGTTCAGCCAAAAATGAAAATGTTATTAATTACTCACCCCTGTGTCATTCAAACACCCTGAGACTTTCGTTTATCTTTAAAACACAAGTTACGTAATTTTAGATGGAATCTGAGAGCTCCCTCATCCTGCTGAGACTTTCAAAGTTTAGAAAAGGAATTAAAAACAATGTCAAAATATTCCATGTCACTTCAGTAGTTCAACTGTAATCACGTGATTACTCCAAGAACGCTTTGTGTGCAAAAAAAAACCTATAAAAACTTCTTTCTTTGCTAATGTCTTCCACATCAGAAAAGGCATGGGTTTACTATGGGCAATATGGCGTGTGTTGCGCTGCTGACGCGCATTACGTCATACTGCCAGTATAGTAAAAGCGCCCCCTGACGACCTGACGCGGGAAATAAAGACATATGCAAACAAAGTTGTATTGACATTTTTGCCTCATTATTATTATTATTATTATTTTAAAACTTTGTATGATTACAGCTGAACTCCTGAAGTCTCATGGAATGTTTTGACAATGTTCCTTTTCTGGACTTCTGGATTCTTGAAATGCAGCAGATTCTTTTGACCATCATGTCTACAGTGCTCAGCATAATTAAGTACACCCCATTTTCATCCATCCATTCATTCATTTTCTTTTTGACTTAGTTCCTTTATTAATCTGGGATTGCCACAGCAGAATGAACCGCCAACTTATCCAGCATATGTTTTACGCTGCGGATGACCTTCTGCAATCCATCACTGGGAAACATGCATACACACTCATTCACACACATACACTACAGACCATTTTAGCATACCCAGTTCACCTATACCACATGTCTTTGGACTTGTGGGGGAAACCAGAGCAACCGGAGGAAACCCACGTGAACACGGGAAGAACATGCAAACTCCACATAGAAATTCCAACTGACACAGCCGAAGCTTGATCCAGCGACTTTCTTGCTGTGAGGCGATCGTGCCACCCACTGATTTGGCTTCAGTACTGACTAGTTTAATGTATATGCACAAATATAATATTGTAAAGCATCCTATAGAAAATATTATATTTAAAAGAGAGATTTGTGCAGAGGCTTTTTAGATGTTTGTGTTAACAAGCAGAAGAACAAGTGTACTTTATAAAGAGGTCAGTGTAGCATATGAACCACATGGTGTAGGAAGAATTGAAGAACAGATGGGGCTGTTACATAACATGCGGACCTGCATGGATGAAATAGCAAGACTGAACAAATGCTTGCTGTTATGTATTGCTAGCCCAGATAGACACTACAGATCTATTAGTAGCCTACAGACTGAAATTTTTTGGGTATTATGAAAGGTAACAAGACAATGAGGTGGCTCAGTGGCTAGCACTGTCGCCTCACAGCAAGAAGGTCACTGGTTTGAGTCCCGGCTGGGTCAGTTGGCACTTCTGTGTGGTGTTTGCATGTTCTCCCCGTGTTCGTGTGGATTTCCTCCAGATGCAACTCTGTTTCCCCCACAAGTCTAAAGACATGCAGTATAGGTGAATTGAATAAACTAAATTGTCCATAGTGTATGTGTGTGTGAATGTGAGAGTGTATAGGTGTTTCCCAGTACTGGGTTGCAGCTGGAAGGGCATCCGCTGTGTAAAACATATGCTGGATAAGTTGGCAGTTCATTCCGCTGTGGCGACCACTGATATATAAAGGAACTAAGCCGTAGGAAAATGAGTAAATGAAAGATAACAATCCATACCATTACAAACATATTTTTTTCTTAATGAAATATATTTCTAATATATATATATCTGGTAACTGTGAGACTCAATAAAACGTATTTTTGAGTTTTAACCTTCATACATTCCAGTATCCTTTAAAATAAAACAAAATATTTAGAATAAATTACTCACACATATACAGTTGAAGTCAGAGTTATTAGCCCTGTTTATTTTTTCCCCCAATTTCTGTTTAACGGAGAGATTTCTTTAACATATTTCTAAACATAATAGTTTTAATAACTCATTTCCAATAACTGATTTATTTTCTTTGTCATGATGACAGTAAATAATATTTTATTAGATATTTTTCAAGACAATTCTATACAGCTTAAAGTGACATTTAAAGGCTTTACTAGGTTAATTAGGTTAAGTAGGCAGGTTAGGGTAATTAGGCAAGTTATTGTATAACGATGGTTTGTTCTGTACACTATTGAAAAGGGGCTAATAATTTTGTCCTTACTCTCAGAAATAAAGGTACAAGAGTTGTCACTTGAATGGTACCTTTTTTAAAAGGTACATATTTGTACTTAAAGGATCCATATTGGTATCTCAAAGGTTTATATTAGCACCTAAAAATTTTAAGAGGAACACTTTTGTACTTCTTAGGTACTAATATGTACCCTTGAGGTATTAATAAGGACCCCTTTAAGTACAAATATGTACCTTTCAAAAAGGTACCACCCTAGTGACAGCTCTTGTACCTTTATTTCTGAGAGTGTAAAATGGCTTCAAAAAAATTAAAAACAGCTTTTATTCTAGCTGAAATAAACCAAATAAGACTTTCTCCAGAAGAAAAAATATTATCAGACATACTATGAAAATTTCCTTGCTCTGTTAAACATAAAAAAAGCTCATACAGGGCCTAAAATTCTGATTCAACTGTGTTTGTTGATGTCTGCCACTGTATTAGACAAAAAAATAACAGGTGTTTAGTAATTTGTATACATGGTAAACAAATGACTAAACATCTGTTATTTTTTGTCTAATACAATGGCAGGTGTCAAGACAACAATAATTGTCATATCAAATAAGGATTTTGATAACACTTTATTTTGATGGTCTATTTGAGTATTAGTAGACTGTCTGCTTAATATCTGTTGATACTGCTGCTAAACAGACATTTAACTGACTATAAGAAACTTTGCAAGTACATGTCAACTTACACTAACCCTAACCCCAACATAACAGTTTACTTATAATCTAATGAGAATTAATTGGCATCAAGATGCAATAACTTTAATTTAACAAAGACTATCAAAATAAAATGTGACCAGGATTTTCATTCTGTTAAGGTTAATGGTTTTTTTTTTTTTTAGAAAATAATTATGCAAAATACAAATGCTTTTAAATACATTTAAGGAAATTGTATTTTCAAAAGAAATGTAAAAAAAAGGCCAAAACGTTTTTTAACAAATATGTTTGCCTTTTCTTGCATATTTTACTATGAATCAAAAATATGATTGAAAATAAATTCTTCTGTATGCTATGAGATGTTGTTGATGTGTTTAGAATGTGTCCGATGCAAAAATCTTGCTTATATACATTTTATTTCATAAACAGAAATCCTGATTACAGAGACAAATCTGTGTGAAAACCAATCCATGAAGATGCGCATAAAGCTGCAGAAGACGGCATGTTTAATTCAGTCCTGGATAATTTTCCTCTCTCTCTCTCTCTATCTCCATGTAAGTGGGTCAGGCTGTGGGAGGCAGATGGGGATTATGACATCACTTCCTCAAAGCTGGAATACTACACCGCTCTGGACATTGTGTCTGACCTTCAATATCACAAATCATACAACAGCACACACACATTCCAGAGGCAGATTCATGAGTGAACATCTTAACAGTCTGGGTACAAACAGATCCAGAAGAGTCTTATATTGCTGATTACGTTAAAATAAAGACCAATCAAATGTCAAAGAAGATTCTGAACGCCTTCAAATAAATATCAAACATAACACAAATCCAAAGGTTTATTATAGGTAAGGCTGGACTGTGCAAAAATGTAAAACCGACTTAAAACGTTATGAGAATGCATGAGCAGGGAACATAAAATGATACAAAAGTATGATTTTATTCCAGTTTTGACAGATTTCTGTACCTGTGGCTCTCATGGCTTCATGTTCCTTAATAATCATAGCATGCAGTGATTGATTTCAGCACCGCCGTCAGTGTCATCCTCACTGAATCAAGGAAAATGATTGATATATATATATTTTGTTGTTGTTTATTTGGTCATTAATAATAATAATGCTTTTCTCAGTAACACAGTCTTATAAGTAAAACATTGTCTTAAGATAAAATATGGTTTGCTTGCCAATTTTGGGTATTTTAGCATTTCCATGACGACCATCCCACGTCTAAAAAGTGCAGAGCCTCAGTACACACAGTACTCAGTGCCTTCCAACTGGCAACTGCCGGCAGCTAGCTCTCTGCAACATGGTCACACACTGAAGCTAAGCAAGGCTGCGCCCGGTCTGTACCTGGATGAGAGACCACATGGGAAAAGCTAGGTTGCTGCCGGATATGGTGTTAGTGAGGCTAGATAGGGGCACGCAGTGTGTGTAGGTCCTAACGCCCAAGTAAGTGGTGATAAGTGAAGGGGACTCTATACTGCTCAGTGAGCGCCATCTTTCAGATGAGACGTTAAAATGAGGTCTCGACTCTCTGTGGTTGTTAAAAATCCCAGGATGTCCTTTGAAAAAGAGTAGGGGTTTAACCCTGACATCCTGGCCAAATTTGCCTCCATACCTAATCATAACTGGCTTCATAACTCCACCAATTAGCTGCACTGCAAAAAATGCTATTCTTACTTTTTTATTTTTGTGTCTTGTTTTTAGTCCAAATATCTAAAACTTCTTATATCAAGAAACATTTTCTTGGCAAGCAAAACATAATGTCTTGTTTTCAGAAGTAATATGCCAATATTAAGTCAGTTTTTCCTTAAAACAAGCGAAATAATCTTGTTTTTCCTTTTGACATAAGATTATTTTGCTTGTTTTAAGGAAAAACTGACTTCAATTTGGCATATATTATTTCCTAAAACAAGACATTATGTTTTGCTTTTCTAGAAAATTCTTCTTGATTTAAGAATTTTTAGATATTTGGACTAGAAACAAGACAAAAAAATCTAAGTAAGAGAAGCATTGTTTGCAGTGTGGTGTGCGGTCTGGCTCAATATGGCTGTCATCGCATCATCCACGTGGATGCTGCACACTGGTGGTGGATGAGATCCCCCCAATGTGTAAAGCGCTTTGAGTGTGCAGAAAAGCACTATATAAATGTAATTATTAATTAATTATCAAATGCTGACCTTTGTCTTTAAAAACATCTGGATTATTCATAATTAGGACCATGATTATCTGGCAAACAGGAGGGTAACGCATTTAACGGACAAATTTAGAGTTGCATAAATCTGCTGATAATTTAAAATGATTGAAATGACCCATATCTGATGAAATCCAGTGTTTAAAGTACAGTTAAAAGACTCCAATGAAGAAAAACAGATAGGAAAAAGGCAAAAAATAAAAAACAAACGAAATTCCTTATGATTTTGGACAAAATCGTTCAAGTATTATAAATACTGAAATAAAAAAACTGAGTTTTTTTCTATTTTAATCAAGCACATGGTAAGAACAGTCACAATAACTCAAGAATGAAAGGAGAAAGTAGTTCTCTGTGCTGTTTTCCATCCAATACAAAAAAAGAGAAAACACAACCTGACTTAAAAAAAATAGCCCATAACAGAGTTTAGGACAGCAGTGTGGCAGATGGAATGAAACCAGGTAAAAATGTCCAATCTACAGTTGTTTGGCTGTGGTTTAGAGTGTCCGGTGCGATGTGTTAATGTTATGAAAGTTTGACAGCGATCTTCTGCTCTTTTTTCATCATTCTCTGCACCTCTTTCTCCATTTTCTTCCTCTGCTGCTCCATGGCACGTCTTTCTCGCTCTGCCATCTTCTGCTGCCTGTGTACAGGAACATAAATAAGCTATGTGTGTATACATTACAGTGCAAACATTAACACATGTAAATATATTCATTTTATTAAACAATCATGAGCTTTTGAATATGTCGGGATGACATCATACATGTCATACAGTAGATCAGTGATGCAGTGCAGGTTGAATCAACTGTGTTTGTACACTGACACCTAGTGGATAAAGAGAGATTAACCTGCACATTCCACTTCCCAGAGAATTAGGAGATATTACCTGGCCCACACAGAATCTGCTACTTATTTTTACAGAACGGAAACCTGTGGTATTTGCGCATCACCTGCTAGATGCCAAATATTTAACATTCTACCATGTTTAAATACATTTCTAAGCATTTTTCATGGATCATATGGCTGCACCGTTTAACCCTTTTTTGAGAACTCATTAAAAAACTCATTGGAAAAAACCCTGGAGAACCCTTTTTTACTGGGAGTTATTAAAAGACTTTTATTACTTAATTTGTTTTTATTACATTGTAATCAATGTCATTACTTCTTCACCCAAAAAGGGTTAAAATCAAAAAGATTTAAGTCTTTTAAGCTGAAGTTTCATAAAAAAACCTAACAAAAAATTTGTAAATATTTGAAAAAAAAAGAAAGAATTTTAATTCTAATTGCTTCAGTCATTAGCATCAAATGACCCATTTTAAAATCATTTAGTTTTACCATGGCAGGAATTTTTATGTTTTGCATATATATTAGCATATTTCTTTAATGAAATAAATGCAGACTTGAGTGAAGTACATTAAGGCTATAGTTCAATTCAAACATTGAGTGTTCCGCATACATGAGTACACCCTTAACAGATCTCTCTTTTTGAAATTGACATTTTCTATAGGATGCTTTACAATAACTCAAAAATGCATATACATATACCATTATATTAACATATTTCTTTAATGAAATAAATGCAGACTTGAGTGAAGTATATTAAGGTTATAGTTATAGTAACCTATAGTAACAAATTTCAAACATTCAGTGTTCCGCACACATGAGTACACCCTTCACATATCTCACTTTTTTTTTTAAATCGACATTTTCTATAGGATGCTTTACAATAATATATGTGTGCATATATAATAGATTAGCCAAAACTGGAACTAATCTATCCAAAAAAAACAACAACTTGAACTGTATGTAAGTTTTTGAGCAGATGTGTGCAGATATTTACAGTTTGTCTCAGTCACTTTGGTGCATATCTCACAACACTATTTACATTTGCACAACAGTTAATGCATTTCTCAAAACAATTAGTCATTTGTGCACATCATAGTAGCAGTTTCTCATTCCTTCCAGCAAATTGCAAATGCTTTTGGACATGCATCAATTGCTTTCATACAACTCTCTGCTGTTTGTAACTATCATTTGCTTATGTCATGTCAGTCTAAATTAACTAAACTTGTGGATGCTGAATAGTCATTCTATATAAAACTAATAGTCCTCATTTAATTACTTGAGTCATTACATACAAAAATGTTGAACTAGTTGTCAAAATCTGTCAAGCTCATTTGATTAAAAAATGTTAAATCATTATTTTTTTTGTTTTCTAAATTGAACAATTTGATGAATGATTTACAGACCTGTGTATGTTGTAGGTTCAGTTTTAATATGTACTGCAATATTGTTTACAGTTGTGCACAGCTCTACCCAAAAGGAGTTTATGTTTGTTGTAAATAAGGGTGTATTTATTCTTTTGCACAAGGCTGTGAAAAAAATTTAATTGTAAAAAGCAAATGCAGTAAAAATCTGAAACATACATATTCAATGTCTTGTACTCAGATACCTCACTAAATGCAGTGATGTCTAACTTTAGTGTAGTTTTCAAATGGCTGTGCAAATAGTATATAGTGCTGTCTTGTGTGTTTTCAGGACGTGTCACCAAAATCTTACTTTTTAAAGTGTAATATGTCATAATGAAAACATGACAAAGCCATTTGACTATGGCATAAACAATAGTGGCAGGACTTTTCATCTTGATGACACTGACAATTTTATTGAAATAAATACATAATTTCAGGAATGAGCTATCCATTTTGAGCAAGTGCCACGCTTTTGCAGGTTATCCACTAGGTTTTGCAGTTTGTACTAATTGTTTTGAGAAATGCATTAACTATTGTGCAAATGTAAATAGTGTTGTGAGAAATGCACCAAAGCCACTGAGAAAAACTGTAAGAAACATCTTAAGTGAACATACTTGTTTAACTGAAAAACATTGCTGAAGTCAGATATTCTGCTTTGAAAATGTTTTTTCCGTGCCGGAATGCTGTTTAGGTAAATTTAACCTGCACAATGCCAGTTTAGCCAATTATAATTCAGCACCCCGGGCTTGCCTCGTTGGAAAACAGTGTATTTCATTCATTCATTCAAAAAGGCTCTGAAAGCTTGTGTCCGTGACCGAAATAGACAGTATCAGACGTCGAAATGAGACAGATTCAGTTCCACGTGAGGTTATTAATTAGCAAATGATATAAATATAACGAGCGTAAACATTAGGTGAGCTGGTTACATTGTAACCGCATGTCCTAACAACACGCTTTATGACGAGATAAGCAGTGATGAACTAGTAATTTGGCTGTTTGCACCAAACGAAACACGACAAAAATTTAAAAACAGCCATTTAGAGGCACAGAATATGCACTCACTCATGAAATAGTAAGGTTTATAATCTATTTAATACATATTAACCCTCTTTAACATTATTAAATGTAGATGCTGAATCACTCATGTGTTTAGTTCATTTTCATTTCAAACGGTTTATTGTAATTTCAAGATCTGAGGTGAACTATCTGCTGTTGCTTTCAGTATATGGCAATAAATGTCATGTAAAATGGCATTCAAACTCATATTGTTAGTATTTAGCACTTAATAAAGCACACAAGGTTTACCTGAGGTGATCACTGTCATAGGTTTCTGTTGTTTAGCTGTGAGAAATAGAAGCCGTTTCTAATATATCAATTTGAGGTGATGGTTTTGACAAAAACTCCTTTTAATATGGAAAATATTCCCTCTATCGCGTGTCGTTGCTTTTATTTGGAACACAGTTTAAATCATTTGCTCCTATACACAATCTGGCAACCCCGCGCTTGCCTTTGTTTTGATCCAGGAGTGCAATACCTAGTTCAACCACTGGGTGTCAAACTTACATACTGCACCTTTAAGATCAGAGTCCAAAAATTTGTACACTCAAATTAACATGTTAGGGAAATATATTAAACACCATTTTAAGTAACAGGAAAAAAAAAATCAAGAAAAACATGTAGTTGAAATGTTTAAATTTTTTTAAAAATATCTTTCCATTCCTAAAGATGTTAGATGACCAAACTCTTATTTAATTGACTTTAACCCTTTAATAAAACAGTTTATTAAAACTGTTTAACAAAACTAAAT
>CAIGQZ010033112.1:23521928-23557619 GCA_903798205.1 Danio tinwini
GACAGACGGAAAGACAGACGGAAAGACAGACGGAAAGACAGACGGAAGGACAGACTGAAGGACAGACGGAAGGACAGACAGACAGAAAGACAGACAGAAATCTCTGCAAAATATAGACCAAAAATATCTAAGATGGACAGACAGACGGACGGACAGACAGAGACAGACAGACAGACAAATATTTGTGTTGTCTTTATTTAACTATGTATGCTTTGGCAATATATACCCACCCATATATGGCATGCCAGTAAAGTGAATTGAATTGACAGTCAGACAGACATCTCTGTAAAAATTTACATTTTAAAACCCAGCCTGTTTTGTGAGCCTCTACGTTTATGCCAGTCTCAAAGCGTGGTTCTCTCACCTGTTTTGGTGCAGAGGAATAGTCAACTGTGGTCGGGAGGGTGATCTGATCCCCGCTCAGCTTACGTGACCTTCCAGTCCTATAACAACAAAACACAACATTCAAAACAGCCTAACAGAAGAAAACAAACAGTCACTTCTGTAAAGGACACATATTCATCTCTGGATCTTCATATATAATAATCTTAATACCTTCATAATACTTCAGTCTTGCAATTTACAAGGTAAACAAGAACACAAACAATTCAACAATGGAGAATTACACTCACCTGCAAATCAGTCTTTTAAAAAATGAAAGAATAGATGCCAAGCAGGTGCATATTTTAAAAAGGCGAAACTGTGTGATGGCCATGTTATGAGTGATATCTAAAAAAAAAGACAGAGCACAGGGAAAACAAATTAATTTAACATTACAAAATAGAATATAGAATCAAAACTCACAAGACAATTATATAAGCATTTCAGACATATGGTTAATATGAAGGTCCTGTAAGAATCCATGGAACAAAAATGAACATAAATGTTATTTGCAGGGCCCGTGAATGTTCTGTCCTGACTGAGGTAAAGTTGGTTTTATATTCACACATTCAGACTTTCTCCTTAATAATATAATTTCAAAAAAGTATTCATTGCAAATTCTTAATAGTGAAATCATATTAGCAGCCACTAACTATCGAAGTACAACATTGTTCACAGTCAATTAAATAGTGCTCATGTTGTTTTAAAGTCATACTTGCATGTGATTTTGGTCCGAATATTCAAAGTACCATGGTAAACAATGTATGGAGCTGTCACTGAACGAATGTGTGAATATAAAACCAACTTTACCTCTATTCTGTTCTGGGGGCTAAAAACTAAATAATTTATGCATTTACAACATATGCTTCTGCTGTACCCATATTGACCTTTATTAGCAAACAATCAAGGAAGCAAATGAACTGCAATAGCTACTGCTAATGTTAGCTAACGTACATGTACAACCAGCTACCTGAATATTTATGTTGTCTAATAATCTTACTTGGCTTTAATTTTCATTAACATAACTTGTATAAGTAAATAAGTAACGATATGGTTTAGATTTGTCCGATTTTTTACTCACCGGTCAGGTCAAATAAAGGCAGTTGATGTGGGCAGAATCATAGCACGGGGCTAGCAGACTGATGCAAATACAACACTTGAATTCTACAGATGGGACGAAACGGGTAGATTAGTGTGTTTTGGCAAAGAAGGAGTTCAGGAGCGCAGAACCATCATGAATAGCGGCTGTCACGGCGGTCGATCTCATCCATATTACTCTGATGCGGGCAGCCATCGTCCCTTCATTGTATCAGCTTACGCCAACAGGGAACTGGAGTCCACGGGTTGCCAGGTTGTCGCCGTAAAATAGGTTTCCAGGGTGAAACCATAGGGTGAAACGTGTGAATCATTGTTGATGTCAGCAAAATAATTAAAAGTAACTTTTGTAGGCTACTGGAGAAAAACATAAATAAATGCACAAAAATACTAAATACTATTTATTCGAATTTGGGCTCCATAAATCAGTGATATTAACAACAAGAAACCATGAAACTTTAGAGTTTTTTTATACCATTAAAATTCTTCAATTCGTTCTAGTAGAGAAACTAATATATTAAATAAATGACACTTATTAAAGTAGATTTTCATGATAATTTATAAAGTACTGTCAAATTATATATTTTTTGTTTTTAATATGGTTAAAATTAATGGGGATTGCAACCTGGCAACCCACGTGTTAGGTCATTTGCGCAAATTTTAAGGGACGCTTTAAATTTTCAGCCACACCACACAATAAAAGTCTGTACTTTTTGGGAAAATCTCTCTATATGTTAATATATGTGGTTAATATTATATTTTTTCTGTGATTTGTTTGCTTGTTTATACTATGTTAAACACTTTGTAATATTTAATCTGCATGTAAAGACATGATAAAATAATCTATCTATCTATCTATCTATCTATCTATCTATCTATCTATCTATCATCCCAGCTAATATTGGTATTCACATTCAGCATCAGTACGTAAATACTTTAATTTATAACATTAATATTACATTCAGATTTGCTTCTATCTATATTTAGGGATAATAACATCAAAGTGCATTATCAAATGCTCAAATCACAAGTTTCCTCGGTTTAATTGTTAGACATTATCACACTCATTATCAACAATCTTAAAACGTTAACAGGGCGGATTTATAATCTCTATTTCGTATTGTGTGGAAGTCTAAACAATAATCTACTATATTAACATTTCTATATTACCATATTAACAATTTGTATTTTTCAATCAATGTTTTCAGCGTGCAGTTCGATAGCGGTACCACGAGGTATCTGTTACTTTTCTCTTCGCTGAACAAGACGAACCAATCACGATCGTTCGCGTTTACTAGAACGACAACAATAAAGGGGAATTATTTTACTGATACGCATTTGTGTATTAGAATCGAATTTTTATCAAGTAATTATTTTGAATGACTGTATCCCTTCTAAATATTTAAAAATACATCAAATAAAACAATCTGAAATTTAAAAATTCACATATTCGGTTTTCTGAGCCTCCAAACGCCCTCTAATAAAAACAAAAACAAAAAAAAAAACAAGTTTCAGTCCTCAAAACAACGCTTCAGCTGTCTAATACTTCAGTTTTTAGAAGTGGTTTCCATGTCGGATCGTGATCCGGTTGCGCCTCCAGTGAATGGAGGTGTGGTTATCAGTTTCTCCAGTGAAGGGAGGAGCTGCCACCGCACAAAAATGCAGCGTTTCACCAGCCCCCGTGCAGTATTCGGGTAATACTGATTTATTTGTTTAAACACTAATCTGAAACGTGTCTCCCAGTTAGTGTGATCCATGCTTTATTGGATCTTCTCGGCCTGGGTTGGGCGAACAAACGCGAGGAGCACCAGTGTCGCCAAATATGTGAGTATCGCCGTGGCCAGGTATCTATCCCAGGTTTCAGTACACAAGCTTATTCGATTCAATATCTGCTTCATATCAACAATAGCGCAAAAAAGCTTACTGTTTATCAATGTTATTCATATAGTAAACAGTACATGTGGCTGTTTTGTGTAATTGAAGATGTCTTGGCACAGTCAATGCGTAATTTACGCCATTGTAATACTCTGTCCTGTTTTTGCTGCTTTGACTTGATATTAAACCAGATTGTGTGCTGGTTGGTGAAGAGCATGATTTTTACACATTTTGAAACGCATAATGCTAGTGAAAAATACTGTGTGGCACCCTTGAACAATGCCTGACTATCTTATTATGAACCCGAGTAGCTAGGAATGCCAGCATTAGGGATAAAAGTTGGTTGTAGTATTGATTTGTGGGCCATGAAGGAAAGAAAAAAAGGACTGAAACTACAGTGTGTCCTCTGTTGACATTGTTGGTTCTGCTCAAGTGACTGTATCTGAGAGACTGCTGCTGCTTTACTGCTGCATCCACTAAATATGACCTTCTGCTGTGTCTCCAAAACCAGAGGATCTCAAGCTTATTCACTCACACTTTGTAAAAAAAAAAAAAAAAAAAAAAAAAACATTTAAAAGCATAGTTTAAAAAAAAGTAGTTTTAGGTGTGTTCATAAAAATGACACTAGAACCTAGAAGTATAGATGTGTATTAAAATAATATAATTTATTAGAAAAATATTCAATATTATTTAAAACAAATCATAAACAACTTTTTAAACTTTTATAAAGTTGGATCAGATTTTTTGGAATTTCAAATAAAAATATTATTTAAGAAATTAAAATTGATCAAGGGTGTCACGGTGGCGCCGTGAGTAGCACGATCGCCTCACAGCAAGAAAATCTCTGGTTTGAGCCTCGGCCGGGTCAGTTGGCATTTCTGTGTGGAGTTTGCATGTTCTCCCTGTGTTCGTGTGGGTTTCCTCCGGGTGCTCCGGTTTCTCCCACAAGTCCAAAGACATGTGGTCAAGGTGAATTGGGTAAGCTAAATTGTCTGTAGTGTATGTGTGTGTGTGGATGTTTCCCAGTGATGCGTTGCAGCTGGAAGGGCATCTGCTGCGTAAAACAAATGCTGGATCAGTTGGCGGTTCATTCCACTGTGGCGACCCCAGAATAATAAAGGGACTAAGCCGAAAAGAAAATAAATAGATGAAATTGATCAATATTAAAAACCTTTTGAGTTGTTGAAAAATCAGGGTTATTCCATCAAATATTGATGTCTTGCTCTTCTGAAGTTGAAACATTGGTATTGTGGTACATTTTAATATACTTTTAAAAGTATGAGTGTACTTCTGAAAACATGTCTTTGTAGTTATTTTCAGAAAAAAAATCCTTATGAAAGCAACATTTTATTTAAAATATGGAACAAATATTCAGTTTATTATCACAGTTATGTTTTACTCAAATGTGTAATTCAAAACACAACACTACGTACTAACAACATGAATGAGACAAGATTCCAGTGACTTTGTCTGCACCCAATGCACCGTGACATGACAGAAACATTTAAATACCAGCCATCGCACTCCCAACAAAATGGTAAAGGCTTTTAATTTAATACATATACACATTTTTAACATTATTAATAGGCTACTGAGTGACAGATGTTGTTAGTTTGCACTGAGGTTTGCACAGTTCTAACTTTCATTTTCAAACTGTCTGCTAGTTATTATACTTTCAATATCTGAGATAAACTATTTGCTTCTGCTTTCAGTAGTTTAGTATAGTATAATGTCAATAGTATTTAAACACACTTTGTTAGCATTTAACACTGAGTAAAGCACATAATCCGTACCTGCTGTGATCAATTCAATTCACCTTTATTTGTACAGCGCTTATACAATGTAGATTGTGTCAAAGCAGTTTCACATTCAAGATTATAGTAAATTGAAACAGTGTCAGTTTGATTTTCAGAGTTTCAGATCAGTTCAGTTCAGTTTAGCTCAGTTCAGTGTGGGTTAATAATCACTACTGGGAGCCCAAACGCTGAAGAGCAATTCCATCTATGTGCAGCTCTACTGATCTCGAACCATGCAAGCCAGTGGCGACAGCGGCAAGGAAAAAACTTTACCAATTGGCGAAAGTTACGAATTTAAAAAACCTAGAGAGAAACCAGGCTCAGTTGGGCACGACCATTTTTCCTATGGCCAAACGTCTTGTGCAGAGCTGCAGTCTAGGAGCCTTTTTAATATAATCTAGTTTTGAACTGTGAAAGTGTGACTGAGCCTCATTGCCATACTAGTATATGCTGTGGTTCTGCTGCAACGTCGCAGAAATTGCAAGCATTTAAAAAATAGAGATTTTATGCATCGTCGTTGTAGATGGTTAGGACAAAAACTCATTTTAACACTGAAAAGATATCATTTAACATGAGTCGCGTGTTGTTTGGACATCCAGAGAAACTGAAAACTTTCCAATGGTTTGCTGAGGGTTCCATGCAGAAGCTTTAACATACTTGGAAAGTTTTCATTCCATAAAAGTTTTTTTTTTGTTTTAGTTTAAGAGATAAATTAATTTCCTCAGATTAATGTTCTTTACAATAAGAAATATGTTTCTTTTCAGAACAATTTTTGAAACAAGTGGTGAACTAATGCCAAGTTACTCCTTCAGAGATGAGACCTTTAATTAATGTTTACGTTTAAAATAAGTGGCAAGAGGAGTGGGATACATTGAACAATAACAAATAGTATGAAATACAACCTGAAATCTCAAAAAGAGATTTAATATATTTTAAGACTAGTGCTGCGTCCCAATTCGCATACTTTTACTACACCCTGAAAGTATGTACTTTTTTTGTGAAGAAAAAATCTATACTTTTGAGTGTGTAACAGAATAGTATGCAAACTTTGGGACATACTACTTCCTCTTTAACAGGTCGTTGTTTTGCTTAGTTATGAGCCCTGTCAATCATCCACACATCATCCTCATTTCTGTCATATTTACCTACCTTATTGGGGAAGCAGCAGCAGGTTAATCTCCCATTCACGCAGTCTTTCATGCGGAGAAATCTCAGGTCTTTGGATAATTATGCATTCAGTCGTTAATGTCCAAACAGGTCTTTATATATAGTATTTTTGTTGCAGATGAAATATAACACAGAAAACGTGATTTAAGTATTTTACAGTTGGCTATATATTAATTAACAGTCATACAAACATCTTTACCGAAGCCTATCTGCTTGATGGTTGGTCTCACGTGTCCATCATGTTTGTAGTTTATTTACACTTTTCACCCATGTTTGTAGTTCTAATCGAATTCATGTCCAACGCACAATGTACTGTGGGCAATATCAGCGGTTAGAGTATGGACGCTCTACACTTAAAATTTTGACCAGAAATAGTGAACCATCCGGGAACCTTTGACATACTCTTTTCAACATACTACGATTTGGGACATACTAATACTACTTAGAATGGATAGTATGCAAATTGGGACGGAGCAATACTTGGAAAGTTTTCATTCCATAAAAGTTGTTTTTTTTTTTGTTAAAAAAAAATTATTAATTTCCTTAGATTAATGTTCTTCACAATAAGAAACATGTTTCTTTTCAGAACAATCTTTGAAACAAGTGGTGAACAAATGCCAAATTACTCCTTCAAAGATGAGACCTTTCATTAATGTTAATGTTTTAAATAAGTATCATTTATTCTGGTAATTTACCAGTTGTCGTATTGAAAAAATAATTTTTTATTTTTTTTTTGCTTAAAGGTGAAGACCCCACTCAGTGTTTGTTCTGCACAATTCCTCTTACAGTAAAATACATTCTACTGTCCTGCTTTTAATGACTTCAGAAGGCTTTTTAATAAAATGAACTCTCTTAAAGACATTTTTAGCAAAGTGTCACCGGAAAAATTATTCAAATTTGTATCATGTATTAACGCAACAAATCTTATATATTTGATGTATTCATTTATTTGTTGATTTTAATTGTATATTTAGTAATGAAATGTTCCTGCCATATTTCCCAGTGATGAGTTGCAGCTGGAAGGGCATCCGCTGTGTAAAATATATGCTGGATAAGTTGGCGGTTCATTCTGCTGTGGTGACCCTAGAATAATAAAGGGACTAAGCTGAAAAGAAAATTAATGAATTAATCTTCCTGCCATGAAAATAGCCTTTGTTGCTGACATGGCAATAAAAATAAATAAACGGTAAAAAGAAAAATCATAATCTTTTCAGAATCGTCCATTGAAAGTTTTTTTTTTTTTTTAAGAGTGTGCCATATGCATGGGACGATAACCGTTTTCAAGGTATATGCAGTTTGGAAAAGTCAAGGTTTTAAAACAGTCTAAATTTTCTGCAATACCGTTCCTAAGGTATGTGTACAATTTTTTTTATTTACTTTTTTTGTTTGTTTTTTAGGACAACAGTATCTCCAACAGAAAAGATGCTGTTTTAAGTTGTAAAAAAATCTGTTTTTGAAGCAAATGAAGACAACATAAATCAATAATTCCTTTAGCCTGACACGTTTACTGAGCTAAAATATTATAAATGTTTCTTAAAATAAAATATACTGTGTTCAAAAGGGAAAAAAGTTTTAGTTTTTTTACCCAGACATTTAAAAAGAATATATTTTAGAGCAGTAATCCCAATACCGTGATACCGCAATATTTTTATCCAAGGGTATCATGCCGTCAGAATCTTATACTGGCCCATGCCTAGTGTGCCATCTGGTTTTGTGATGAACTTAGGCTCTTATTCATCTTTGTCTGTTTTTCATCAGGATGGCATCTCTGTGGTAGGATGAGAAGTCCAGTGCCGCGCTTCAGGGACGTCGAGAGGCAGGCCAGTGGCCTTCAGCCCCCACAGTGTCTTCCTTCCTGTCATGAGCGTCAGAACAGCATGTGGTTCATCAAAGACGCCTGTGGTATCGTGTGTGCGATCATCACCTGGTTTCTCGTCTTCTTCGCTGAGTTCGTTGTGCTATTCGTCATGCTGATTCCATCTAAAAACCTCACATACAGCCTGGTGAACGGCACCCTGTTCAACAGCCTGGCCTTCCTCGCCTTGGCCTCGCATTTCAGAGCCATGTGCACCGACCCTGTAGGTTTTACACACAATAATAAATGCTTTTATTGTGCATGGATAAAGGCAGCCAAGATAAAATCCTGTAGGATACTTAGCAGTGCCATTCATGTCAACTTTTAACCAACAAACTAGATATTAGTTTGAATTCAGTAGGTATCAAAACTTAGCAGATAACATAGCAGAAGACATGCCATAAACAAAATGACGTTTTCCATACACTATTTAAACGTTGCTGAGTTGCCTGCTGTTTTCCTAGGGAGCTGTGCCAAAGGGCAACGCCACCAAGGAGTACATCGAGAGCTTGCAGCTGAAGCCAGGCCAGGTGGTTTACAAATGTCCCAAGTGCTGCAGTATTAAGCCGGATAGAGCTCACCACTGCAGGTGAGAGAGGAGCATATGGAGGCGTAGATGCTTCATATTCATCATGATCATATTAATAGGTTCTTTTTGTGTGTGTGCGCTACATTTGGGATGATTTTAGAAATGTTGCAGTATAAAGCTGAATGTTTTTCTTCAAACCACGGATTAAGTTAGAAACAGCTGTCGTTCCCTTGTTTTGGTGACTTTCTTTTCTCTCTTCTTTTTCTGCACTTTTTTCAATCTCATTTTAGTGTTTGTAAGCGCTGTATACGCAAGATGGATCATCATTGCCCTTGGGTTAACAATTGTGTCGGGGAAAATAACCAGAAGTACTTTGTGCTTTTCACAGTAAGTAGCGAAATATGCTTATAATGCAGACTTCTAACAATGCTGCAACATAACATTATAAGTGTACGCTTTTTTAAGGCAGTCAAATGCACAGATTTTCTAAGTATTTAGGCCCAATCGCAATTATACCCCTAAGCCCTTCCCCTTACCTCTCGTTTTGCACGTTCACGTGAAGGGGTAGGGGTGTCCCAATTCTCTTTAGCTTGAAGGCATAGGGCTAAGGGGACAGGCTAGATACCCCTTGAAACAGATTTTTTTTAAGACCACACTGAAAACCAAGAGGTAGGGGTACGAAAAATTCCCAGAATACACAAGCGACAACAGCAACATGGCTGCACACGGAAGTCAGGAGATGCACAGATTAGTATATATATATTTTTAATCATTATTACAAATTTTTACAACAAACAAGCACATGTTTTAATGCATTCATAACCACGTTCGTGTTTTACCGTCATGCTTTAAAAAAAACGCTGAAATAAAAACCGCTAAATTTCACTATATATAATCCATAATAATAACTCCTGTATAGAAGTTCCACAACATTCTGTCACTCAATATTAATGACACTCGAATACCCTGTCAGAAAAGTCTAGTGTCTGTGAATGACCTTTTTAACAGTGTCTGCTATAATGTTAATGTTGTTTTTGTGTGTTTGCATAGATAAATATGGTCAGGGTGTAAATGCACAGTACAGTTACGATCTTATTGCCACATTATGTCATGATATTATGATATCTGTGATTTCCTGAAGATCAATACCAAAAAATAACGCTACTGGAATAACTACAGTAGTCGCGATCGTCAATCTCATATGAAGCAAGAGATTGCAATTGATGTATGATGACGTGTGCAGGTGTTGTAGCTTTGTCCCATTTCTTTGGGGTAAAATTTGAAGCCCTTCCCATTCACAATCTGTTTCAAGGGGAAGAGGAAAGGGTAGGGGTACAAAATAGAATTGGGATTTGTTTGTGAACAATCAACATATGTGCATTAGAAAGATTAGTTATCCCGTCTGTGATTTTTCTCTCAAATTCATGAGCAGTAAACGTGTTTTTTGTTTGTTTAACTCATTTACAGTAATAGTTGCTGATGTTTTTTTAATTAATTTATTTTTACTTTTGTTTTTACTGTAGATGCACTGGTGTATTATCGGCCGATTGGATTCATTTAAAGCTATTAATATGCAATAATATGACAAAATCATTAGGGTTGTTAAAATTTACATTTTAAAATTTAAAAACTAAACTTTTTGAGCTCTGTTTAGCATATTCTTAAACACAGCTGATTGGCCAATGTGTTCACATGCTCAACAGATATGACTGTGATTGGCTCTGACGGTCATCGCTTCACCACTCATCACTACTGTTAAACAAGCCTGAACACAGATACACAGACACTGGAGCATTTAAAAATATTAACATTGATTTGTACTAAAGTTGATTTTTGACTTTTTGACAAACCGACTGAAAAAAAATCTAGTCATTAACTTCTAGCAAAAAAAAAGCTAAATATAATCTGTACAAAATATTAGACCTGAATCTAATTTTGTATAATATTTCAGATGTGCATTGGGAAAGCAACTGGTGTTTTCCATGCTCCAACGCTGACCTTAACCATTAGTTAGTTTGCACTAAAACCATAGACTGTAAAAGATATGGACATAGTATCTGTGACGTCACCTATAGGTTTCTGAACACTGCAAAAGAAGCTACAAGTAGGCGCGGCCAACCATGGTAATTTTATTCACGCGTGATCGCACCGACTGCGGAATACCAAATAAGGTATACTAAGACGGAGAGTGAGCGGAGCTATAGACGCATGCTGGATTCTCAGCATTTTGCTTAGACAAGCTTTTCTTTGGGAGAACACTTAATACTTCATTACCCGTGACTCGTTTGTGTTCTGACCACATGTGCTTGGTTGTATACTATATTAATAGTGTTTAGACTTTTAAAAACACTGTTGTAATACATTGAGCCACTAAACATTGTTCTTATGACGTTTTTCTACAGAAGGAAAAACACAAATTACTTCCAAACAGTTCAGATATAGTCTGTGTTAGTAAATGCAAGGCTATTGATGAAATCCAGACATAACACTGTATGACAACGCTTCAGATGACTGTTTTATAGCCTACAGCTAATCAATCTGTCAGATTCTTGAGTGCATTACAGGTCTAAAGAACATTATAAAAGATAAATGATCTTAAATAAAACAAATACATTTATAGGTATGATATATAAGTATATACTTTCACTCACCTGGGCAATGGAGGCAACTTTAACGGTTTGTAAGCACAATTAAGTGCACAAAGCATACTATAGTATCTGATAATTGTAGAAAATAATTCCAAAAGGCAAATGACTGTGTAAAGAAACATTAAACAAAACAAAAATACAAGGTATTTGCAAAGCTTATCAGCTAATTAGCTGGAATCAGGTGACAAGACAGTGAGCAGCTAGACCTAGCTGTCACTCAAGTGGCCACTCCCTTAATTATGCAGACTTGATATAACTTAATAAAAAGGAAATGGATGAGTTATAAAAAAAATTCACCCCCCTCACAGTTGTCATGAAGGGTAATCATAGCTATATGCACCAAAGCAGTCTTTTGTACCAGGCTGTAAACATCTTTTTATCAGCTGTAAAAATGGCCAAATTACCAATGCAGTCAGAAAGCACTTGGATTTCCTGGAGCCAGCCCCCCAAGGCGAGTCGATGAATTGCAGTTTTAGTTACTTCCGTATTGGCTTCTCGAGGGGGAGGTTGCCGCTTGGCTAAAACGTCTTGGAGAATAAAAGAAAATGACTGCCCTATTTTTTTCTGGAGAAGCAAAACTTATAATTTACAAATGGCAGCAACACTAGAGTTATTGATTAAGAGTATTAAATAAATGTTTTGTTTATTTGTCAAATAACAGTTAAAGCTGCCAAATTAAATATTGAATAGCAAAAATGTCCTTTGAAGATTGCAATATTGTAATTTTTACCTTAAACTTATGCCTCTCTTTGAATGTTGGGGTTGTTGAATGTTAAATGAATCCAATATATAATATATAATGTGGTATCCAATTGGCCAATATCAGAATTGTCCAAAAGATGTTTATTATTTTATTTCAGTATCGTATTGGCCAAAACAATCCTATTGGTGCATTCTGCTTTTTTTTTTTTTTTTTTTTTCTCGGATAAATTAATCCAGAGAGACTTACAAATGAGAAATTCTGACTATAGTAAACCATCACAAACAAACACCTAATGCTGTGTTTTTCAGATGTACATTTGCCTGATCTCCCTGCATTCCTTGGTCATGGTGGTCTTTCATTTCCTCAACTGCTTTGAAGATGACTGGACAAGTAAGAAAGAGAAGCTATTGTTATTGTAGTTATTATTAGCAAGACCGATAACTTGACCCCCGTGACCTCTAGATGCCAGGGTCGGAGTGCAAACATGCAATTAAGAGTGTTATCTACTGGGGAGAAAAAAAAAGAAAAGTCCAGATAAGAACTACTCACAGAGACAGTCTGTTATTATTCTTTTCAATACATTCTATTGAACTTACTTGTGATTTTGTTTTATTCTATTTGACGCATTACAGTGTAAAAAACAAGTTTTGCATCCTTTTTGGAGATTAAAACACTTTGATAAGACTTACTAAAATGTTTCCCATAGTATGTGTGACAAAAATGCATTGCTTTTTATAACAAACATGCAATATTATGTAAATAAAATTACACTTTTATTGATACATATAGACATTAAAGGTCAGGTAATGAAGACGTGAAGGTAGTTTAACCAAATGATGTGAGCTGGATTCAAACTGAATGAGCACAGATGGGCTCTGTTTTTTTAGGCACAGAATACTACCACAGCTCCAGTTACACTTTTAATGAAAATGTATCCAACTTCGCATTTGGATTTTTTTTTATTTATCAGCAATGCATCTTCATTTTTAATGCAGTAATCTTCAAATGTGCTTCTGAGGACTGACTATTTTTTTGTTTTAAGGTAAATAAAACATACCTTATGCAACAAATCAAGCTTTTCAGGATTATTTGTAAATACTAAGGCAGTTGTGCAGAAGCAGGTTAGAAATAAACTTTGCATGACAGTGAATCTCAAGAAGAAGAGCTTAAGTTTTAGGCTTAATAAAATGTTTAATTATAGTGTTTAAAGCAGGGCTATTCAATTGGCGGCCTGCGGGCTGAACTTGGCCCCCGAGGCCATTTGTTTCGGCCCTTCAAATAGGTTAGTATGACCATCAAAAATAAATTTAGTTCAGTTGAAAAACGGCCGCTATAGTTACGAAGTGACGTGCGTCTGTTCAATACAGCATGAGCTGCAGTTGAAGGGTGCGCAGAGCCAAAGACTGTACAATACAGGATGCAGAGTGTGAGTGATCTGACATTAAGCAAGTGGCACGAGCAACCTAAAACATTTGGATATGTTTGTAGAAAAGGCCTTTTGTTCAGTGAACTGGTATCATTATTAGGGATGCAACGATTAGCCTATTTCACTAGTAATCGCGCTTAAATTTGTCACTTGACAGAAGCGTGTCTCTGGGAAACGCTAATTTTGCTAACGTTAGCAATAACGTGAGTAAAACCTTTAACCAGGGCTATTCAATTGGCGGCATGTGGGCCGAACTTGGCCCCGGAGGCAATTTGTTCCGGCCCTTGGTATGACTATCAAAATTAAATTTAATTTAGTTGAAAAACGGCCGCTATAGTTACGAAGTGACGTGCGTCTGTTCAATACAGCACGAGCTGGAGTTGAAGGGGTGCGCGCAGAACCTGAGTGATTTGACATTAAGCAAGTGGCACGAGCAGCCGAAAACATTTTGATATGTTTTTTAGAAAAGGCCTTTTGTTCAGTGTACTGATATCATTATTAGGAATGCAACGATTAGCCTATTTCACTATTAACCGCGCTTTAATTCGTCATGCTTAATTAATATTAAAGGCTTTTCAACGCCGCGTTTCTGTTGCAAAGAACAAAACTGCTGCAACTAAAAGTTATGCCAGCTCTGCGCTAGTTTAAAGTTTATACACCAAGGCTAATACGCACGCAGACTGGATTAACTATAGCAGCGGACCATTCACATAATGCGTCTTTTCCACACGCAAGTTCGTTATTTCCAATATTAGAATATATACCAATATGCGTGCACAAGCGGATTGACACAGTAGAAAACAGCTGACGCTGTAATGTGGCTTTCAGTGCAATGTAAACAAAAGATATGTTAGACGAATTATTAAAATCATTATGCATGTAAGAACGCAGATGATAACAATAGTTCCTTTAAATACTTAGCTAAAGCTTAAATTTACATTAGACGTGATCACCGTGAAACCATGATTATTCTTCAGACTATAATCGCACAACCAAAATCTATAATTATTGCTTCCATAATTGTTATGCAGATCAAAACATAACATGAATGTAAAACAAGCCCACTTCAGCAATGCACTGCTTTTGTTGTGCTTTGAAATGCAACATTTGAATGTTTGTAAAAAGAAAAAAAGCCTAATGTACTATGCACTGATACTATGCAGTTTTATGCAATATGTTAACATTTTAATGTAGAAAAAGCAAAAATACAACATATGGGCTCTTATATTGCTGTTGTGTCATCACTCATATTGCAAGTCATATCTCTCCGGCCCTTCTTTTGGGAGGCTTTTCATGAACTGGCCAAATTCATGACAAATTAATTAAATAGCCCTAGTTTAAAGGGTTAGTTCACCCAAAAAAGAAAAATTTGTCCATAGTTACTCGCCCTTATCATGTTGGTTCAATCTCCTGAGACCCTTTTTTTTCATCTTCTGAACACAAATTAAGATATTTTAGATGAAATCCGAGAGCTCTCTCATCCTCCATAGACGGCAGTAGTCCCGAGACATTTAAAGCCTAGAAAAGGAACCATACAGTGTCAAAATTAACCATGTGGTTAACTCTAATCATATAAAGCTCCCAAGAAAACTTTTGTGTGCCAAAAAAATTGTAAACACAAATTATTGGGTGAACTAACCCATTAAAGTTATGAGCAGTTCTATATGGAGGTATTTAGTACTGTATGTGTTCACTGTGAAATATTTATAAAATTAATGATAATATGCATGATTTCAAAAGATGGACTGTAATGTAATGAGTGATGTGCTCATTATAGTTCAGATAAAGTCATAGAGAAACTTATCCTCTTTTGTGTGTGTGCCAGAGAAATTTCTACCATTGTTTTGACTCCTTTATACATTTTGTTTGCAACTTGTGTGTGTGTGTGTGTGCATGTGGTTGTATTCTTTTCAAACTAGTGTGTTCAGCCCAGCATGCAGCATGGTTTTGAATGTTCAGTAAGTGTTGCATTTTATTTTTGTTACTTTAGTTGCTTCATATCTTTACTCAGTGACCGTGTAAACGCCAAGTAAACAGGAAAAATTAAAAGATATTATAGATAAGAGAACCTGTTTTTTTCAGTGTCACTTAAAAAAATGGTGGATAGAATTAGACCTGTCACATTAATCAATATATCAACTTCTAGCACAACACATGGACATGACCTCAGTCATTTTTGGTTTTGGTGATGCAATATATACCATACAAAAAAAACAAAACAATGTCAGTAACGTTTTAGCTGATTGGGAAACCTCTTTGTCTTTACTATAGTAAAAAAATACTATAGTATTTACTATAAATTACTATAGTATATTTTCATGTGGGTGCCTAACAACTGAAAATAGATCAGTTACTTTTTTCTAGTTCTTTTTTGTTAGCATTTATTATTATTATTATTATTTATTTTATTTTTTAATTTTTATTTATTTATTTGTTTAGGACATATGTTTTCACATTCTGATTCCAATGCCTGGTTATTAAATGTTTAAAATGACCAGTGTTGGGGAACGTTACTTTGTAAAGTAATGCATTACAATATTGAGTTACTCTCCTAAAAAGTAGCTAGTTGCGTAACTTAGTCACTTTTTATGGTAAGTAATGCGTTGAGCCAGAGCTCTACAGGCCATATTCACAGAATTATGACAGCTTAAAGCAATGTGTTTGCTGCTTTTGGGCTTTTTGTCTTATTAGTGAAGTACAAGCCATTTTCAAGTACAATTCCTTTTCTTCCATGTGTTCAAAATAATGAATGCTTTCTCTCATCTCATTTTTAATTCAGTAATTAACTTTTTAAAAGCTAATTATTTAAACAAAAAAGTGACTTGAGTTTTAACTTTTAAAAGTGAGTCAAATATTGTTACTTTTTAAAGTAATACATTACTTTACTCGTTACTTAGAAAAGTTATTTTATTACGTAACTCGCATTGGTTGTAATGCTTCACCCCCCAACAATGAAAATGACTACAATTAAATTTAAATATTCTTAAGAATAAAATTGCATTATGATGCTATTATAATGCTATTCTAGCATAATATAATGAGTGACATAATATATGGTCTTAAAATGACAATAATATATTTTATCGCAATATATTTTGGTGCAATATATATATATATATATATATATATATATATATATATATATATATAAATATATTGTATGACAAAAACTAGATATCGTGACAGGCCTAGATAGAAACGTCGAGATGGATAAAATCTTAAAACATTATTCAACTCAATTGAGCACAAACATAATTTTTATACACACTTTAACATATCAAAAATACATGCAAATAATTAACAGTGGAAACACGCTTATGACATTTCTTGATTATATAAGAAAAACAAGCTCATCGCCCAAGTACACTATGATTGGATAACTGAAATTTCTATTTATTTGATGCAAGCAGCACCAAAATGGTGCATCTAATCTTTGACCCAGATATGCCAATCAAAAAACGTTGTTACCAAGGGTGTCACTGGTATATGGCTAGCCTGGCTTGGCTAAAAGATCAAACCTTTTAACCCATGTGCTAATGTGTTTAGATGCTTTCCATGCGTGTTGTGTGTCCCAGTTTGCACATACAAATATAGATGTGCTGCCAGTTATTTATACCACAACCCCCCCCCCCCCTTCTAGTTAATGAATTAGTTCAAATGAACCTATAGAATAGTGTAGTTGCGCCAGTATTTACTGTATGTGTGTTAAGGCTGTTCCCTTTCCCCTCCTGACCCCAGAGTGCAGTACCTTCTCCCCTCCAGCCACCGTCATCCTCCTCATCCTCTTGTGCTTTGAGGGCCTCCTCTTCCTCATCTTCACCTCTGTGATGTTTGGCACCCAAGTCCATTCCATCTGCACAGATGAGACGGTAAGAACCATTTTTTTTTCCCAGCAGTGGGCGAACGTGGTGGAGGTGATGCTTGTGGACTGTTATGCTTTGTTATTTTTAGGCTAACACATACGGACAGCTTTACCAAAAATGCTATGGTGCCTGAAGTGAAATGTAACACACATTCATCTGGTATTGAACAGCAGAAAACTAGACTATATTCACACTGGTTCTATAGCACATGCCGTGCTTGGTTAGTTATTAATAAAACATCACTATGTGCAGAATTTACGTTTGCCACATAGGTCATTTTGGCAGTATACTTGTATAACACATAAGCCACTTTTCCACTGCGTGGTATGTTATGGCTCGACATGGCTCAGCTCGATTAGATTTGGTGTTTTGGTTTGCATTTCCACTGCAATTTACTACTACTTAAAGTTGACATGACATAAAAGTTAAGATTGTCCTTTTTTCCAATATCGTGACATACATCCCGTTAAATTGTTTTTTGAAATGAGAAAAAAGTAGGGTGGTGCATGATTTTTATTAGTTTTAGTGGTTAGCACTGTCGCCTCACAGCAAGAAGGTTGCTGGTTCGAGTCCTGGCTGGGCCAGTTGGCATTTCTGAGGGGTGGGTTAGCAGTGGATGTTTCCCAGTATTGAGTTGCGGCTGAAAGGGCATCCTCTGTGTAAAACATATGCTGGAGTAGTTGGTGGTTCATTCTGCTGTGGCGCCCCCTGATAAATCGGAGGAAAATGAATGAATGTCTTCAGATGCTGATGATGATAAAAAGAAGCAAAAATTGTCAGAATTGTTTCATTATCATTTGAACCACTGACTTATGCAAAGGCAGGGCAGAAACGAGACCCGTACTGATAGCCACACCTTAAAGCTATTTCATGTGACCAGAAGAGAAGGAAAGTTGTTTCATTAGGGGAGGGAAGGTTATGGTATTTGATCAAAGATTATGAGGGCAAAATAATTTCAACCATATAAATCAAGTGCACAGATACATTGTTTATAACAAGCACTACTACATACATAGAAAAATAAGAGGAGTAAACTTTGATTTCATGCCGACTTTAAAATGGGTGGGAATTATCGTTATAGTTGAGTTGCTTCTAATGCTGTGACATCATTGCTTTTGTTTTAGGTCATTTTTTTGCATTAGTATGAAAACAGTTTAGTAATGCAAACCAACAATACAACTATTGAAATATTACAGGTTTGGCATCTTGTGTTGCAAATGTAATGACACTTTTAGTGGTGATTATCTGACCAATCGCTGATCAGCTGTGTATACAGTGTAAAAAAAAATGCAAGGCTCCACACAATTCATTCATGTTGACCAGCACAAATTGATTAAGTTAACTTGCCACTTTTAACAAATTTATTTGGATTGAACATAAATTAAGTTGTCCCAATGAAATATTTAAAATGCTCTGAATCAACACAATTCTTGATAAGTAGTTTGAACGAGTTAAAAAAAATATTTTGTGTGTGTATGTCATGTGTTGGTAATGGTACAGCTTGCTTGGAACCTTACCAGAGGTTTATAAATAAAGGTGCAGAATGCAGTGAAAAGCCCCCAAAAGTAAGCTGAACCAAACTACATCATACCATGCAGTGGAAAACTTTAGTCTTGTGAACTTTAGTCTTGTGAACTTCTGACTTTAGAAAAACACAATTCACACTCAGCGGTCACTTTATTGGGTACACCTTTGCAGCTGGTTAGACCAACATCAGCCAATCACATGACCACAACTTAGGCATACAGACTTGGATAAGATGATCTTCTGAAGTTCAAACTGTGCATCAGAATGAGGAGGGTTGATGTTGTAGGAGATTAACCAATCTGGTTTGATCTGATAGAAAGACAGGGGTATAAAGACATTGAGACGTTAAGGTATAAAGAAAAGCATCTCTAAATGTACAACTTTGAAGCAGATGTGAAACTGAGGCTACAGTTCACATGGGCTCACCACAAATTGGACAATATAAGGTCTGATTAGGTTTGGTTCAGGGTGCTGGCGTAACAGTGTGGTAGATGTTTTAATGGCAAATTTACCTGTGTGCTGCTAACCATGTCCATCCTTTCATGACCACAGTGTGCTAACCTTCTAATGGCTACTTCCAGCACGATATTGCTTTTTGTCACAAAGTTCCATTCGTCTTAACCTAGATCCTTGAACATAATAATTAGTTCAGTAAACTCTAATGACCTCCAGTCACCAAATATCAATCCAGCAGAGGAACTTTTGAATGTTGTTGAATGGAAGATTTTCATCATGGATGATCTGAAGTAAATATGTAATGCTCTCATGTCAACATTAGGGAGTCCAATCCAGATACTAAGAAGGTGTACCTAATAAAATGGCCTGTGACTGTATATTCTTGTCCTGTACACTCTCAGAAATAAAGGTACGCGAGCTGTCACTTGAGTGGTACCTTTTCGAAAGGTACAAATTTGTACCTTAAAGGTCCATATTAATACCTCAAGGGTACATATTAGTTATTACCTAAAAAGTACAAAAGTGTTCCCCCTAAAATTTTTAGGTACTAATATATACTTTTGAGGTACCAATATGGACCCTTCAAGTACATATGTGTACCTTTTGAAAAGGTACCACTCCAGTGACAGCTCGCTTACCTTTATTTCTGAGTGTAGAATAGATTCAATTAAATCTTTTAATCTTATACTGAGGAGAATGTTTTCTTGGTGTTTGTCTTCAGATTCTGTTGTTGTACTATGGTAGTTTGGATCTGCACTGTGTTCACTAGATGACGTTGAAAGTTGCAGGTCTATTGTACTATCTTCTTCTAACCGCTTACTTTGATACTGCTTTTAGCTTACTGTTTTTCTGCATTTAAACTACTGTTCAAAAGTTTGGCGTCAGGATTTGTTTAATTTATGCTGCTCTTTTGAGCTTTCTATGCATTAAAGTATCCTGAAAGAAGTAATGTGGCTTTTACAAAAAATATTTTAATGGTACAATAACCACTGATAACAGTAAGAAATGTAGCCTAGTCAAGCATAAGCGACATTAAAAAATAACCGGTCACACTTTACACAAAGGTTTCATTAGTTAATGTGTTTACTAAAATGAACTAATTATGAAAAATACTTGTACAGCATTTATTAGTCTTCGTTTAACATTTACTAATACATTATAAAAATCCAAATTCATGCTTGTTAACATTTGCTAATATATCATGAGTTAACATGAACTAACAATAGACAACTTTTTCATTACCTGATAATGAAAATGCATTAACTAATACAACCTTATTGTAAAATGGTACCAAAAAAATCCTACCAACCCCAAACTTTTTAAAGGTAGTTTATATTGAGTTCAGTATGCTAATGTAGCACAATGCAGTGTGCTTAACTTAACTTTCCTTATTTTCAGATTAATAATGTAAACTAAAAGCATAATTTAGAAAGGGAAATGGTAAATTATATTCCCATTATAAATCCTGGTTACAACCCATGATCCACAAATAATGTGCTTAATTTGACCCATTTTCCTGCTGTGGTAAACCAGAATTAACATATATAATATTTTATTTTAAACAAATGTAATGGCATTACATAAACTCTTCTGAGATTAAAAACTGTGTTTTATGGAATGGGTCAGTTGTTCTTCTCACTTTATTTAAATATTATTCACACACTCTGAAGTCTCGGTTATCTCTTGTTTTTAGGGTATAGAGCAGTTGAAAAAGGAAGAGAGAAGATGGGCTAAAAAAACTAAATGGATGAACATGAAGGCGGTATTCGGACACCCCTTCTCGATAGCATGGTTTAGCCCGTTTTCTACACCCGACCATGGAAAAGCCGACCCCTACCAGTATGTGGTCTGAGCTCAGGAAGCTTTTAAGCTAGAGACTCGAGTGCACTTGGACTGCGCTTATAAACAGCATCTTTTTCTTTCTTTATCCTGATTTGACCTGAGCATTTGCCAGTGAGACTAAATCACCTTTATCATCTTGTTTAGTTTTTTTGTTGTTTTTTTTCCACAGAACTACTCATTGCATATCCAAACATTTTTTTGCCTATATTTATTTTAAGTACAGCCATAAAGTGGAAGCTTTTATCATGTCCTAATCTCTGCTGAGCTACACGGAAATGAAGTCAGATGATGCACAGATAATATACATGCATTTATGCTAATATAATCACTGCTGAAATCTCAGAATGGCACCCTAAATAACAAGCTACTTTCTTAAAGTACTTTTAAAGGGGTCTTCTTATACCTTTTATACTTTAGCTATAAAAAAGATCCACAAAGTTACAAAGCATAAAGTCCACACTCTAAAAAGAAGCATTATATAAATAAGCAGTGTTTCTGAACTCTTTTCTAATGCCTCTAATGTAGTCATGTGGGGTTGTTTTTTTTACTCGTAAACATTACAATATTTGGATGTATGTCTAAGAGACACCGTTTCACCATTCTAATATACTGATACATTAAATCTGTCCATGCTTAATATTATGTCAACTTGTGTGTTGGCTTATTAGACACTCCAAAATGATCAATACTAGGGTTGGGCGATGTCGACCAATTTGGAATCGTACAATGTTGAATGTGAAACATCGCGGTGAATGATGGCATCATTGCCATATGCGGTGAATTAATTATATATGAATAATTAATTAATTCATAATGAATTAATTATTTGTAGCCTACTGTTTCACCTACCAGACCGGCATGGTCTTTGTTTTACCCATAACCAAATTATATAACCGTATTAGTGTAAACGGGGCCTGAGGGTGTATTTTTCATGAGCGGGTTGCTGCTGCGACAGGGGCGGGGCAGAAAATTGCGATGCCGGCTCAGCATCATGATGTCTATCGGCCATTGGCAATGGACGATGGCATCGTCTATCGACCCAATCCTAATCAATACCGTACTTCATGATGGTTAAGTTCTATAATGTGAGACTGTGTGTAGTATAAATTAAATTTAAATATACTACACCTCCTTTCATTGTCATGTGACTTTAGACTTCCATTTGTGTTGCTTTACTTCCATTTACAAATCCTGACCTGTGGCATAAAAGTAGGCATATCAGGAGTTTAAACTGACTGGCTTTAAAACATAAGCAGCTGTTTAGTTTGTTTTTGCAATCATTAATATGTAAAAGCTCCGCCCTTTTCTGGAAATAAGGAGTAAAGCAGCAGCTAATTTGCATTTAAAGTTTGTGTGAAATCAAAGTTTACATAGTTTATTTTTATAGCACACATTTTATTCTTTAGGTAAACCATGAATCCGTGCAAGTTAATAAAATGCTTGCTTTAGTCATTTTGCTTCTTCTTCTAAAGTGGCGGCTCTTCTCTGTTGACGTCAGTTTGACAGTTTCGGCCTCAATATTTTTACTACACCCCTCTTACCACTAGTTTGCCATAAAGGGAATGATCCACAAAACAAAAACCCCAGCCCCTACTTAATATTTTTTCTATATATCCGGTTCCTTAAAGATCCAGATATGAAAACTGTATTTTAACCTCCAACTAAATAGCCATTTATTACATAGTAGCATGCTATAATAAATGATCTTTCAAGATGAAACAATAAATCAGACATTACAACTTGTGAAAAGGGCATAAAAGGACCCCTTTGAATGTTAAATATGTAGATATATCTACAGATTCTCCGGTCCTTTCCTGGTTAACACTTTAAGAGCACTGACAACCATTCAGTAAAATGGTTTATTACTGTTATTTTGTATGTTTATTACAGATTCATAAAAAGTATGTTATTATACCAAGGGTGAAAACTATAATGATATCTAAAACTGTGACTATTTTAACTTGCAAATTCTATTGCAAAAGAGAAGTCCACACCACAGATTTTTCAGCCGATGAATAATTTAAAAAAATGATCAGCCAATCACAATCTATCCTTCATTAAATCTCACAATAAATCCAGAATTGATTTCTCAAAAGATTCTTTGCCACAGCTCCAAACTTTAGAGCGTACTTGTAATAAACAAATCAATAAAGGACACCAATTAATTTATTGTTCTAGTTATCATTCTTGTGAACAGGCCTTAACATGGGTTACTGACTTTGGGAGTATAAAAAAATAATATGAAACAATTTAGTATGTTTAATAGGGGGTATAATTATTTAGTTTGCTTGCTTATGATGGAATTGAACATACAGATTTGATATAAAATTTCATGGCTGGTGCATTGTCAGATCTTTTTTTATACCCCCAAGTAATTAAAGTGCAAAGAATTGCATTGAAATTACTTGTTTTAAAAACGTAAAGAAGTGTGCTTTGAGATACCGTGAGTATATTTGCTCTTATACATAACATATTGACTGACAGCAGCACTTATACTGAAAAGGCTGAATGATAATCAGTCTTTACTTGTTTTAGAGCTGGTTTACTTGGTATGTTTCTAAACCTGGTTTGCAGGACTGTAGAAATGAAACTGGTATAAGAAATTGTGGGAATTTGTGTTTTCGAAAACGTCATTTTCACATGTTGTTGCCATTGTTTCGGTTTATTGCATATATTTGACATTTTATTGATATACATTTTTTGTGTGTTATGATGAACGGATGATATGTGCTTGTATATGAAAAAAGACAATCATTCTGTTCTTCTTTGTCAAACGTTGAATTAAAAACCTGAAACACCCTGTCATTAGTGTTTTTATATAACAACACATCACATCTAATGTGTCTGACAGTGGGTTTCCTGAATGCATAACCACATTACAAAACCATCTCTGCCTCTGAAAAGTCTAAAATAGTATCAGCAGCTGAAATGCCATTCGCATTGCAAAATCACTGTGTTGCAATTTCTCAAGAGATCCAAATGTTTTCAAATTTGCTTGGTCTGTATTTCCCCCCATCTACTTCCTCTCTTTCTTTGACACTAACCTAGTTTCCCTAATCATTTTGTGTTGTCTTATGAATGGTTCCTTTCCTCAAAAAAGAAACAAAAAAAGAAATTTATTTTCATGTTTTTGGTATTTAAAATTAATTAAAAAGCTTCTAATTATATTTAGTATGAAATTAGGCCGATGTCCCTGTTTGACTGGTGTGAAATGGAGGTAAGCTTTGAATTGCTGCTGATTTACAAAGCATTTAAACACATTTAATGTGCTGTTTGTCTGGACGCATGCTATTTGAAATGGTCTGTTTTTTCTTTTTCTGTGGATTCATTTCAATGTGAAAGCATGCTGCACGATTCATGTGATTTTTTTTATGTTTCTTTAAGTGGCAGTCATTTGGCTTATCTCTAATTAAAGGGATAGTTCACCCCCCAAAAAATGATCATTTGTGATTCAATTACTCATCCAAGATATAGGTGATTTTCCTGAGGTAGATTTTTTTTAAATAAGCTGTTTACACCTGGTCACTTATATTGCTATCTGATCGTGTAGAAAAAAATGCCCTCTGACATGCACTCAAACTACTTCAGGTAGTGGTCTGGAGTGCATTTCAGACTGGACCGGTCTAAATGCTAAATGGTTGTTGAAACCACATTATTTGTGCTAAAATGTAAAAGAAAACATAAACGTGAGAGTGTGTTATAGGCTATATGACATGTCAGATATAACATGAAACACTATGGCAACACCACTGGTGACAGTTTGGGATGTTATTGTTTTGTTTCATTTTATATTTGACCAATCATTAGGCAGCATGTGATGAAATTAGCCTGTAAATTAATATCAAATGGTTTCTTTAACAAAACACACGTGTCATACACTTTCATACTATATTTTATTGTTCCTTTGTTTAGAAAGACACAGTGCTTTTGGGGGGGAGAGTAGTTTATTCTCAAATTAACTTTACAGTTTTGAACTTGAGTGCAAAAAAAAAAAAATAGATGTTTCATTTAGCGTATATTGACAGTAGCTAATTATGCCTTAAAATGCTTGTGCTGATGTTTTACTGGAACACCAGTGAAGAACAAAAGCTCCTCTAGCCTACATAAAAATCAATTGTATGCTAAATATATAGCTTACTTTTCAGTAAAAAACTATTATTAAATTAACTGCTGATTAGTTGATGCATCAGTCGACATAGTCTAGATAAGTTTGCATGTAGCATGGGAATTGAAGATCCAACGCAATCTCTCGCCAAATCGTAACTTTGATTTGTGGTTAATTTGTATTTATTTGTACGATCTCATCGTACATTTTAGTACGATTTGTTCATCCTCCAGTGAGGTGTTTGTAGGGTTAAGGGTGGGGTTGGGGGCACACACCTCCTTTAAAAATTTTAAGTTTTCATGGAAATTAAGTCATGTTAATTTGTATGTATTAGCCAGTTTTCTGACAATATGTAAAGTAGTTTACGTTTCATCATGAGATCGCGCTGTAATTATTAAGTTGCTAAATGTAAATGCAACCCTTTTCACAAATCAGATAGCTGTCTGATCAGAGAAAACGCATGAAGTGGCCAGGTGTAAACAGGCAATTAAAGATTTTTCAGCAAAGCTGTGGTTTATTTGGTCATTCATTACACACAATTCCTTCATGTTGTCCCAAAACAAATCAATTAAGTTAACTTATTTGTTTTTACAAATTTAAGTGGATTGAACTTAAAACATTTAAGTTTTCCCACCTAAAGTTTCCCAAAATCAACTGTAGAATTGTATTGGTTTAACTTGCACCAAGCAGCAAAAGTAATTTTTGGAGTGTGATGCTTTGAGAGTCAAAAAAAACATATAGAGGCAAAATAAAATAAATACCCATAAACAATATTTACAAGATTATTACCTTTAATCCACAGCCTTGGCAAACATCATTGAGCACATTTATGACAATACACTGCAAAAAAATGCTTTTCTTGCTTAGATTTTTGTGTCTTGTTTCTAGTCCAAATATCAAAAAATTCTTAAATTGAGAAGCATTTTGTAGGCAAGCAAAACATTATTGTCTTTTTTTCAGAAAATAATATGCCAATATTAAGTGAGTTTATCCTTAAAACAAGCAAAATAATCTGCCAATGGGGTAAGCAAAAAAATCTTGTTTCTCCTTTTGACATAAGATTATTTTGCTTACCCCATTGGCAGTTTATTTTGCTTGTTTTAAGGTGAAACTAATTTATTTTGGCGTATTATTTCTTAAAACAAGACAATATGTTTTGTTTGTCTAGCAAATTATTCTTGATTTAAGAATGTTTAGATATTTGGACTAGAAACAAGACAAAAAATCTAAGTAAAAAGTCTTTTTTGCAGTGTATAGAGCACCATTAAGCTATACACTCTCAGAAAAAAAGCTACGTGAGCTGTCACTGGGGTGATACCTTTTCGAAAGGTACAAATTTGTACCTACATGGTCTATATTTATACCTCAAGGGTACATACTAGTACCTAAAAAGTACAGAATTGTTCCTCTTAAAAAAAATTTGGAACTAATATATACTTTTTAGAGGTACCAATACGGACCCGTTAAGTACAAATGTGTACCTTTATTTCTGAGAGTGTAGGATCACAGTTTCAGCTAACAAAACTTTTGTTTTTACTAAAATCTAAAAATCACCTTCATTTTGGATGATGTGAGAGTAAATTATCAGCAAATTATTTTACTTTTTTTTTTTTTTTTGATGAACTATCCCTTTAAACATTATACACAAGCAGCACGAGTAAAATGAATCACTTCCCATTGTTTGTTTTTTTTGTTGTAGTTTTTTTACATTTTTATTTAAACACCATAACCATTTGCTTTTCTTTTCAGTTCATGGACTTTCATTTGGTTATTTGCCGATATGAATATTGTTTCCATCATTTAGAGATTTGTAGATTTCTATTTCAAGTCCTACAATGGTGTGATTTGTGTTTATGCAGGGCATCGAAAAGCTGAAGCGTGAAGACCCGACATGGGAGAAGACTCAGTGCTGGGAAGGAATGAAGTCTGCATTTGGAGGTCCTCTTTCTGTGACCTGGTTCAGTCCTTTCACGGATCTGTCATGCCAGAAAGACGATTCATCTCCGGTGCCCATGTTCCCACAGGGAGAGATCATTGAGGAGGACGTGATCGAGATTCCTTTGGAGCCTCATTAGATCAAAATGTAGCCCCGAGGACTTACATTGCACGTTTTTAGCATTGAACTCGAACCACTGTGAACATTTTGAATTTTAACCATGGAAATAACATTTATGTACTGTACCAAAGTGCCTTAAAGCAGTATTTACAACCAAAAACACATTACGCTCTTCTTAAGATAAACTTATGCATAGAGACTGAGCTCATGTACGGTGACATGTTTGCACTGTTCCTGGAGCAGTGACGTCTTTAGTTGATCATTTAGATCAGATTTAGAATATTAAAGATGTTGTTTTAGGTAACTGTAAGTGAATTCTTTCCTATCGGACACTATTTAGTTAATCTCTGTTAAATATGCAGCTGTGGAGACAAAACAAACAAGGCATTCTGAGCTTCTCTGGATGTACTGGATATGCTAGTTATGTGTTGGAGTATTTGTTTAATTCCATAAAGGGCTGATAATATGTCTTCCAAATTTCAAATAAACATTTGATCTTTTTTTTTGCATGCTGGTCAGAATAACAAATGCTCTGCTAGCCTTGAGGTATCTAATTTTACAAGTCGTCCAGAGTTAAGCTGTTGAGTTTTTACCATTTACCACAGGAGCACTTTTAGCATAGATTAGCATATCGGAATAGATTGATAGCGTCTCCATGAAAAAAAGAGTTTTGATAATATTCATTTGTAAAGCTTAACTGTTTTATACTTATATAGTGTAATTAGACTATTACTTTTTTCTAGGTGGTAATAATCATGGAACTTTTCAGCCATGGTAGCAGCAAGCGCAGTGATTTTACACAATATAGTGCAGTGTTAAACAGCCCCAATTTACAGTAGGTCAGTGGTTCCCAAAGTGGGGGTCGCTTGGTGATTTCCAAGTCGAATAAATTTTAAAGGGCACCTATTTTACCCCTTTTTTAAGATGTTATATTAATATTATGGTTCTTCTGAGTCCAGTTTAGGTTCAGTTCAAAACACAATTCAGATTTTTTTTATTATAATGTGTTAAAAAGTGCCATTTCGGGGGCGTACATGTATGACTCAGACACAGACCAAGCAGAGACTACAAAATCATTTGTGTCTTTGTATAGTTTTACAGCCAACTGTGTGCTAGTTTAAAGCTCTGAGCTTGTAGCCTACACCGAGACTAATAACCAAGCACACTGAATTAATTTAGACTGACGGGCATCACACACCGGATGTACATCGACACAGCGCGGACATGACAGTTAAAAGTAACTGCGGCGCCGGTGTGTGTCACCTGATAGAAACTTATGTTTAGAATTCAGAAATCCATGCCGCTGCGTGGTGAGACGCTGCTTGACGCAGAGCGGCGCTTCTGGTGTATGACCTGCTTGAGGCTATAACTAAAGGGCGTCATACACCGGATGCGCCGCTCAGAGCCATGACACGGCATACCAAACGGGCACATTCACATGTTATTTAAAATGAAACTATTCAGATAACGCTCTGTGGCACGGCAGAAATATGAACAGTGTCCTGAGCAGGGCCAGCACGTCCATAGAGGCGACCTAGGCGGCAGATTAGTGAGCAAACCCCCCAGGTCCTCACTTTCATCTGCGACACCCTCCCGGTCCTCACTTTCATCCGCGACAATGCGAAATGCATAGCACTGCACGGCGTTAATTTGTTATTTCCAATGGAGGGACGCGCATGTGAGGCAATGCGCTCGCACTTACCAGCTGCACCTACTTAAAATGACAGGGAGCTTCTGTGACCGCGGGAAATACAAACCGCTGAAGTTTAAGGAAGACACAATGAAAAGTACACATGTATGCAAACCCACCAAAACTCACAAACCGTGGCAGCGAGGAGAGCAATAACATGGTGAATGTTGAGCCCAATGAGCCTTACATCTAAAAACAGAGCAAGGGTGTTTCTTTGGCGACGTTGCTTTAACTCACACGCTGAAAATGGCGGACGTGAAACAACATACTGAGGATATGGTAATGCACACCTGTCAATCAATCCACTTGTTAAGTGCGACGTCATGTGAAGGAGCTTCCGGGTCCAAGCGCTCTATGAAACTGAATAAGGAGACTCATCAAATGCTAATAATAAATGTTTTCAAAGCGATGTAATACTTTCGAAAATCATGATCGCAATAAATATGTCCATGCCTAATATCTGATGGCCAGAAAGTGATACATTTTTTATAAATTGTTCAAATTTTGGTATTTGTGATGCAGCAAGCCCAGAGATTGTTGTGTACACTATGACTTTATATAAAATTCACTTTAATGTGTGATATGAATAAAAAGTTATCATAATCAAATATAATAATGGCGGCTTGGACCCAGAAACAGTATTACATACGTCACCACTTAACAAGCGGATATTGGTGGGCGGGAGGACCACACTCCTATGTCAAGTTGCGGTCGATCTCAAAACCGATCCAATTGGTACACCGTTTTTATGTTGTTAAATTGAAAAAAAGTGTGTATATATATATCACCCCAATATGACGGTCTATACACTATACCTTACCTACACATATGTCGGTCCAACATACCTGCCAACACTCCCGTTTTTCCCGGGAGTTTCCCGTATTTCAGACCCACCTCCCGGTTTGTCATTTCTCCCGGAATTTCAACCCCTTCCCCTAGTCCTCAGGTGATTGGTACAATCTGACACCCCATTCACATAGGGCTTCAGCGTCAACACTTGACAGAGGGCGTGTTTGAAGTTGGGGCTGACGCGATCGTCATAGCAGCATCAGCCAATAAAATTAGTCAGCAATCGGCTACTGTCTGAACTGGTGTATTTGCATACAGCAATCTGATTGGCTGGCACTTCCGTTGGCACCTGAAAGTGCGTTAAACTGACGCCCCTTGTAAATGGGGCGTAAAGCTGAAGTCTCACTAGAGTTTGAGCTTGCGAAATTCTGTCGGACGGCGCTGCGAAAAGGGGTGGGATTAAACAAGATGAATAGACATTTAAAAAAGTGAGCGATTGCTCCATGTTTTAAATTTCTTTTCAGAGAGGTCATGTTTTGATGCTGGATTGGTCTCACGCAGTCAAGTGATGCGATTTCGCAGGTCAGAGTTCACCAAGCTTGAACTCCGACGCATGACCCTGCGTTTCCGGTCTGACGCATTTGCGTGCGTATGAATGGACACAGACAGAGCAGGAACCCTTTAGGTTGCTCTGCTCACCATCTGATTTTTTTCAAAAATACCTCAGCGTTATAGTAGGCATAGGACGATAACTGTTTTTAAGGTATACAGCAGTTTGGAAAAGTCAAGGTTTTTAAAAAAGTCAAAGTTTTATAATATTTTTTCAAAGTTGTAATATTTTTTATTAACTTTTTTTTTAAGACAACAGTACCTCCAGCAGAAAAAAATATCTAAAGATGTCATTTTAAGATGTAAAGAAATCTGTGTTTTATAAACTAATGAAGACAGCAGAAGTCATTCTGCTGAAGTAAATTTGAATTATTTAGCCTGACATGTTTACTGTTCCAAAATATCACATTTCAATTTTAAAGGGGAAACAAGTTTTAGTTTTGTACCCAGATATTTAAAAAGAATATATTTTAGAGCAGTAACTACAATACCGTAATACAGTGAAACTGTGATACTATTATTCAAGGTTATCATACCGTCAGAACGTAGGCATGGGCCGGTTTAAGATTCCGAGTCAGAATCTTATACCGGCCCATGCCTACGTTATAGCCCCAACCTTGTGCTGTGTTCCCATCATTTTTCTGACGAGTTCTAACGTTACTGCAGTCTACACGCTTACAACAGGGTATTCGTCAGCCGTTTTTTAAAGGAAGGAACAGAAAAGACTTTTGATGTACGAGACTTTGTCAAAGCTTGACAGGAACTACAGTACACTCATGGACTAGTTTCTTCCTCCATTTCACAAGTGTAAGTAAGTGCAATTAAAATGGCTGCCTCCTTGTTTTCTCTAGTTTGCAAAATGTGTATTTGATTGTTTTTTGTTTTGTTTTTTTTAACTTGTAACCGCTCCATGCGGCTTGTACTGTATCTGGTTAACTTTTTATATTATCATATTGTGTTTAAAACCACATTGAAAATGCCCCACGTTCCGCTTTCTTTACGAATTTAAATGCGTTTGTGAGCTTGCAATCCTCTGCTGTTTGTCGATGCTATGGCCAGCTGTTCCTACACATGTGCGGCGTTTGAGTTTTAAAAAAAAAGTTCAGCTTTTGCCACTGAATGGATTAATATTGAATGTGTCATAGTTAAGAATAGAGCAATATGCTGGTGTTAAACTGCATTGCTTTAATGCACTCCTGCATTGGACTAACACATACTCTCTGCACTCTGACTACTTCAAAATTGTTGATAAGCTGTGGTAGGTGATTCTCTTTGTCTTGTGCTGAACAGTCGACCAATTGCAACAGACTGGGTCATCGGACCAGTCAGCGCAGATTAGCATCACGCTAAGGAGGGGTTTGGGAACAAATAAATATGACTTCCAACAATAAAACAATAAACAAATCATATGGCAGTCATTGGGATAATTAGGTAAAAATAAATGCATATTAAAAGACAATGAAAATGTTTGACCTTGCATTCATATCAGCCTGTTGTTGGAGACCCCCAAAACCAAAATATGACCTTTTTAAATGCATAATAGGGGCTCTTTAATAGTAAAAAACAACAACATGCAAATGAAAAGCCATCAGCCTTTGAATAATTTTTTATAGGATTGGTGTGTTTCCGTTAGATTAACAACACAGCAATAGTATCAGCTGCAGCAGATTGATTTTATAGCACCAGGTTAAACTTTCCGACACCTTTATGGCAATCAAATACATTCAAAATAAATACAGGCCACAACTGAACATTGAGGATGATCTTTGATTAGCAGTCTCCAAAATTAAAACTAAGAATAGACTTGTGCTAAAAACATTGTGTCCATCAGTCTCTTTATTTGAGGTTAATATTATACAAATTAATAAATGTTTCCTGGTACTGGGTTGTGGCTTAAAGGGCATCCGCTGCGTAAAACATATGCCATAATAGTTAGCGGTTCATTCCACTGTGTCGACCCCTGATAAATAAGGGACTAAGCCGAAGGAAAATGAAATTATGAAATGATTATAAAAATGATATGGTTGTTAGACTGTTGCACTTTTTTGTGTTGTCAATATGCTTGTGTTTATATAGACCTGTTGTTGTGTGCACAACATTTGTATATTTATAACCACCTCCGAGGAATGTGGGGGTCACTGGCATTGTTATCTTAGGGGTCGCAGGCTAAAAAGCTTGGGAACCCCCGCAGTAGGTAACTTTGCTGCGTAATCATAATCATTGTGCCTGCTACAGCTATGGTACGGATTGGTCATTACGACAGAATGATAGTATACTTCCAACCCATATTGACCTAGAAAATAGCTTTTCATTTTCCGTCAGTCTTAGTACACAATGTAACTGCAGAAGAGTCAAGCTTTAAATAGGAAAATTATCAACAGTTTTTTTTTTTTTTATTTGAGCAAAATGCTAATGGTCTAATCCAATTTATTTATTTATGCTAAGCTAAGCTAAAAGTGCTCCCGCCAGACCCGGATTTAAAAATGGTAAAACTCATCAGTTTGACTCTAGGAAAATTGTAAAATGAACCTATTGCTTTAAAAAAAAAGTTTTTAAGTGGTCCCTTTTTTATTATTACCCCATAATTGAAAAATCAATCACTGTTTGCTCATGCTAATTTTGCTTTAAATCGATGGCATTTTTTCCCAGATCAAAAATGGAAACATTTGCATATTGGTAATAATTAGCGTCCAGCATTAAGTGTCTTAAAAAAGATGCAAAAGTATCGAAAAATGGTCCCATGAAATACATGAGGTTCAGGTGAAAACACAAACCACACTAATATATAATGAAAATTCTGACTTTTGACCATTTGTCTTTATGCATAACTACACATTCATTCAACTGTTAGCACTGGAATTTACAGCAACTCGCTCTGAAAACGAATCAAGATAAATAGAAATGACAAAAAAAACAACTTTTTAAAGATTAATGCTGGTCATTACTTTAAGTTACTTTTAAATTAGTTTTATTTAATCATTTTACTTTCTCAGTTTGTGTTATGACAAGAAGAAAAAAGTGAAATGCTTTAGAACAATATGAGGTGGTGTACATGTTGGTTCATGTTTGTGTGAACTATCCCTTTAATTAACTAAAGGCTTCCTAAATGGCCTAAAGCGCTACAAAACAAGGACAAACTCGTTTCAATGTAAATCCAAGTGAAGAATTGATTATAATGTAAACTTATTGAGCCTTTTCCATATTTATCAAAACTGCATTAAGGATCTACCGTAAGATTTGGCTGAAGTTATGTTTTTACACCTATTTTCTAACAGCGTATCTTCCCATTACAGGCTCCAAACTTGTTATTTGTCATATTTTGGATTTTTTCATAAATACAATGTTTCTCTGCAGAACTTCTATTAAATTTTATTTAAATGTGTTGTTTTTCCACAAAGTCCATGGTTTGAATAAACCATTGAGGTTGCAGGTGGACTATTATATACATGCATGGTATCAGATCAATCTTTTAATGTGATTTCAGAGCAGAATACATTTTAATGTCATGCTGTGCTCAACAGATGCTGCCTTTGTGGTGGTGTTTCCCCTCTGAAATAGATTTCAGGTCAGTGCCTCGCTGAAAGTGATACGCAACTGAACTAAGAAAACAACAAACAGATGACCTCATCAGAAATAGTATGATGTAAAAGAGTTTATTGCAAGAAACAAACAAACATGGAATGTGCTATTTGATCGGGATATTGGTCATTTGTACTGCCATTGTACTGTAACATAAAACACTCATTCATTTTCCTTCGGCTTAGTCCATTTATTTGTTAAGATGGACCTTCTTGCTGTGAGGTGACAGCGCTAACCACTGAGCCACCCTTAAAATAAAACATTTTAATCAAAAATAAAATGCATTTTTTTTTTCTTGTTAGTATGACTGAACATGGCAGCACAGTGGTTAGCACTGTCAGCAAGAAGGTCGCTGGTTCAAGTCCTGGCTGGGCCAGTTGGCGTTTCTCTGTGGAGTTTGCATGTTCTCCCTGTGTTGGAATTGGTTTCCCCCACAGTCCAAAGACATGCGGTCTTGGACTAAATAGCCATTGTGTATGAGTGTGTGTGAATGTTTCCCAGTACTGGGTTGCAGCTTAAAGGGCATTCACTGCGTAAAACATACCAGAATAGTTGGAGGTTCATTCCGCTGTGGCGACCCCTAATAAATATGGAACTAAGCCGAAGGAAAATAAATGAATGAATGATTGAACGTCAATTCAAATAGATTTACTTCGGAAGACTTCAAAAAAAGGTTTGTAGGTAAAATATTTCTCAAGTTTTATTCACAGCTAGTTCATGGAAAGCCTGTTTCTTGCCACATACAAAAAAAGTATTGAAACTTTATTTCACAATGTTTGTTTTTGTTTCTCATTTCATAGAAAATGATGAGAATTGCAAGACAAACAATTCTGAGAAAAATGCCTTCTGCCTTTATATCTCAGTTTTTGTTTTGTTTTTTCTTAGAACCACACTTTTATTTCTTGCAATTGTGAGTTCAGGTTTTTTCTCTCAATAACTCAAATTATGATATGTCTTAAATATTAAACTGCACAATGTTAACTGCACATTCTTGAAATTACAAAAAAAAAAAAAAAGCTCAACATTAGAACAGAAATCAAAATTATGAGCTAAAAAGTCACAATTATCTTTCTTCAATTGTTTTCATTCCAAGGCAGAAACAAATTTTCATAGTATTTGGTCAGTTAACCAACAACAAAAAAATGATAACAATAAAATATAAACATTTCATGTCACAGTTTGAAGTAACCTACAAACTACAGGCACAAAGTGAGACACATTTCAAAGCTTTGCATCGTCTCAGCATTCACATTATTATGATGCACAATAAGAAATGAACTACAAAGCTTTTATAACAGATACTTGTATCATAGTTTTGCATAAATAATCCTTATTAGCTTTAAGTGCTTATCTTTCACGCTGTCTGACTTGATTGATTAACTTCAAGCATTTGATAAGGCATTGTTGCTCCCTGTGTTATCTACTCATGTTTCTTATCCACGATTTCCTGTGGAGCCTGAGGAGTTGATCCGTGCAAGACAAAAAGCCCAGTGAGGGTCAAAATTATACCAACCCACCACAGTGTGGCATGAGTTTCACCGAAGATCACATGTCCGAGGAAAGCCTGAAAAAAAAAAAAAAAAAAAAAAAAGACAACCATTGAAGGGTTTGTTTGCTGATAAATGATAATATAGTCATCAATTGCTTTCTAATGATATTCTTATGGAATATGCCTACATTAAATAAATACTCTACTATAT
>CAIGQZ010033112.1:23558019-23580622 GCA_903798205.1 Danio tinwini
GATTCAATGATTTATGCTAAGCTAAGCTAAAAGTGCTCCCGCCAGACCTAGAATTTGGCTGAATGGATTCACTCTCTCCATTTATCAGGGGTTGCCAAGGCGGTATGAACTGCCAATTACTTTAGCATATGTTTTATGCAGCCTTTGGACTGGGGGATACCAGAGCAGCCAGAGGTAACCCTCGCAACCCATGGAGAGTACATGCAAACTCTACACAGAAAGGCCTCCGAGTACAGACTTTGTTGCTGTGTGGTGACAGTGCTAACCACTGAGCCACCATGCAGATTTCATTTAAAATATTTTGTGTTCTGGGTGAAAAGTTTCAGGGATTTATAGGATTCAGTAAAGTAGTTTTGCAAATAAACTTGAAGGTTTGAGAGAAAAATAAGTAAACTCACAGAGGATATAAAATTTGAGGCAGTGGTGGTCACAGTGGCCCGGGCTGAGGAAGACGAGTGACGGAGGGCTTTGGAGAAGAATGTCCACATCACAGCATTGCAGGTGAACAGAAGACCTCCACACAGCAGCCGCAGAGGTATATGCAACTGTGATTAATCACAATATTACAGTCACATGTTCATTTAAACCTATATGCAGTGAAGGACAGAATGAATGCACAACATGCAATTCCCTAAATTTTGAGGTCATTGCATTTTATAAACTACATATATTGTGAAGCCCAGTTTAAAAAACTTCAATGAGATATTTGAAAAGAATAATAATAGTACTACATAAAGAATACTTTCAGATTCTTCCCAGTTATTAGTTTTAATCTGGATCCTGGAGGTAAATTCATTGTTGATCAGACACACTGGACAGCTCGCCCAAAATCTAAATTTACTCACTATTTACTCACCCTCAAGTTGTTCCAAATCTTTATGAGTTTCTTTCTTATGATAAACACCAATGAAAATAATTTAAAGAAAACTGCCACCTTAGTAAGGAAAAAAACTATTTTATGGGTGTTTATGGTTACAGGTTTCAAACATTTTTCAAAATACTTTCTTTTGTGTCCAACATAAGAAAGAAACTCACAAGGATTGAAACAAGTTAATGGAGAGTAAATTATGACAGAATTTTAATTTTGGGGTGAACTATTGCTTTAACTGGCAGTTAGTATGTCAAGATGGTGAGCTGTTCGAAACTGAGAGAGAGAGAGAGAGAGAGAGAGAGAGAGAGAGAGAGAGAGAGAGTATATACTGTTTTTGCAAGGTGATGAGCCATTGAAAATTGACAGCATATATTTAGTCACTTTAGAATGGCTCATCATCTTGCAAAAACAGTGTATAAACATGTGTGTTTACAACATAAATGTAATATAAAAAGATGTGTGTATATATAAACATTACGTCTTACCCAGTCACAAGCTGTAGCATCGTCAGAGTTTCCCTGTCTGTCTGTCCAGATCTTCAGTCCTGTTTCACACACATCTTTCAAATAATCAGCACCTAGTGACAACTTAGCAGAAGAGGAAGCTAAAGCTGCCAGAAACCCCGCCATTAGCGCATAAAACACCCCAGGCAACATCATTCTAGCTCGGTCCTACTGACTCACTCAGAGCTGGCTACGTTTGCAGCATTATTTGACCACCATCTTTTACATTTTAAGACATACATTAATAATGAAACTTCCTACTGCGAATCACAGAAATGGTACAAACAAGACTGGCAATCTACATGAAATACGCTGTCATTGAATGGGAGGGACTTAAACGTGACGTTTTTTTTATTTTTGTGAACCTCAGACGTGAACATTTATTAAAAAATGTATTTAATTGCGTTTAAAAAAATGCTACAATGTTATCATATTAAATTGTTATCTAGACCACTCTGCTAGTAAAGATTGATGTCATGTGGTACCTGTTACTTTTCTCAACGCTGTTTACAACGGACCTATCCAAGTCATTTGAGATTACTTCTAATGTTCCACTTATTATTTATAAAACCGGATTTCTATTTGTATCACAAATAATAGCGTTCAAATTGATACGCTTACTTGATATGTTCTAGTGGTTGTTCTAGTAGTGTACAAATGACCACAATAAGGCGTGATATGAACATGGCTTTTTATAAAACTCGTCTTTCCGAGCCTCCAAGCGCCCCTTCAGGGGAAATGAGTGTTGTGGAAAGTGTAATCCTGTTAACATTAGCCTCCCAATGTAGAAATAACGAGTGCGAGCGCTGATTGGTCAGTCACAGACGCATATCGATGACGCCAACTTTCCACGCCAGGTCCTTCTGTGTCTACTGTCCAGTGTTTGTGCAACATTAAGCACATTTACAGTTTATCGGGGTGATTTTAACTGGAGCGCAATGAGCAAAAAGGGCAACGTATCATGGGTGAAGCCAGCCGAGCCATCATTTCTGAAGAAATTCAAGAATGATGTTGGTTTCAAAGAAGGGCCGACAGTGGAGACCAAAGTAAGGGTTTTTTATGAGTCACTTTTATCGCACCTCAGTAGTACACACTGCAGTGGACCAAAATAAAATAGGGGGGTGTGTAAATGTAGAGTAAATAGATGAGTAAAATGAATGCATGTCTCCGAAATGTCCTCTACGGCAGCGCATTTGTTTTTCAGACAACCTCTGTTGCTTCTATTTGTTTAATTTAAGTTACTCAATGAAATGAAGAAGTAAATGTTAAGGTAAAGTTGGTTTTATATTCGCACATTAGTTCAGTGACAACTTGTGACGCTCACTCTCCCTATAGTGTTTACAATGGTATTTAAATATTCGGTTTGAAATCGCATGTAAGCCTATGTATAGTGCCTACACATTAACGCACTATTCATTTGACTGTTTACAATGTTGTACTTTGATAGTCATTGGCTGCTAATATGATTTTACTATTTAAAATTTGCAAAGAATATTTTTGTGAAATAATATTATTGAGGAGAAGGTCTGAATGTGTGAATATAACACCAAATGTACCTCAATGTCTTATTGCAGAAGCAGCAGATGCCGCAGTGTGATGATGACAGCGGTGACAGTGACAGAGAAGATGAAATGCCGCAGGTCGTGGTCCTTAAAAAGGGAGATCTGAGTGCTGAAGAGGTTATGAAGGTGAAAAAAGATTCAAAGGATGCAAACACAGGTAATGCAATGGTAGCCTACATGCGTTGTTAACCTACTGTACAATGTACAAAAATGGTTTCATGTACATAGAAAGCACATTAAATGCAAGTATTTCTATTCAAGCTCTATTCTGTTCAAGTTTTATTGTCAGTCAGTGTAAGAGAAAAAGCTAAATTTTAATTTTACATTTCAAAAAGCATTTTTTGAACAAATAGGTAAATCCTAGTGGTTTGAAGGATTGTGGTAAAGTATACAGATTTAAAATTAATCAGAATTTAGGGGCTTTTAACCCTTGTGTACTGTTTAAATTGACTACCCTTTCGTTATGTTGATGGCTGTTTTTGCTCCATTGACTTCCATTATAACAGCGGATTATAGTGTGTGTGTGTGCGCATAAATACACTTCTGAGAGCTGAGCTGCTTATTTTGATTTTCCTCAAACATATCAAGCTAAGTGCACAAATGTCTCTCTCTCTCTTTGTCTCTCTCACACACGCACACACACAGTATTCTATATAAAAAGCAGAAAATACGCTTTTTTTTTGTACTGCATCTGATGATCAACAGTAAAAATCGAAATTTTACATAACAAAAGAGAAGTACATTTGCCCAGAGAGTATTGTTGAATTTTTGAAAAATTGAACAAAGGATTTTTCCAAAAATATGTCAAAAAAAGATTTGTCACCAAAAATCATTGCATTTGCTGAAACACAGAGAAAGTTGTGGGTAAATTAAGACTCAAAATTACCCCAGAGTGGATGAAAACATCCCCAACAGCACACAAGGGTTAATGTCATATTACAGCAATTTTGCTGAAATTATATTTATTTTAATATATAATCCATAACCTATTTGATATTTTAATGTGTGTCTTCTGAACTTTGCATGCTACTATTGTAGTATGATATTTATTATTTTGTTGCTCAGAGAGAGAAAAAAACACATTCTAATGTATGGAAAAAATTATTAACCTGATGTTTTTATGATTGAAAACTCAACTTCATTAACATTCCACTGAAAAATATTGTTATATTAATATAATAACTGTTAATACAGTTGATGGAGGTGTGTGTGTTATTAGTAGGCCCACACAAAATTTGCGCGCACAGAAATCTGCAGATTTCTACAGATTTTTTGCCCATTATTGAATCTATTACTTGTGTAAATGTGTGTTAATTTATATTTATTTAGTTTTTAAATTAATTGCACTATTATTATTATGATTATATATAATATAAAAATTTTCATATAATTTATTTACAATACAGTTTGTACAGTAATATTTTCTGTCTTTTAGTAGATATATTATATGAGATACTTGCTTTGTTTACCAATTAAGTGAATCTAATTAGATTTGCATTGTACACATTCAATAAAAGTTAAAAGTTTTTAGTTGTGATACTCCTAAAATCATTCCACATAAATCAGCAGATTTTTTTAAACAAAATTCTCTGCAGAAATAGCAAAAAATGTCCACAGATTCTGTCTGGCCCTAGTTATTAGATGCAATGGTTAATTTATTTTATTTTCAAGTGTTTCGTTTTGCTCAACAAGAGTTGCAAACTGCCATTCTGACTGCTGGCAGGCAGATTTGTTGTTGTCTGTGAGAAAAACAAAAAAACATGTAGCATGTAGCAGTCTTCAGTAAGTATGAAGTCATTGATTAAAGTAAATGCTTTTCTTTTCTCCAGATGAACAGCCTCGACCTGATGGAAAGATCGTCTTTAAGAAGCCTGTCAAGCGCTCGTCTGATAAATTCGAAGGCATTACTGCCAGCTCTAGCAAGAAGAAGAAAAGCGAGGATGAAGAGAAAAAAGAGCCTAAAGCTGGTGTGAAAGTAAAGAACAGCAGTCTGCTGTCATTTGGAGGTGATGATGATGATGATGATGATGATGAGGAAGATTAGTTTGTCTGGAATTTCTCTGAGTAAGATTGTGTCTCAAACTGCAAAGACCAATCTGCTTTTTAAGTAACTATTTTGTGTGTAGATGTTAATACATGTAAATTGATGTTTTGTGGAAGTGAATTAATGCAGCTTATTTGTTAAATCATTTTGTTAAACATACGAGTCATTATGAGCCTCTTTTAGATAACCCTAATAATCATTAATGATACATTTTGATGGATGTGTGAACCAAAAGAGCAGCTAAAACATTGGGTTAATCAGACATATGCAAATATAATGGAATATTGAACAGACATCATTTCAAAGAGGCTCTTAAATGTTTCAGAGAAATGAAACTGTCCCGTTGGAAATGTTCAACAGGATGTACATACAATATATGGCTTCTATGATGGAGCGACACAAATTTGTTTTTATAATTTTTTTTTTTTCAAGCAGATGGCACCCAAAATCCCTGATTCTGGGACTTTGGAGTTTTTTTTTATTATTATACATTGTGTTACATTCAGGGAAAAAAAAAAAAAGCATGCATTTGGGAATAAAATGTTTTTACCACCATTCATCTTGTTCTGCAATTCTGAAAAAATGCTTTCATGATAAGTTAGTGTTTGGGTAAGAATCTCAATTTTTAAAAATTAAAACGGTACTTTGTCAACATTATCAGATTGAATAAATGAACATTTCTGGCACATAGAGCAAAAACACATATTGATACCAATACATGTTACTTTATGGTTCTCAATATTTTTAACTAAACGCCCTACACTCATGTAAAAAAAAAAAGATATATTTATACATGCTCAGCAGATATGAGTACACCCCTCACAAATTTCTCATTTAAATGAATATTTTCTATAGGACGCTTTACAATATTATATTTGTGCATATACCTTCAGCCAAATCTAGCAATAGAATCTGGATGCAGCCTTTATGATGCAAGCTGAGACAGCAATGCAATGTCAGACACAATGCACTCAATGGAGTGAGTGACATCACAGTGATATTTTAAAATATTTTACGATAATGGTCCAAAAATTAGTAGGCCGAATATATATGCTAGGAAAAAATATTAAATAAAAAAAAAAGAGCAAAAATCAAGAGAAACAAAAACTATATAATTTTCTTTTTTTATTTTTGTATGAATTTAAATGTACTATCTACTTCTAAAGATTTCTGGTGACTAAAATATGTTTTAATTACATATCTGTTTAATAAATATGTTTGTTTAAATGCATTAACCATATACACTGTCCAACCACTAATAGGTACGCCTTACTAGTACCGTGTTGGATGGCCTTTTGCCTTCAGAACTGCTTTAATCCTAACTGCTTTGATTCAACAAGGTACTGGAAATATTCCTCAGAGATTTTGGTCCATGTTGACATGATAGCATCAGGCAGTTGCTACAGATTTGTCGGCTGCACATCCATGATGCAAATCTCCCGTTCCACCAGATCCCAAATTTGCCATATTGGATTGAGATCTGGTGACTGTGAAGGCCATTTGAGTACAGTGAACTCATTGTCCTGTTCAAGAAATCAGTCTGAGATGATTCACGTTTTATGACATGGCGTGTTATCCTTCAGGTAGCCATCAGAAGATGGGTACACTGTGATCATAAAGGGATGGACATGGTCAGCAACAATAATCAGGTAGGCTGTAGCATTGATACGATGCTCAATTGGTACTACTGGGCCCAAAGTGTGCCAAGAAAATATCCATCCTCCACACCATTACACCACCACCACCAGCCTGAACCATTGATACAAAGCAGGATGGATCCATGGTTGTGCATGAAAATCCCAGTAGATCAGCAGTTTCTGAAATATTCAGACCAGCACGTCTGGCACCAACAACCATGCCACATTCAAAGTCACTTAAATCACCTTTCTTCCTCGTTCTGATGCTCGGTTTGAACTGCAGCAGATCGTCTTGACTATGTCTACATGCCTAAATGCATTGAGTTGCTGCCATGTGGCTGATTAGACGTTTTCGTTAACGAGCTGTTAGAAAGGTGTACCTAATCAAGTGTGTATATGTGTGTCAATATATATATTTACAAATAATGGTCAGAAAAGACAAACCATCCAGCAAGTGACATCCTAAAACAAGTAAAATTTCCATCCTATTTTAACCAACATAAATGATTACTAAAACATTTTTGCACAATATCATTTTATTTGTTACTTCTTAAAGCAGCATTTGTTTAATCGTTCAGCCTTGATGAAAGAAACAGGACGGGTTGCCAAAAAAAACAACAACATGGAACATATTTATATAGTTCATCCACCGGAGTATTACACACAGTACAACATATGCACAGTTTAATACTTGAAGTATGACTCAAAATCTTATATGAACACACTGTAACAGATACATGCTAAGAGCTAGTCTTTATGTGTTAGCGATGGATCTAACAGATCTATAAGCACAATTAAGAGCTAAAAAAGAAGGCCATTATGGATCCAAACTCTAACTATTCCCATAAAACAGTCTCTCATTTGAAAATACAAAACTTAGTAAATCATTACTTCATTCTTCACAGTACAGCTACAGATTATGCAAGAATTTTAATACTAATAATAGAAATGTGAGTACTAAAAAAATAATTTGTAGGTGTGTTATATAATCAGTTTAACAGGATGCTAAATGGATTGGGGGTTTCCAACAAGACTGAAATGCATTGGTCTAAAGCCTAGATATGTAACATCATATTACTTTAACCATAACACGATAAAAACTATAACAATATTGTTCTGTAACAAGTTCTCATGTTCCCTTGAAAAGTCTTGAAAGCACTTAGTTATGAAAGAGGGATGCTAGGTGGAGATGATGGATTTGAGGCCATTTTCAAGGATAGATTGTCGTTTGACACCTTACAAATCAACCTCAAACCAAAAAAACATAGTAATAAAAATCTGTTCAAGTATTTTTTAACCTGTCTAGGAAATGCTCTAGACTAATAACTAGTTAAAAGGCATCTTCACATTTAAAGAAATCTACTCTTATTTAAAGGAACACAGCAGGTTTTTTTTTTTTTTTGGAAAATAAGCTAATTTTACAACTCCTCTAGAGTTAAACTGTTGATTTTTACCATTTCTTTTTAATCCATTAAGTTGAAATCCGGATCTGGCGGGAGCACTTTTAGCTTAGCATAGATCATTGAATCGGATTGGACCATTAGCATCTCGCTCAATTTTTAAAAAGATTTTTGATAATTTTTTTAATTTAAATCATGACTCTTCTGTAGATAATGGTCAAGTACTAAGTCTGACAGAAAATAAAAAGTAGCTATACTCTGGCATAAATATCAAAGATGATATAGGAAATTTATTGAAACTTTTTTTTTCACGAGATTCTATCGATCTAAACTGATTCGATGATTTATGCTAAGCTAAGCTAAAAAGTGCCCCCCCACCAGTCCTGGAGATTGACTGAATGGATTCAAAAAATAGTAAAACTAAACAGTTTTAACTCTAGAGGAGTTGTAAAATGAGCTCCTTTAATCTTAAGTCCCCATAAAGCGTTAAGTGGCAGTTTTAACATTTATTAACACTGCCATTAAAATAGAAAATATGAATTGTTTAATTACTTTTGAACCAAAATTGTGCTCAAGTCAAACAAAGAATCAAAAACTATCAGGTTTTCTTATGGGAACTTGTATATTGCTGGTTCTACAAGCTGGTCAATATAATTGAGGCATTCTGGTCGTGTCATTTTGCTCTTGATGTGGACGTGGAGTGAGTCTCTACAGTTAGATCTCGATGGTCATTTAAAAAGAGCCATTTCATCTCGCCTGTCAGTGAGGTTTAATTGTGGACCATCCACAAGAGGGCAGTCAGACAGAGAGAAAACAGTTAAAAGCTGCATAATGGCTGTGTATAACATATAATCCCCCATAAAAAAGTGTCATGTAATGATAACAAAAGCTGTTAGGTTGGAAACAAACCCCTGAGTTCAAGCCTAACCATTAGTGTAGACCTAGACCTTGGACGAAAAGAGAAGCTTAAAGGGATAGTTCATCCAAAAAGGAAAATTCGCTGCCAATTTATTCACCTTCACATCTTTTTTTTTTTCAGTAAAACATTCAAGATGATGTTGATCAAGGTACAGTACTTGGTGATTCATAAAATGCAAGAATGTCACTTCAAGAGTCAAAAAAACATATACAGGTAATACAAAATTAATACCCGTGGCTCGTTATGACAGATGAAATGAGAAATTTACTTCTAAATCGACTGGTCACCGTTCACTTCTACTTCCAGATGATGGTCATCATTGATTCCATTGTATTCCATGATTTTTCAATAGTATTGGTCAATCAATGGTTAACATCATCTGTTGGAACATCAACATTTTTCAAAATATCTATTTGGATTCAAATGTAACAATGCTTGTCTTACAATGTCTTACAATGTCTTGTCTTACAATGTCTTACAATGACCAGCCATTTTCCTTCTTAAGACCCCATTGTATCATCCAGAACAATGGGTATTAATTTTGTTTTCCCTTTTTAGGTTTTTTAAACTCTCAAAGTACCAGTAGCTGTTAAAATGTAATGTTTTACTGAGGGGAAAATCATACAGCAAATCTTCAGTTTTGGGGTGAACTGTCCCTTTAAAGTATAACAATAATGTAAAAATGAGAAGTGTTAGAGGTAGGACCACCTAACAGGAGGACACTGCGTGTTTGTTTTTTCTCACAAGTGCTCTGGATGGCTCTGCAGACAGGTGATCATGTCCCGAACTGGTTTGTCCTCGAAACAGATCTGATAAACAGCCGTGAACAGGGGGAACCTGGGGAGTAATGCACATTTTAGATTTCACCAGTTTTTGCAAATGCATCTAGACAAAGAACACTGAGCCCCAGAGAGAGTTCTTTAACCCACAGAATGCTCCGGGCTGAAATGTCACTGCAGTCTGAAATGTTCCAGAAGTCACTCTGAATATGACACAGTTTGCTAAATGAAGACTGATGCAAAGTTTCCAGCATTTTCTGTCAATACAGTATAAAGTAATGCTGTATGATTTAACTGATTTATGCACCAATGCAGAATGTTTAGTATTACATGCATTACTATAATAAACTATAGGGTCTGATTTTAAAATATATTTGTATATTTTTTATTTAATTTATTAATATAATTTTTTATGCCTAATAATAGTCGTGATGGGATAAAATTATACATTTATATAAAATAACAATATTTATAAAACATTTCCAGAACATTTTTAAATGGTAGTAATCGAGGAAATCACAGATACATTTGCCTTATTCAGTATTTTTGTCAAATAAAATAACAGTCCACAAAGTTTTACTTTTTAACTTAACATTTTTTATAGATATAAAGAGGTAGGGGCATTAGATATTAACAAATAAAATATATCTATATATAATCTCTATAGGGTGTCAGTGGGTAGCACAATTGCCTCACAGCAAGAAGGTCGCTGGTTCAAGCCTCGGCTGGGTCAGTTGGCATTTCTGTGTGGAGTTTGCATGTTCTCCCCGTATTCGTGTGGGTTTCCTCTTTATATAAAAGTACACTGTATATTGCTTGCACAATTGTATTTTTTACATTCTTTCCTATGATATAATCTATTGTTTTGTAGATAGCCATTATCTTTTAAATAATAAACTGAAAAAGGCTTTAACATTAAGCTTTGGTGAGCTTCTCCATATTGTCATATGTAGTTTTGAATTAAACACTTTATATTTCAACAGATTCTGACTGACTGTCGGTGCTTTATGGTTTACTAGCTGAAAAAAAAATCTTAAAGTGATCCCAACAATATTGTTTCTATCGTTACATAGTCATGGTCTGAACCCTCATGTTGTTTTACATTTAGAATGATTTTTAAAACTCTATCTTTATCGTTATCTTTATAGTTATCACTAATAATACAAAATATATAATAATAGTAATAATAATAACAACAACAACAACGTAGAATTGTACCTATAGTTGAAGTCATAACTATTAGCCATTCTGAATTATTAGCCCCCTGTATATTTTCCCCAATTTCTGTTTAACGCAAACAATTTTTTTTTTATAAAACACATTTCTAAACATAATAGTTTTAAAGGTTCAAGACACCCTGGAGTACTTTTTTTTTTATTTTTAACAGAATTGTGTGTATAGAGCATCAGTTGAGACAATGTTAGCACCTGTCAGCTTTAATTGTGGGGAAAACTGCATCATTTTAAGCTTTTGTCAGCTATTTTCATCTTCCGGGTTTAAAATAATTTTTGGAGCGGGATCAAAATCGGTGATGTAGCGTGAATCTGCTAGTGGAGTGGTGACGCATCAGTTTCTCATTATTATTCATAGCTCAGTTTTCTTATCCTATGAGAAGACCCTGTGTCTTAATTATTCATGAGAGCACATGCTTTCTGAAAGCAAAGCAGACCTGCCAAGCTGTGAGACCCAATGACTGGGTGAGACAGCGTTCGCGCACATCATGGGTCATTTGTGTTTGTTTCCATGATCCACAGGGTTTGCTGCATGTTTTTTCCATGCGATGCTGTCAGGGCCGATACAGCAAAGCTGTTGGTTTGCACAAGCATTTTTGTCGGGAGAGCTGTTTGAGATATGGAGAATGGTGGACTTTGTCTTTTATCAGTTGAGTTCGTTATCATTCAGACACATCGCCTATATCTGTGCTGCTGTGTTCACACATGTTTAAAATCCTCCGGATTACCGGCAGGGCTAATGGTTGAAATAGATAGGGCAAGAGACCTGCTGCCCTGCTACCCACTGTGTATGCATTCAGACCTGGGGATTAAGGAGAAGTCCTCCTCATTTATAGTGTTTATAAAAACATGATTATCTTTATAATGATATAACAAATTGTGGTTATGTGTATATGAAATTACGAATAACAAATGTAGCAGGGCATTAAATTACTTACTGTTTATTTTTTTTCATTTTAACTTTGTAAACTATAAAAATCATGCGTCTCCTCACAGTTTGTGTCTCATTTTGTGAGTCAACAGACAACTGTTGTTTATTCCACTCTTTTTTCACTGCACTGCCGGCCACACCCACTCTGCCCACAGAGCTCCACGCCTACTGTATCTCGGAGCATTTTTTTAAAAATTTAACTAAAGGGGGGGGGGGGGGGGGGGGGTTATGGACCTTTAATAAATAATTTCTAATAACTGATTTCTTTTATCTTTGCCATGATGACAATACATAATATTTTACTAGATATTTTTAATATACTAGCATCAAGCTTAAAGTGCAGTTTCAGGGCATGACTAGGTTAATTACTTAAGTTAGGGTAATTAGGCAAGTCATTGTATAATGATGGTTTGTTCTGTAGACAATCAAAAAACTAGGCTAGTAATAATGACCTTAAAATGGAGTTAAAAATTAAAAAAAAATTAAAACTGCTTTTATTCTAGCTGATATAAAAAAAGACTTTCTCTAGAAGAAAACATATTTAAGGAAATACTGTGAGAAATTCCTTGCTCTATTAAACATCATTTGGCAAATATTTGAAAAAGAAAAAAATTCACTGGAGAGCAAATATTTTGACATCAACTGTATATACAGTATTATTTCAAATATATAACCAATAAAACTTACTTCTCCACCAGGCCCTTCTGTTTGAGGATATGATAGACCTCAGCAGAAGTCAATGGTCCCTGAAGCTTTTGTCCATTTAACATCTCCTTCTCCAGTTCCTCAATGCTCTGAAAGAAAACCAAGTCTGTATTGATCATTTCCATATCAGCAAATGGACTTAATGCTCAGCATCATCCTTCAATCCATAAACTCAACATTACATGCTATCAGACAGGAAGGGAGATGAAGAAACAGATGGGCTTTTCTTTTTTACCTTCCCGGTCTTGGCAAAAGCCTCTGCGACGCGTCGGTTTCGTCCTCCGTAGCAAGTGGTGATGAGGTCTGCCACGCCGCAGCTCTCCAGGAAGGTGGCGGAGGACACAGAGTCGTCTTTGCTGAAAAGTTTGGCGAAAGCGATCATCTCCATCAAACCCAGGCGAATAACGGCAGCTTTGGTGTTGTCTCCGCACTGCAGACCATCACAGAAACCTGCGCCCACTGCTACAATGTTCTGAACCAGGGAGAAATGAGAAAGAAAAGCATGTGAGAATGTTGCAATGTATCCATAAATATGGTTTGCTACTGATTTTTAAGCAATAAATGATAAGTATGTTCTGATACCCTTTTCCCCCTTTCCAATACGGATTCTGATACCTGAGCTGAGTTGTAAACTGAGCCGATAACCGAGTGTATATCAGTAGAAACAGTTGTGTATACTACTAGTCCTGTATAAACTGACAGAATTATTTACGCTGTGTTTCAGAATGTTACCTTAATAAAACATGAACTAATACATGCAGTGAATTAGAGCATTTTTATTATCTGACATTTCTTATCAGACATTCAACATACTGAAACAAGTTTAGCCACAAATCAAAGACTGTGAACTGAAAAAAAATATATATAAAAGGTTTTATAGTAGAACTCTATACAAATCAGAGCACGAATAAGCAAATGAATATGAACAATATAGAAAATAACCTCTTTGAAATGTAAAACTTTTTTTAAACAGCGAAGAAAAACTGGGTTTGCAGTGTTAAGCAAAGCTAGCAGGTGCATGTCTCCTTTAAAAAGATGATATCGGATCGGTTTTTGGTTTCAAATGCTTACCGATACCAATGTTTGCAGTATCGGTAAGTATTTCAGATACTAGCATCTGTATCGGAACAGCCCTCATAAAAGAACAAATCTCACTTTTTAGTATTATAGTACAGTGGTCCCCAATCCCCCGGTCAGGGACCGGTACCGGTTTGTGAATCAATTGATACTGGGCCGCACAAGAAATCATCAGTTATTTCCGTTTTTATTTATTATCGGAGTTTGAACAATCTTTTATTTCGAAAAATCTTTTTCACTTTGAAAAATGACCGTATTTTCTCGACCCGCTTGTTAAGTGGTGTGACACATGTAATACTGTTTCCAGGTCCAAGCCACTACTCATTTGAATTGACAAAATGTTAGTTTATGATCTCTTTTTATTCATATCACACATTAAAGTGAATTTTATATAAAGTCATAGTGTACACAACAATCTCTGGGCTTGCTGCATCACAAATACCAAAATTTGAACAATTTATAAAAAATTCATCACTTTCTGGCCATCAGATATTAGGCATGGACATATTTATTGCGATCGTGATTTTCGAAAGAATTACATCGCTTTGAAAACGTTTATTATTAGCATTTGATGAGTCTCCTCATTCAGTTTCATAGAGCGCTTGGACCCGGAAGCCCCTTCGCGTGACGTCACACTTAACAAGCGGATTACATCGGTCACTTGAGTGGCAAAATGTAACCCACAAGCTAGCAAGAAACAGACGTCATTGAATAGTTTCTTTGCGAAGAGGCAAAGGCCCAGTGAAGGACCCAGGAACTGCCAAGGAATTGATTCACAACCCATTTGTCAACAAATCAGGTGAATCCAGCATGTCTGTGCAAGAAGATCAACCACTGGAGATCTCAAATGATGAGTGAAATGCCTTAGGGCCAATTCACATATCACGTTTTTTTTTTATGTGTTAAGTTTGTCAAATTTATAGGAGGCACATGGCTTGCGCACACATATTGGGAGCGTATCTAGGCGCACCCAGTAGAAAACATGTCAACTTTTCAATGCCAGGAGCACACTGCGAGGAGCACAATGGATATACACATTTCGGTAGGCTAATTATCTCAGACAAACACAGAACACCCAAACACTGCAGTGCTTTTTAATTTTCTCCATAAATAAAACTTGTATCAGAGTTGCAGCAATGTTTTGTCATCTTGTCATTCTCTAAAAAAACGGTGGTCACCTAGCAATCTACATATACTCAACACCATCCCCTGCCCCGGGCCGTGGTAAAAAAAAAAAGTCAAGGGTTGATCAAAAAGGCAACCACTGTTGCAGTAGATAAAAGTTATTAAGAGTTTTATGTTTGGTACAAATTTTGGTAAGATGTTTTATGCTTTGTTTTAAAACACAGTAAAATACAGAAGTACATTATTACGGTAATGTTGTGTATATATTAATGTGTCATTTATTCCTGTAAAGGCAAATTCTTTTTTATTTTTATCTGCCAACACTCCAGACTTCAGTCTCACATGATCCTTCAAAAATCAAAACAAGGACGTTAGCTTTGCTAGATTGCAATTCAATTATTTAAAAAACATTTTTGTAATAAAAAAAAAATTACAAATACAAACATTTATACACATATATATGAAGAGTTCATTTACAAAACAGATTTATATATAAACTTTAGTTTATATAATGTATTTTTAATCATTTAGGTAACCAAGCAGTTTTTACAGTATGTTTCTACAGAAAGTCTGGAACTACATAAAGGTTGAGTGAATGATGGCAAATCTTATCCAAGTAACCAATACTATGTCAAAGCTTGCCAATATTACAATGCTTTTTACAACATATTTAGGAAGAAAACATCAGCCTTGCAGCATCTAATTGTAAATTCACCAGCATAAGCTGTTCTTTACACAGGAGTCATGCCCCCGAAGCCCTGCATCTCAGGTGCCTCAATCAAGCAATTTCCCCTGGGATGAGCAGCAAGACAAGACTGATATTTACCTTGAGGGCTCCACAGAGCTCCACTGTGTCAGCATCATCCACCACAGTGATCCTAAAGTTAGGCGTCTGCAGAAGATCTTTGAACAGGAGGCCGTTCTCCAACACTTTGCTGCCTGCGGATAGAAGAAAACATTTGCTTAGAATGCCGGCGGTTATCATTTACTCAGCCCTATGTAGCTTCAAATGTAGATGACTTTTATTCATCTTCTGAATATAAATGAAGATATTTTCATGAAATGTGAGTTTCTGTGTCTGTTATGTCTCTGTGTTTCTGTTATGAACCAATCGGTTTAACTGTAGTCTTCTGAAGAGACAAAACCACTTTGTTAGATTAATAAATTCAACTGGATGTAACTTGAGGGGGTGGTGGTGGTGGTGGGGGGTCACATAAAAATACTGATTTGCTCAAAGAAGCTTAAACATATGATAGATTACAAATTTCTTTAAATATATAAACAATGTTTCTACATTTTAAAATGCATTCTGAGGAGTCAGGTTTGACTGCCTATGTGTAACGACAGTATCGTTTCTCCAAACTAATGCAAATTGTACGTTCTAGGCACATCAGGTCTGACTGCCTATTTGTCAAATACAGTATCATGCCTCCAAAGTGAGGCTGGGCCAATAAATTATATTATATCGGATCGCAATAAAATTTATGTCAATAACAATGATAAGCTCTGAACTTTTTTACTCTAAATTGATCTAAGAGCCAATCACACAGCAGAAATGTGCAATAATGGGAAACTAAAAGTTTGTTAATATTAGACATGTACTGAATTTTCGGCCACTAAGAATTCATCGGCCTAAAATGTTATGCCGTTTAATGGACCTCTAATTTTTTTGACCTCAGTCATTGTTGGGTCATCTTTTAAATCTGGAAGCATTAACAACTTATATCGAAACATACATCGTTATCGTTCAATCTGGAAAAATAATTATCGAGACTGCATTTTTGCCATATCACCCAGCCCTACTCCAAAGTAATGCATATTGTAAGTTTTAGGCACGGCTGTGTCTTTTGTATAACAAATGGCCGGGTGATATTTTTAGGCAAGACCCGGAAACAAGATTGGCAAGAACCGGAAACAAGAATTTTCTACTAAACCTGTAATGGCAGTTTTTGTTTCTACTAATAAGCACTGCCCCCTAAATTGTGTATATTACTGAGTGTCAGCTGCAGTAATTGAGATTTTTTGATGAACGACACAGTGACGGCGAGTTCTCATTAAAGGATTCTGCTTTGAAGATACCCAAAATTTCTCCTGGTTTGTTTCTTCATCAATTCACAACACATACTTTTTTGGTGTGTGAGAAGCAAGGTTATTTTAGTAAACGAAACCTAAAACTAAGACTAATACTATTGGTCAAAAATATTTTTGTTAACTGAAATAAAAACAAATAAAACTAAATGAATGAGAAACTAAAAGAAACTCAGTTACTGAAAAACAAACTAACTGAAATAAAATATTATTTAACAAACATTTAGTCATTTGCCGTAATAATAAAGGAACTTTGCTGCTGTAACATAGATTCTAACTGGTGGTGTAAGTTTAGGGCAGCTTTTCATTTTCCATCAGTCTTAGTAGACAATGCAACTACAGAAGAGCGAGATGCTAATGGTCTATCACAATCCAATGAGCTATGCTAAGCTAAGCTAAAAGTACTCCCGCAGAACCAAAGTTCGGCTGAATAGATAAAAAAAAATTTAAAAATCAACTGTTTAACTCTAAAGGAGTTGTAAAATTAGCCTATTTCCAAAAAATAAAAAAGTGAAGCATTCAATTCAGTAAGAGTAGATTTCTTTAAATGTGAAGATGCCCTTTAACTATTCATTAGTCAGACAGGTTAAAGAATACTTGAACAGACTCTTTTTGAGTTTGAGGTAGATTTTTAAAGTTTTGAACATTTTTTTTGATTGAGACAGTTGCTAATGATCTAATCCGATTCAATGATCTATGCTAAGCTAAGCTACAAGTGCGTAGCTTTTCATTTTCCGTCAGTCTTTGTACACAATGCAACTACAAAAGAATCAAGCTTATATATATATATATTATTAGGGCTGTCAATTTATACATTTTTTTAACTAATTAATCACTTTTTTTATTAATCGTGATTAATCACGAAAGTAATTAATCATAATTAATCACGAATCAACAAAATAATAATCCAAAATACAAGCATTGCAAATATGGTTAATAATAAAACAATGAATACAATTGTTTGTATTCCATACAAAGTTGTATTGCGAGTTGAGAACACTAATATTTAGCTAGTTGCTAAGACAGACAGAAAGTGAGGACCGGGGGGTTTGCTCACTTTTCTGCTGCCCAAGGCAGAATAGCCGATTCAATGATCTATGCTAAGCTAAGCTACAAATGCTCCTGCCAGACCCAGAGTTCGGCTGAATGCAAAATATGCATTTTGAATGCATAAAAATCTACTGTTTAACTATAGGGGAGTTGTAAAATTTGCCTATTTGCAAAATAGTGTAGTGTTCCTTTCAGTAAGAGTAGATTTCTTTAATGCCTTTTAACTATTCATTAGTCAGACAGGTTAAATAATACTTAAACAGACTCTTTTTGAGTTTGATTTGTAACACGTTTTTTTATTATTATTATTTTGAGCCAGAGGCTAATGGTCTAATGATTGGCTGAATGGATTCAAAAATGGCAAAACTCAAGGCTTTAACTCTAGGGGAGTTGTTTAAAACACTAAACATTTTTTAACACTCACCAATGGTGCTTTCGCAGAACTTTTCAGCTGCCACTTCGTTTGCAATGTTGGCCCCCATCAGGACACTTACATCGATGCCCATTTTCTCCCGAATGATGTCCGAGATGAGCTTCAGTCCTTCTGGTCCTTCATCAATGCCCTACATAAAAAGGGAAAAAAAGGAGCAGTCTATCAAAACCCGATGCTCTTTTAATGTAGCATCACATCATTTCCCCCCTCAGCACATATAACTCTGGAGCACAGCTGTTTGGAGGACCATCTTTGCCTAATGACTCACAAAATGAGGAGAAACACCAAAGCAGAACAAAAATAATAAAAGCAGGTGGAATGAGCGTATAAGAAACAGGGAAAACAGACAAAGCACATCTTTTAATAAAACACTGAACACAGTGAGAAATCAAAACAAGACTCTACTTTTTGAATAGTGGAATTGAGAAAACGCATATACTTTAATGAGATATATCTACGGAGAAGAAGTGTTGTGTGGTACAGTCAGTAACGGAGGAGACAAACTGGCACCAGGAGATAAATTGCACGCAAAGAATTTGCCAGCAGGCCAGAGGGCCCTTTTTTACCCATGAGTCACTCCACATATGGTGCACTGTGCTCAGCTTTTAAAAAGACATCAAGTAGAAGACCTCTCAGTCCTGAACGTCCTGTTCAAATGCAAGAGGATGTACCAAAACTCGGATGTTAAATCAAAAACAGCTAGACATACAGTAGCCATTTTGGTACTTAAATATTTAGGTATTTTTTTCACTTGGTATGTTTTCATTTTTGACTACTACATATTGCTTTCTGCTATTAGTTCTTATTGTTAAATGGGAATATATTATTGACTGTTTTAATTTTACTAGTTCATTATGTAATGTTTTTTTTTTCAATCTTTTTTAATATTATTTTACAAACAGCAAATATTCACAGAAGTATGTGAGATCATGTGGCACATGTGGATGATTATAATATTGAATAGGAGCTCAAACTGTCCCTATATCAATAGTATTCCATAGTTTTCAAATTTCCCAATCATCTAGTGTAGGCTCAGGTTTTAAGTAGACTTCAAATGAGCAAAATAAAACTTACAAGGCACTTCAGTTTCAGTTCTGTACAATGCAAGACAATCTTACTTTGATTAGAGTAATTCCACGAGCCCTCTCCGAAACACAGCCCATCATCTCATCGCACAGTTTCCGGATGAACTGGTGAGGGACCACAAAAACCAAAAGATCTGCACCGTCTGCAGCGTCCCGAAGCTGTGGCACTGCAACCTACAAAACAAACACAGCTCTAAGCAAATGGAATACCTTCAAGAAGATTCATTTTATAAGGTGTGAATTTATCCTGTATTTTACAAAGCAATATAAACTCATGATTTGGTTTTAAATAATAAACATTTTATGATCAAAGAGGATTATGTTGGTCTTAAGACTATTTTAATTTTTAAAGCTGAAAGAAATATTATAAGAATGAGAATTATTAAATGTTTCAAATGTTCTGGAAATTAATTAATTATTATTGATTATGCTTAATATTTCCCATTACAGTGAAGTTCTTTTTAACCCAACGAACAAAGAATAATCTCATTACAGAAAATCTAAAAGGCAAATGATCAACAAAGCTTTGAAATTAGGCCCAATCCTAATTCTATTTTTGTACCCCCACCCCTTCCCCCTTAAAACTGAGTGTGAAGGGGGAAGGGCGTCAAAATTTACCCCTATGAAATGGGACAGCACTACAACACCTGCACACATCATCATATGTCATCGTGAGCTCTTGCTTTATATGAAATCAGACGATCATAACTGCTGTAGTTATTCCAGTTGCATTATTTTTTGGTATTTATCTTCAAAAAAAATCACTGAAAGCATAAATTATGTTATCATAACAATCTAATGTGACAATAAGATCGTAACTATACTGCACATTTGCACAGTGGCCTTATTAATCTATGTAAACACATCAAAAACAACATTAACATTATAGCAGACACTGTAAAGTCCATTCTCAGCCACTAGACTTTTCTGACAGAGTATTCGAGTGTCATCAAGTGACCGAATGTTGTGGGACTGCTATACAGGAGTTATTATTATGGATTATATATAGCGAAATTCAGCAGTTTTTATTTTAGCATTTTTTAAAGCATGACGGCAAAACATGAAAGCAGTTATGAATGTATTAAAACAAATGCTTGTTTGTTGTAAAAATTCGTAATCATGACAAAAATAATAATTTGTGAATCTCCTTACTTCTGGGTGCAGCTATCGTGCTGTTGTGGCTGGTGTATTCTGGGAAATTTTCTTACCCCTTGATTTCGAGTGTGGTTCTGAAAAATCTCAATTTGAAGGGCTATCTACCCTTTCCCCTTAAACCTACGCCTTCAAGCTAAAGAGAATTGGGACACCTCTACACCTTAAGGGGAAGGGCTAAACGGTAGAATTGGGATTGGGCCTTAGTGTCAAGACTTACAAGTCAGTCTAAAAACACACATATTATATATTAATATATAATGTATAACATATATTAATGTAGGCATGGGACAGTAACTGGTTTTAAGCTTTACATTGGTTCCGAAAAGTCACAATTTTAAAACTGCTAACATTTTCTGTTATACCGTTCCTGCTGTATATCCACGTTTTTTAATGTGTTGTCAAACTTTTTTTAGGGCAACAGTATCTCTAGCAGCAAAGGAGCATCCACAAACTCTCACAGCTCATTATGGGTATTTGCTAGCTGTTGGGTGTACATAGGATGTAGACTTGTTGTTGCTATGCATTGTGGGATAGATTTAGTGCACTACTTAACGTCACCACTAAAAATGGCTGCTCCCTCAAATAGTGCACTATAGTACAGGGGCAACTTTGGATACAGTCAATAATATTTTTTATTTTAAAAAGTCTCCGTGAACCGGAAGCTGCGACTGTTATTCTTTTCATAATGTGACACAGTTCCTAGAGAAACAAATTTTTAAATAAACAAACCGGGCAGAATGGATATAGTACAGTACGCATTTCATTCAGAAAGATCAGGAAATGGGTTTTAGAAGAGTTATTACAACCTAATGGTCTCCTCCTGCCCATTACTATTTGTTGTCACAACTGAGAGTTGGAGCAGTGTTAGCCATGCCCATTACCTTAAAATCACGTAATCTGATAATTTAACTGAAAACAAACAGGAAGTGCATTTTTTAATTTTGATTAAAGATTAGAAGGCCACACTATTTTTTTTTTATTAATGACATACACAGGTGAATTGTTCACCCCAAAACTGGCAATGTGAGCTAACAAAATCCTATGGTTAGTTTTGATTTCTTGGGGACTTAATTATTTAGCCTGACATATTCCAAAATATTTGGAATATTTCTTAACACAAAATATATTGTGTTCAATCTCCAGGTTGGAGGAAAGTCCTTACCCCAGGTGGAGGAGTTCAAGTATCTTGGGGTTTTGTTCATGAGTGAGGGAAGGACAAAACGTGAGATTGACAGGCGGATTGGTGCAGCGGCAGCAGTAATGCGGTTGATGCATCGGTCCATTGTGGTAAAGTATCCGAGAAAGTAGGAGCTGAGCCGAAAGGCAAAGCTCTCGATTTACTGGTCAATCTACGTACCTACTCTCACCTATGGTCATGAGTTTTGGGTCATGACCAAAAGGACAAGATCTCGGATACAAGTGGCCAAAATTAGTTTCCTTCACAGAGTGGCAGGGCACACCCTTTTAAATAGGTGAGGAGCTCTGTCACCCGGGAGGAGCTCGGAGTAGAGCCGCTGCTCCTCCACATTGAGGGAAGTCAGCTGAAGTGGCTCGGGCATCTGTTTCGGATGCCTCCTGGACGCCTACCTAAGGAGGTGTTCCAGGCATGTCCCACTGGGAGGAGGCCTCGGGGAAGACCCAGGACATGCTGGAGGGACTATGTCTCTCGGCTGGCCTGGGAACACCTCGGGATTCCCCCGGAGGAGCTGGAGGAAGTGTCTAGGCGGAGGGAAGTGTGGGGTTCTCTCCTAAGACTGCTGCCCCCGTGACCCGACCCCGGAAAAGCGGACGAAAATTAGATTAGATGACATATTTTAGAGCAGTAATCACAATACCGTGATATTTTTATCCAAGATTGTCATACTATGAGAATATTATACTGGCCGATGCCCTATAGCAGGGGTCACCAATCTTGGTCCTGGAGGGCCGGTGTCCCTGCAGGGTTTAGCTCCAACTTGTCTTAACACACCTGCCTGGGTGTTTCAAGTATACCTAGTAAGACCTTGA
>CAIGQZ010033112.1:23590622-23606488 GCA_903798205.1 Danio tinwini
GGTAGTGCTGTGGCCTCACAGCAAGAAGGTCGCTGGTTCGAGCCTCGGCTTGGTCAGTTGACATTTCTGTGTGGAGTTTGCATGTTCTCCCCGTGTTGGCGTGGGTTTCCTCCAGGTGCTCTGGTTTCCCCCACAATCCAAAGACATGCGCTATAGGTGAATTGGGTAAGCTAAATTGTAGCGTATGTGTGTGAATGAGAGTGTATGGGTGTTTCCCAGTGATGGGTTGCAGCTGGAAGGGCATCCGCTGCATAAAACATATGCTGGACAAAGCCGAAAAGAAAATGAATGAATATGTGAAGTATATATAAATATAATGAAGGAATGGTTTTAAGATTGAGAAAAAGCAGATCACTCTTTGCCTACCTGTTATCTAAATTCTTGTGTTATGTAATATTCTCTCGTGATTTGGTTTATCCTACAGGCTCATTTCAGATATATATTGTATAACATAATTGCATAAAACGTTTTATTTCTCTACATAATAAGACAAAATCTAGTCTAAGCTTAGACTTAAGCCTTCTGCATCCTGAAAATACACATCAGTGATCTAAAAGGTCATGATTTAATGACATTTTAGAGGACCTTCCCATAATGAAAAAGACTATTTATGGTCAGGAATTTAAAAGTGAAATGAGCCCTTCAACAGCTGAGCTATGCAGAAACACTCCAAAGCAAGAGGCTCTCATTGAAAGCGGGAGGATTTTGTGTGTGTGTGTGTTTGTTGGATTTCACGGTAGTGTTTGCTGCAGGCTTGAGTGCTGCGCAGCCCACAGTTCAGGCTCTTTCATCTGGGAGAGACTATGACTCATCTGTGATGGGAAATCCCTCACATCCATAATGTTGTGCTCATTCTGTTGCTTAGTCCAGCAATCGATAGAGGAACAGGCCAAGAATATAACGCGCATCAGGAGCGGAGGGGTTATTTGCCCTCCGCAATGGCCCAGAAATAGCCCTCACGTTAACCCCAGCACTAGTGACTGTTTAGTGCTCAGTGATTTGTGTGTGTGTGAGGGAAAAAGAGAGGTTTCCACACCACTCAATACTTTGACCTGATGAGAATTGCGCCTTGGAGAGAATAACTAACTGAACAGAACCGCTATGAAGAGAATGTGTGTCACAAATTGAATGAATGCACCCACGAACAGACACACACATGGATTTGTTAGTCACATAATGTGCCTTGGTGGTATTTAAAGTACCATTCAGTTTTGAATAGCAGGTAAATGATCTAGAATGGTAATCTTTTATTATGCATTTTAGCCTAATGGTACTTGTGTATACAGGATCTAAAATGCACATTTTGCCAATGAACATCTGCCAATGGCCATAATATTGTTTTATCTGCCATGAAAATGTATGTGTGTTATTTCATGAAAAAAGGCCTATAAATTGGGGACGCACTACTCATGTAATTATAATTTCTATAATAATAATAATAATAATAAAAACATTACAAAGATAATAACATAAATAGTTGTATAGAAAATAAATCAATAAAGTAACTGTATTGTAGTTTTTAATAAACTAAAATATAATAATAATAATAATATATAAATATAATATAAATAAAATAATATAAATAGAAGAAAATAAATAATAGAATGCAAGTTGTATTTATAAATATTAATAATAAAATAAAATTTATTCTATTATTTTATTTATTTATTTTGCAATTTTATAAAGCATTCATTTTAAATGCATGATAACGTTACTCAAACTAGCAGCACTTGCAGAAAAATGTAGTTGTATTAACAGAGCTTTAACTGAACTCAGACATTTAAATGCTGTTATCATGAGTTGTAAAAAAGACTACAGTGCTGTGCATCAGATTACATATGTTTATGACTATAGCACGTCTATGATATTTGATATGCACTCTAAACCATAATTTAAACCATAAACAATAACCATCTTAGGCACTGTTAGAATGATATCAACACTTCCATTAAATAAATATATAACTTGACCTCTAGGTGATCAGTTGGAAAAGTGACAGAAGGTAGATTTTTCTGGTAAAGGAAAAATCATGGTTTGGGGTTACATTCAGTATGGGGGCGTGCGAGAGATCTGCAGAGTGGAAGACCATTACAATACAAACCACAGGAGAGGGCAGATTCTTCAGCAGGATAGCGCTCCTTCTCATACTTCAGCCTCCACATCAAAGTTCCTGAAAGCAAAGAAGGTCAAGGTGCTCCAGGATTGGCCAGACCAGTCACCAGATATAAAAATTATTGAGCATGTCTGGGGTAAGATGAAGGAGGTATTGAAGATAAATTCAAAGAATCTTGATGAACTCTGGGAGTCCTGCAAGAATGCTTTCTTTGCCATTCCAGATGACTTTATTAATAAGTTGTTTGAGTCATTACAGAGATGTATGGATGCAGCTTTTCATACTCATGTGAGTCATACACAATATATATATATATTTTTTTCCATTACACACATTATTTCTGTTAAGTGACAAGACTTTTGTCTAAGCAAAGTCAGACCTTACAGTCTCAATTAAATAATCAAAAAATTAAGACATAATCATATTTTATTTTGGTAAAATGAGCATAATTTAGAGGCCTTTGCTTTTTTATATAAGCCACTTCTGACACCAAATAATCAACTAGAAGTCAAGTTATTTCTATAGGCAACAATACTTTTGTCAGGTATATAAAAAAAAATAATAATACACACACGCGTGTGTGTGTGTGTGTGTGTGTGTGTGTGTGTGTGTGTATGTATGTATGTATGTGTGTGTTTTCTTCTGACAGGAGCAATAACACTGTGTGTAGTCAGTCATGCTGCTGGATGAGGTTTTGCAAGAAAATGCCACCAAAAGGTGGCCACCATAAAAAGCAGTGCATTTGTTGCTGCTTTGATCTTCATACTTTTAGCTGCTTTTTAAAATAATGATGTGTCTTTGTCTGGCTTTCAAAGACCCCATCAAAGAAATCACAGAAGAGAGCCTGGCAGCACATCCATTTTTTACTAAGAGAGGGTGGCTGTTGTGTTATAGCACCCAAACCATGTGATTACAATCCATTCTCTGCAGAGTTACGATCCCGTATAAAGCACTGCTCTGGTTGGCTCTGACAGTGGGGAACCAGAAGTGGCATGTAATGCATCACGAATAATGAGGAAGGGAGGGAGGGAGACAGTAATAATGGCCACCATAAAGCTCCTGTATTCTTTTACTTTTAGGCCAGTTTGAATAGTGTGTGGTGTATTTACTAGGAAATCATCACTATTTCCATTGCTCGTAGTCTTGAGCAAAACTCTAAAGTATTCAAATTGGATGCATACTGTGATTCATGTTTACACATTTCTGTCATGGGCATGTGGGGCCTGTACTTCGAAGCTGGTTTAGCTGGTTTAGCTGGCTAACCAATTAAGGATTCAGTTTAGTTTGCTCCAATTTTTGGGTTTTAAGTAACATGAAGGGAACCCAACTTTAATAACTCTTTGTTGCCATTAAGTTTCATGGTACCTAAAACCAAGAATTGGTGCAAATGAACTGAAACTTACAGTACTTTGAGGACAATACAAAAAAGTTAGTTGAAAGTATCCACAATCATAAAAAACCCTGTCAACCATCAAGAATACCTTTGCAACTTTACAGCAACACCATAAAACCCCTCAGGCTTTAAGAAACACATAGCAACACCCTGCCCACCAATGAGAATACCCCAGCAACCACCAGAACCCTTTAGGAACCAGATAGCAATACCTTGACAATCAACTTGAACATCTTAGCAACTGCATAGTAACATATTACAACCACATGGAACACTTTAGGAACCACATAGCAATGCTCTGGCAACCAACAAGAACCACCTAGCAACTGCATAGTAAAACATTAAAACCACACTGAACATCTTAGCAACTGCATAGTAACACATTAAAACTTCCCAGAACACATTAGAAACCCCATAGCAACCCCCTGAAAACCAATGAGAATACCCCAACAACCTCATATCACAACAAAACCACTGGAATGCTTTAATAACCATATAGCTACACACTGACAACCAACAAGATCGTCCTAGCAACTGCATAGTAACACAAAAAAACACACAGAACACTTTAGGAACCACATAGCAACGCCCTGGAAACCAACAAAAACATCTTAGCAACTGCATAGTAGCATGTTAAAACTACTGAACCCTTTAGGAACCAGATAACAATCCCTTGACAATCAGCAGGAACATCTTAGCAACTGCATATTAACATAAAAATCACACTGAACACTTTAGGAACCCCATAGCAACCCCCTGGAAACCAATGAGAATACCCCAACAACCTCATATCACAACAAAACCACTGGAATACTTTAGGAACCACATAGCTACACACTGACAACCAACAAGATCGTCCTAGCAACTGCATAGTAACACATAAAAAACACACTGAACACTTTAGGAACCACTTAGCAACGGCCTGGAAACCAACAAAAACATCTTAGCAACTGCATTGTAGCATGTTAAAACCACTGAACCCTTTAGGAACCAGATAGCAATCCCCTGACAATCAGCAAGAACATCTTAGCAACTGTATAGTAACACATAAAAAACACACTGAACACTTTAGGAACCACATAGCAACACCCTGGCAACCAGCAAAAACATCTTAGCAACTGCATAGTAGCATGTTAAAACTCCCCAGAACACATTAGGAACCACATGACAACACCATGGAAACCAATGAAAATACCCAAACAACCAACCATCCTAGCAACTGCATAGTAACATATTAAAACCACTCTGTGATTTAAAACGGCATAGTAATCGCATCAAAAACACTGCAACTCAGTCATGTCAGTGATCAAAATCTAGGTTAGTTGTTATGTCACCATCTTCTCTCTTTCATCATGCAGATATTTTGTGTTGGACCCAGAGCTCGGCCAGCTTCAGTATTTCATCAATGAGCACAGTAAGATCCAGAAGCCACGAGGATCTTTGCCCCTCATCGGCTCCTCAGTGACCCCAAGTGATGAGTTTCCCTTCATGTTCACAGTCTGTGCTGCAAATGGAGATTTCTTCAAACTGCGAGGTAATCGTCCTTTCTTTTTTCATGTTTTAATCCTTTTATTTAGTTTTAAAGGGGTCATATTATGCTTCTATGCTTTATATTTTGCAAAATTAAAGGAGTGGTCCACCGTGTATTTTTAAGGCTTGGTTGTGTTTATAAGATGCAAAGCAATATGTGCTCGTGGTTCACTTGTAGAAAGTCACGTTATGTTTTCATATCTCTTACTTTGATTATATACAGCTACTCAGCTAACATGAAAACGATTGTCATATTTCCTAGTTCCTCCAAAAGCCCGCCCTAAAGAGGCTCTGATTAGTCAGCCAACATAATGTGCTGTCATTCGCGGATCGGCTCCACGTCTCCACGTCATGCCCCTTCAAGCACGCTTTTACGCTGTGTAAACAGCCGTATGAGTTTGCCTGAATCAGACAGAAATGAAGAGCACACAGCTAACCCTCACGCCTGCTCTCTAACATAAAATCTGACAAGTGTCTTTCATATACATTCAGGTTATAAGCATGTCAAAGTAATATGAAACGTTCACATTTCTTTTGCGAGTTTGTTGTTTGAGATGTAGAATGCAGGAAAAGTGGCTGCAGAGAGACACTGCAGCGCTGCTAAAGCTTGTAGGTGTTTACAGAGATTTGACTGATAAATATGATTTGTAGCTAAATTGTTAGCGGTGCCAAACAGCATTTCCTATTGTTTACATCCTTGTTTACGTCCTCGCTACAACATACCATTAACGCTAGACACTATGCATGTACTTGATCAATTTTTAACAAAGAAAAACACTTACAGGTTGTGGCTCACAATCCACAGCTTCATCGGTTGGAGGAGTTTTTAGCCAAATCCAGCACTGAACTGGGAGAGCTGTCCTTTGTCAAATGCTAGCTATATATTTTTTAATAGGTCTGTATATTTTTTTATAATTCAAATGAAACTGCAAGCACTTCTCTCTTTGTGTTGCGTCCTTTGAAAGCCCAAATAAAGAAACAGAACAAGCTCTGTGGAAATAGCGTTTGGATGGCATTTTAGCTTTCTTTGCTATAACCTTACAGCGCCTCTGGCCACGCCTTTTTGCTGCGCGGTGTGTATGTACATGGTAAATACGCGTAACCGGAAGCCCTTGTGATCTCACTAGCCCGGATATATATTTTTGTAGTCCCCAAACGTTCGCTTTCAGAGATGTTGTTTATGTTCACACAGCTGCATTGCACATCAATTAAAGTTTAAAATTGAAATCGTATTGGACCACCCCTTTAACAAGTCAGAATGTATCAGTTTAAAATTTCAGTTTAAAGTTTCATAGCAGGCGCATTGATATTATGCTGTTGCCTAGTTACTTAACTGGGGACTATTTTCAGGTGCTGCATTATATCATTACACGTGCTACAGTCATGCTACTGCAACAAAGTTCCTTGATTAATTACACTGGAATGAAAGTAAAGTTCCAGCTATACAAACGAAAAATAAATGGCAGAGAAATAACAACTTCTCATTTTCTGTTTGTCTTAGTACATGATATAACTATAGAAGAGTCATGCTTTTGGCATTTTTTGGCATTTTTTAGTGAGATGCTAATGGTCTAATCCGATTCAATGATTTATGCTAAGCTAAGCTAAGCTAAAAGTGACAGAAATGGTAAAAAATGGTAAAAATCAACTATTTAACACTAGGTAATTTGTAAAAGGAGCCTATTTACAAACAAAGTGGGCTATTTCATTCATTCATTCATTTTCGCCTTAGCCCCTTTATTAATTCGGGGTCACCACAGCGCAATGTACCGTCAACTTATCCAGCATATGTTTTACACAGTGGATGCCCTTCCAACCGCAACCCATCTCTGGGAAACATACACACTCATTCACACACATACACTATGGGCAACTACCAAATTCACCTGTACCGCATGTCTTTGGACTGTGGGGGAAACCGGAGCACCCTGAGGAAACCCACGCGAACGCAGGGAGAACATGCAAACTCCACACAGAAACGCCAACTGACCCAGCCGAAGCTCGAACCAGCGACCTTCTTGCTGTGAGGCGACAGCACTACCTACTGTGCCACTGCATCGCCCTGTGGGCTATTCCTTTAATGTAAAAAGTTGCATGTGTATAAGTATATTGGATCTGTGCAACTCTGCCTCTTAAATGCGAATAGTTTAAATGTGCAATATTATTAAGTGAAGTTTTTGAACTAATTTCGAGAGGAGCACGTGATATGATTGATCGCTGCTGGTCTCTCATCCGTAATCAGTAACAATCCAATCAGATTGATTCAAGCCCACTATAAATAGACCGATATCACCCTTCTGCCATGTCTTCGTTTTGGAAGAATGCCTCTTTCCACCCCATCTGCTCCTTTTCCTTCTTTACTAGGGGGAGATCTCAAGAATTACCTGATTATACTGCTAATAGCGTCAAGCAATATCTAAGTGTGAAGTCTTGAAATGTACATCCCTGTAAGAAAACAATCAATACTACAATCAAAGCATGTAAGGGAGTTCAGAAACACTGCTAACTCTCTTTGGAATGACTTTACTTTGTAACTTTGCAGATTTCGTTCAACCTTAAAACAGTAGCATTATGTAACAAAGGAACATTGGAAATTATAATATGACCCCTTGAACATAGCTATTTGTGTCCGATTTAATCCATTCTCCCTTAACATGAGTCTCCTCACTCTGTTTTACACTGTGTCTCTTCAGAAAACATCTCTGTGTTATGTTTTCCCCTTCTGGCGTCGCTCCTTTATCTGTGATTTAGTCCACATTCACCCCTTTCTCTCTACCAGTTACTTCCAGACGAGATTAGATCTGTGTATTTCCCCCTCTCTCTTTCTCCTTGTCATTTTTAAGTACGCCAAGAGTCTTTTCATGGCTGGCATTCACTGTACGCCACAATCTTTTATGACGGTTTTACATCAGATTTCTTTTTCGGTCTGAGGCGACTTTGAGAACTCATTTAGACTGTGTCAGGAGTTTACAAGCAAAAATGACCACCAGCCAAATCGGCCATTTGTAACAAAGGCAATTTTGGACAGGGTTTTGAGAGGATGAATTTCGCAGAAAAAAGCAGTCACCTCCAGCATTATTCCCAACAGTTTTGACAGCCTCGCTCCAGGCGGAGTCTCATCTGCTCCCAGTGTTCCAGTGATCTGAAATGATAATCTTCAGGTGCTGCTTTTCTCATTTCACACTTTCCCAATCTTACCTGGGGGTTACAGACAAGCCACAAATTGAGTTGTTCGGTCTTGTGTTGGTGAAAATGCTTGCATTTGTTCTACCTGAGTAACCATGCCGTACCGAATGGTATATTGAGAAAATACATTTCCATGGCCATATAAAATAGATATGCAAGAATTTCTGCTTCTAGTTGAAGGAAAATATTCAAAAACATGAAAATGTTGTAATATTGAAAACATGGATTAATGGAGTGATAAAATACATATCTAAAGCCTCCTTCAGAAAAACTTTAATATGCCAACAAGAGTTGTGAACCTGGTTTTATTAAATTTTCATAAGTTGTTTTCACATGATGTCATTGATGACGAGCAAAATTGAGATGGAGGGCAGGAAGTGATTCTTCTACATAGGAATCGCTATCAGAACATCAAAATATTTGAGTTTTATGTTGTTAATAATAGCTTGAATCAACCAAAATAAGAAATGCTGAACAGCTTTTATAAAACTCCAAAAGTGGCAAGAAAAGGTGGCATTTAATCAATGTTCATTTAATAGATCCATGTGTACAAACTTTTTTTGAATGCAATAATTTGACAGAACCAATACAGATTATATACAGGCCTAGCTATGTTTATTATATGTTAATGTGTCATATAAAAATCAGACAAACACCACCACACTTATACAAAATCCAGGAGAGTATAAATAACGCACTCTGCCATGTAATCGCTGCAATGAAGTCTCCGTCTTGTTTTGCAATAATCCAAGTCTTTACTGGCGCTTCGACAGAATAAACAACTGTAACATAAACATCGAGATGTGCTGCAGCGGTGAATGTTTGTTGGTTGTAAGTTCATCGACAGAACAAAAAAGAAATGGAACCCTTGCAACAAAACTAGACGGTTATTATTGTGGAGCACTAACCCCCCTTTACAAAAATAAATAATGTGTCCACTCTTTTGTATGTGTTCATCTGTTATTTCGTGATGTCTGGAAGATATCTGCATAGGGAAAAACTATAGTAATTTATAATAAACACATTTTTGACCCACAGAGTAAAGTGTATAATGTGTACAACTCTTTGTTAATGAATGCTTCAGAATACTGTAGTAAACTGATGAACTGTAATAAATACTGTAATGTTAGTGTAAACTGTGGTGCAATGTGATTATAGCGTTGAAAACTGAAGCCTAGTGAATAATGTTTATTATTACAGTTGTGTTGTACCACAGCAACAATATAATTACTACGACAAGTAATTATCTATAGTATGTCTCCAACCACTATAGTATTTTTCATGTAACGTAATTATACAGTATGTACGGCATCGATGACAGGCAAATATATTTTAGTTCAGTAGAAAACTCGGCGCTCTTCATGATATAAGGATCATGTCCAACATGTGTGGTTATTTTCTATTTATATCTACTTTGAAATATGGTATAAATCGCAAAAATACACACTTTCCTCTATGTCTCCTATTCAGTTTTCTACTTCCTGCCCTCCATCTGAATTCCGCGCGTCATCAGAACCACATGATTGAAAACAACCTATTGTTTTGAAAATCCCTGCATGTTTAATGAAATGTTGGCCAATTAGCATTTTTAGCATTATCCAAAACAATTGTTTTATATTATGATTAAATAACTGGGCAACTATAGTGATATATATTAGTTAATTACCCCATTCAACTTGGAATAAATTAATTATTTACTCAACCTCATGTGTCTTTCCAAACACATATGCTGTTATTTCTTCCATGTAACACAAAGGGAGGATGTTAAAGAATATTCACGTCACAAATAACAGATTATAGTTATAATAGGACAAAAGACAAAAAGCATTATAAAAAGCAAAATAGAAGAGATCCACATGCTGCACAAATGAGTCCTAAAACCTAGAAACAATTTAACATGTTTCTTCCTGAAAAGTTGGTGCTAAATTGTACTACAGAGATTGTTGCAGATGTTAGACTTCATCATACAGAACAGTCTCTAGTCTTTTTTGTGTTTTTACTTGCAAACTACTTGCCAATATGCAGATTTTTTTAAAAAGAGAATTAGCTGTTCACTAATTGACTGTTTTCAGACTACAAAACATGTGTTTGTTAAGCAGATTTTTTGACAGCACATTTATTATATTTCAAAACCAGTTCATTAGATGAGTGGGTCTGAGTTGAATAACTTTATTTCCTCGGGCCATAATTCAATTTAATTCAATTCATCTTTATTTGTATAGCGCTTATACAATGTAGATTGTGTCAAAGCAGCTTCACATGGAAGTTTATAATGAATTGAAACTGTGTCAGTTCAATCTTCTGTGTTTAAGTTCAGTTCAGTTTAGCTCAGGTCAGTGTGGGTTAATAATCACTACTGAGAGTCCAAACACTGAAGAGCAATTCCATCGATGCACAGCTCTACAGATCCCGAACCATGCAAGCCAGTGGCGACAGCGGCGAGGAAAAAACTTCACCAATTGGCAAAAGTGAAGATTTAAAAAACCTTGAGAGAAACCAGGCTCAGTTAGGCACGACCATTTCTCCTATGGCCAAACGTCTTGTGCAGAGCTGCAGTCTAGGCGCAGGAAGGACCTCAGCGAAGACTCATCTGTCCTTGGAGCATCACAGGAGTCAGTCTCATGCTCTCCACCATGACCACCACAGCAGCAGCTCAGGATACGGCCTGGTCCAGAAACCTTGGGATCATCTCGTTGCTGGTCTTGGATTGCATCAGTGGCACTGCATAGTCTGAGGGCCTTGAGATGAGTACCCCCAGGTGGAAATACAGAATAAGGAGAATAATTAGCATAGCTGTTGTTCATAGTGTATATGAACAAGAAGCAAAATCCTGTGTGGGGCACATCATGCATCATACCGCGATGTAATGCACTTTGTGTATGCACTACCAGAAGCCCTGAGTTTTGAGATCTTAAGGAGCGGGTTGGGTTGTAGCGAGACAGGAGGTTGGTTAGATAAACAGGAGCTCGATTATTTAAAGTTTTATAGGTAAGAAGCAATATTTTAAATTCAATACGAAACTTAACAGGCAGCCAGTGTAAGGAGGATAAAATTGGGGTGATATGATCATATTTTCTAGACCTGGTAAGAACTCTGGCAGCTGCATTTTGTACTAGCTGAAGTTTGTTAATAGAGGATGCTGGGCAACCAGCAAACAGAGCATTACAGTAATCCAGCCTAGAAGTCATGAAAGCAACTAGCTTTTCTGCATCTGATATGGATAGCATACTTCGTAATTTAGCAATATTTCTCAGATAAAAGAAGGCAGTTTTTGTGACATGGGATATATGATTTTATGATGTCATATGATGATTTGTGATGTCATATGATGATATATGAAGTTAAATTGCTGTCTAATATGACACCCAGATCTTTTATAGTAGAGCTAACTTTAACTTTGTATCCCTCTAGTTGCAGATTGAGTTTTGAGATCTGCTGTGTACAGGATTTAGGCCCGATAAGTAATAATTCTGTTTTGTCTGAGTTTAAGAGAAGAAAATTGTTGGTCATCCAGTCTTTAACATCTTTAATACACTCAGTTAGCTTAGACAGTTCAGACATCTCATCAGGTTTAGTTGAAATGTATAATTGAGTATCATCTGCATAGCAGTGAAAATTGATCTTGTGTTTTCTAATAATTTCCCCTAGGGGAAGCATGTAAATTGTAAAAAGCAAAGGGCCTAAAACTGATCCTTGAAGGACCCCGTACTTCACTGGCCTTACTTGTGAAAGCTGTCCATTAGTATTCACAAACTGGTAACGATCAGCTAAGTATGACCTAAACCATTCAAGAGCCTGTTCTTGGACACCTGTAGAATATAAGCGGTCTATGAGAATATTGTGGTCAATGGTGTCAAATGAGGCGCTAAGATCAAGTAGAACTAAAAGTGAGATGCCCCCTTGGTCAGCAGCTAAGAGTAAATCGTTGGTTATTTTTAATAATGCTGGGTTTCTGTACTGTGATAAGGCCTGAAACCTGACTGAAACACTTTAAAAATTTTGTTTGTCTGCAGAAAGGAGCATAATTGGCTAGAAACAACTTTTGCTAGTATTTTAGACATAAACGGAAGATTTGAAATAGGCCTATAATTAGCTAAGTTGCTGGGGTCCAGTTGTGGTTTCTTAATAATAGGTTTAATAACAGCTAGCTTGTAAGGATTTGGCACATGGCCTAAAGCTAAAGAAGAGTTGATAACGTTAAGGAGAGGTTCTCCTATAACAGATAGCAATTCTTTCAGTAATATTTAATGACTAGTTAAATATTCCCCTACTGTGCAATAAACATGTGCAATACTTTCTCATATGCACTTGTACACAGCACCTTATAACAATATATAATGCAATACTTCTCGCATTTGCACACAGCAACCTATAACTTGTTTATTTATAACAAAACTGTACGTACAATTCATCATCCAGAGCTCTTTTGTCTAATTGCATCTTTGTCTAATGTTTGTTGTCTTTCTCATATTTATTTTCCTGGTGTCATTTGTCACTTTATGTACACTGGAAGCTTCTGTAGCCAAAACAAATTCCTTTTGTGTGTGTGTAAGCACACTTGGCAATAAAAGCGATTCTGATTCTGATAACAGTTTTTTCATGATTCGACATAAGAATGTTTTGCGTGTGTTTTCTAAACACAAATTAAAATATTTTACATAAAATCTGAGAGCTTCCTCATCCGCTGTAAACATTAAGGTTCTATACTCGTTCAAAGTCCAATAAGGTACCAAAAACATCCTCAAAACAGACCAATATGCCTCCGGTGTTCTCATGAACATGTGCAATATACTGACACTAAGTAGAAGTAAGCATTACAGATAACAACAACAAACAGGTGACAAGAGGGAAAAAAAACACTGTTAACAAGGTCCTGTAGGTCGGCGCCAGTGGTGTAGTGGTTAGTGCATCGACACATGCACTCCGGTGCTCACGGCGACCCGAGTTCGATTCTGTCTCGCGGTCCTACGCCGATCCTACCCCTTTCTCTGATCCCCATGCTTTCCTGTCAATTCTCTCTACTGTCCTATCAAATAAAGGTGAAATCCCCCCCAAAATAATTATAAAAAATAAATAACAAGGTATTGTCATGTTCACCAGCGATTGAGGACTGCAGAGATCGCTGGTGAACTACAATTCAGTCATGAACTACAAATCCCTTCATTCCGCTACACATACACCAGATTTCACTTCCACTGATCACACACACAGCTGAATCCTTTCACTATTGATTGTTTGGACTATTTATACACCCTGCACCCGTTTGTTGTTACTGAGTCGTTTATTTTTGTATGGTATGTTCATGTGTTGTGTTTCCGTACCTTACCTAAGTTTCTTGATTTGTTTATTATTGTTCTTTTAATACTTCGATTTTTGGATGTCCCGTTCTTTTTCTGTTATCTACACAAATAATTCTTCACTAAATGCACTTGGATCCTACCTCTTGTTTACGCCTCTTCAACGTGCCGTGACAACTGTAGAATCTACAGTAGCTTACTGCCAACAGCTCACCAGTAACTTACTGTAAATCAATTACAGCAAAAATACTGCATTTACATTTACAGCACCATTTATCTTGCATATTACACTGTATAGGTATTTACAGTATTGCATATCTTTACTTTAAAATATACATACATTTTTACAATGCAAATTTAAAACACAGTAACATACTGCATAACAGTTCTACAATAAAATATTGCAGATACACATATTACAGTTAAATACTGTGTAACTTTTTAAAAAATGTTAACCGTGAAGAAAAGGAAGATATATACACTGTACAACCCAACAGTCAACTTTAACAAATGAAATGAGTTAACTCAAAATTTACTGTAAGTTAATTCTACTTGTTTAAAAAGAGTTTTGAACTCAGTGTTGAAGGTAATGAGTTAATTACTTAATAATTAATTAGTTATTAATGAGTTAAAAACTTTATTACTTCAACTTAAATGGAGTAAGTTCACAGTACTCATACGTAAATATTTTATTAACTCAAATAGTTTGTTGCAATCGGTTTCCTCAAATGGTTTGAGTTGCCTTAACTTATTGGGTTTTACAATGTAAGAAAAACAAAAACAAAAAAATACATAAATAAGAATGTACATATTCATACTTCACAAACTTTCACAAGTTAAAACCTCATTAAACCAACCCTCTGATAAGTATAGAGGTTATGTTTAAACCTACATATATCAAAAATAAATCCAATCTCTCATGAAATACAACATCTTTGCTGTGTTAAACATGAGCCAAGTAGTGCAACGGTACATATACAAGTATAACCCTGCGCCACATTGCAAGAAACTGTTAAATAAAGTCAACATATTTGTTAATTATTCGTACAAAGGTCTCAGATGTTTGAAATGACATGAGGGTGAGTAATTAATAACGTCATTTTTATTTTTGGCTGAACTAACACTGTGAAGCTACAGTCCCTCCTGAATTATTAGCCTCCCTGTATATTTTTTCCCCCAATTTCTGTTTAATGGAAAAACATTTTTTTCAACACATTTCCAAACAGTACTGAACTGATTTGTTTTATCTTTGCAATGATGACAGTACATAATATTTTACTAGGTATTTTTCAAGATACTAGTATTTAGCTTAAAGTGACATTTAAAGGCATAAGTTAATTAGGCAAGTTAGAGTAATTATTATTTATTAGCCCCCCTGTTTATTTTTTCCCCAATTTCTGTTTAACGGAGAGAAGATTTCTTCAACACATTTCTAAACATAATAGTTTTAATAACTAATTTCTAATAACTGATTTATTTTATCTTTGCCATGATGACAGTAAATAATATTTTACTAGATATTTTTTATGACACTTCTATACAGCTTAAAGTGACATTTAAAGGCTTAACTAGGTTAATTAGGTAGGCAGGTTAGGGTAATTAGGCAAGTTATTGTGAAATGATGGTTTGTTCTGTAGACTATCCAAAATATCTAGCTTAAAGGAGCTGATAATTTAGACCTTAAAATGATTTTAAAAAATTTTAAAACTGCTTTTAATCTAGCCGAAATAAAACAAATAAGACTTTCTCCAGAAGAACAAATATTATAGGAAATACTGTGAAAGATCCCTTGCTCTGTTAAACACCATTTGGGAAATATTTGAAAAACAAAAAGAACATTCACAGCCCTCAACGTTTTGACTTTAGCTGTATTCATAGAGACAGCATGAATGACTGTGTTCATATCTTCCTCCAGCCAGCGATGTGCGCGAGCAGCAGATGTGGATGACCCAGCTTCAGCTCTGTGCCCGTCGCCACTCAGACGGCAATGCCAAGGTAACCCACTTACATTTGACTCCACACAATGTGCTCTCATTTCCTTCCTTCACGTCTCACTCGCTCTCTATAACTCTTGCTAGTCGAATGTTTGTCTGGAGGCTCTGCTCCTTTGATTTTGTTCATCCTGTCATCGATGATGTACTTACTGTCCTTTCTGGAAAGTGCTTCTTCTTGTCATCTTCCGGTCTTTGTCTCTCACACTGTCTGCATTTCCTCTGACCTCTTCAGACTCTGCTTGACGATGAGAAATGATGCTGTCTGTAGTCATGTAATTTGTGAGGCTGTTTACTTTCATCTCTGTGAATATAAGGCTGTTTGTGATCGGTGACATTAAAGGGATAGTTCACCC
>CAIGQZ010033112.1:23616488-23636640 GCA_903798205.1 Danio tinwini
ATTGAAACATACTGGGCAGCACGGTGGCTCAGTGGTTGGAACTGTCGCCTCACAGTCACTCGAGCCCCAGCTGGGTCAGTTGGTGTTTCTGTGTGAAGTTTGCATGCTCTCCCTGTGTTGGTGTTGGTTTCCTCCAGGTGCTCCGGTTTTCCCCACGGTCCAAACACAAGCTTTTTTTTAAAACATAACTGAGCAAATGACACTTAATGAGTTGTCATAAGCATGCATGAAATCTTGATCAAACTTATGAGATGTGTCATGTCGTGATAAAAAAAGTGTCTTGACAGTCTTACAAACACCTTTTCAAGTAAAGTGTTACTATATACACGTACATAAACATTTAAATTGGCTTTTAAACATCTGTCCACACTACTAGATGTAGAGCATCAAAGGGTTAAATATAAAACGCTGTTTGTCACTCCTGCTGAGGAGTTTAGAGTTGTCACATGCTAGCAGTTATTAAAGTGAGCACACAGTCTTGCTGTAAGGTTTGAAGGCTGACAGAGGTTCAGTCTGCAGTCAGCAGCGTCTCGCCCTCAGCTGCTCTTCGAGTGCTGCGTCAGCATCAGAAACTGGCCGATCAGCAGGAAGCTGCACTCATCACATTGTTTTGACATTGTTGCAGTGATTCCTCACAAAAGACTAAGGATGTGAGCGGTGGTCAGTTCTGGACTCAGAACTACACTTTTTGCCATTCATATCTTCGCATTGAACAACAATTTCTTAATTAATCAGCGATGAATGCTAACATTAGCATCTTTAGCTAAAACTATGCAATAAATGAAAGTCAGTGGCTACTGGCACTTTGAGAGTATAAATAAACACATATAGAGATAGTTCACCTAAAAATGAGAATTCTGTCATCATTTCCACATCCACTTGTTCCAAACCTGTCTGTGTTTCTTTCTTTTGTTGAACATAAAGGAAGATATACTGAAGAATGCTGGAAAAAAACAGCCATTGATGGTATGCTTTGTTCCTATTATGGAAGTCAGTCATTTTTTTCCAGCATTCTTCATTCATTCAATCTTTCATTTTCCTTTGGCTTAGTCCTATTACTTATCCCCCCCGACCTATCTAACATATGTTTTACACAGCAGATGCCCTTCCAGCTGCATCCCAGTACAGGGAAACACCCATACACTCTCACATTCACACACATACACTATGGCCAATTTAGTTTATTCAATTTACCTATAGTGCATATCTTTGGACTGTGGGGGAAACGGGAGCACCCAGAGGAAACCTACAGGAACACAGGGAGAATATGCAAAGTCCAAACAGAAACGCCAACTGACCCTGCCAGGACTTGAACCAGCAACCTTCTTGCTGTGAGGTGACAGTGCTAACCACTGAGCCACTGTGCCACCCCAAACATTCTTCATTATGTCTTAATTTGTGTTTAAGGGAAATTCATAAAAGTTTAGAATCCCTTGAGTGTGAGGGAATACTGAGGAAATTTTCATTTCAAATTTTCATCATTTCAAACATAGTTCAAGATATTCATTTATTCATTTTCTTTTTGGCTTAGTCCCTTTATTAGTCTGGGGTCGCCACAGTGGAATGAACCACCAACTTATCCAGCATATGTTTAAAGCAGCGGATGCCCTTCCAGCTGCAACACATCACTGGGAAACATTCATACACACACATACACTACGGACAATTTAGCTTACCCAATTCACCTATAACGCATGTCTTTGGACTTGTGGGGGAAATCGGAGCACCCGGAGAAAACCCACGCGAGCACAGAGAGAACATGCAAACTCCACAAAGAAATGCCATCTGACCCAGCCGAGGCTCAAACCAGCGACCTTCTTGCTGTGAGGCAACAGCGCTACCCACTATGTCACTGCGTCACCTATTTAGAGAATTATTACCTTTAATTAACACATTTAGTATCCCTATTGGATAATGACATATGCAGTAGTGCAAACGCAAAGTCAAGCACTAGTTGTTTTTTGTACAGTTTTCTTATAAAGATGTAAGTTATCCAGAATAAGCATAACTGCTATTCAGATGACCACTACAACATGCATGTCTGTTGTCAACAAACAGTAGCAGCTTATATTGAATTATTTTAATAGCAAGCTGTAATTTAGTATATATATTTTGTCTGAACCATATCGCACACTTTACACCCTTTTGCTAACTTTGGTACAACACTTGGGTACAAATTAAGAGACCACTTAATTGGTTTTCTGGATTTTTCATTAATTGGTACATTTTAAAGGGATATTTCACCCAAATTCATGAAAATGTACTCCTTATTTGCTCACCTTTAATGTGTTTAAAATAATTTTGAAGTAGTTTTTTCCTGTCGAACACAAAACAAGATATTTTGAAGAATGTTGGAAACCAGTAACCATTGATGTTACCATTGGGAAATACAAACTTTATGGAAGTCAATAGCTACAGGTTTTCAGTATTTTTTATTTATTTTTTTGTGTTCAACAGAAGAAAGAAGCTAATACAAATTTGTGGCAAGGGTGAGTAAATGATGACCACATATTCAGTTTTGGGTGAACTATCTTTTTCAGTAAAATGTTCATTTGTATTTTATTTCATAAACTACAAAAAATTGTCTTCAAAAAGAAAAGTATCATTTATAATATTTATTTGCAGAAAATAGGTAAAAAAAAAAACTAAAAACATGTATACTCTACAACAGGGGTTCCCAAACACTTCAGCTCGTGACCCCCAAAAAATAACGATGCCAGCAACTCACGTCCCCTAATATCTTCTGAGGTGGTTATAAATGTATAAACCTTGCACACAACTGTGCAAATGGTAGGCCCAAGTCTATTTATCATTTCATTTAGAACGCCAGCCCATCCTCCATGTTCAGCTGTGGCTTGTATTTATTTTTAATGTACTTGATTGCCGTAAAGGTGTCAGAAAGTTTAACCTGGTGCCATCTGCTGCATTTTACTCTATTGCTGTGTATATAATATAATATATTGATAATAATAATATTGACTCTATTGCTGTGTATATTTAATATAACGCAATCACCCTAGGAGTCGCAAAAAAAGGTCGCTGTGGCGACCCCTGATGAATAAAAGGACTAAGCCAAAGGAAAATGATTGAATAAATGAATTAAATCACCAAGCGACCACTAAAACCTAAAAACACATACCTGTCAATGGTTAATCCAGAGAACTGAATAAACCCTTTTTCTTGCTCTCCTAATTTTTTTCCATTTATATTTTACATTTTTATGTATTTTTCAATGAGAACATTAAATACAGTAAATGTCAAAGAATCATAAGTAACTTGTTTTTTGCTGTGTTTCAAGCTGTCAGTTTGTATGACCCTAGTGGGTCATATTCAGACAACCAGCTGCTTTTTCTTACTCTCAGGCCATATTCTTGTCCTTGAATTCGACGACACTGTCACTTTCACTGACAGTCCAAAGGAAACATTGGAATCCAGCTGAGACTCATAAAATGTGCTTTCAAAATGTGTGCGCATCTACGCAGTGAGATGGAAATTATTATTAGCAATCTCTCTGAATATCTTGCCAATGTGTTAGGCAGAATATTTCACTCTGTGTAATTTTGGCAAGCATATTTAAAGGAATAGTTCACATAAAATGTATCTAAACTTTATCATCATTTGCTCATCTTTCATTCTATCCATCAGATTGTGAATTGAGTAAATAATTGCACCGTTTTGGTATTTAAAGTGGAGTCGAAGCTTTTGTGCAGAAATATGATTGCTAGTTTACTCATTCTGCTGTTTTGTATTTGGTTTCTTGTTATTTTGTATTTTGGTTCACTTTATTAGGTACACCTGTTCAACTGCTCGTTAACGCAAATTTCTAATCAGCTTTCTAATCACATGGCAGCAACTCAATGCATTTAGGCATGTAGACATGGTCAAGACAATCTGCTGCAGTTCAAACCGAGCATCAGAATGGGGAAGAAAGGTGATTTAAGTGACTTTGAACGTGGCATGGTTGTTGGTGCCAGACGGGCTGGTCTGAGTATTTTTAGAAACTGCTGATCTACTGGGCTTTTCACTCACAACCATCTCTAGGGTTTACAGAGAATGGTCAGAAAAAGAGAAAATATCCAGTGAGACCCAGTTCTGTGGGTGCAAATGCCTTATTGATGCCAGAGGTCAGAGGAGAATGGCCAGACTGGTTCCAGCTGATACAGTAACTCAAATAACCACTCGTTACAACTGAGGCATGTAGAAGAGCATCTCTGAACACATCCAAACTTAGGGCGGATGGGCTACAGCAGCGGAAGACCACACCTTGTGCAACTCCTGTCAGCTAAAAACAGAAAACTGAGGCTACAATTCGCACAGGCTCACCAAAATTGGACAATAGAAGATTGGAAAAATGGCCTCCACAGTCAGCAGATCTCAATCCAATCGAGCACCTTTGGGATGTGGTGGAACGGGAGATTCGCATCATAGATGTGCAGCCGACAAATCTGCAGCACCTGCCTGATGCTATAATGTCAATATGGACCAAAATCTCTGAGGAATATTTCCAGTACCTTGTTGAATCTATGCCACGAAGGATTAAAGCAGTTCTGAAGGCAAAAGGGGCTCCAACTTCGTACTAGTAAGGTGTACCTAATAAAGTGGCCGGTGAGTATATATTGACCTTATTTGGCAATGTGGAAGTGTGCTTTTTTCTGTGATTGTTTTAGGACTTCTGATTTATTTTCCTATAGGGGAAATGACTAGGAATAATAAACGGTAGTAAACTACTTGCTCTAAAATGTTTGTTTATGACTATACATACAAATTCAAATAATATAATACGTGAAAGATGCCAATTTGCAACATTCAGAAGCACAACAAAAAGTTTTTTTGGATAATAATCAATGGGAGTAAATGAGAGCAGAAGTCTCTCTATTGACAATATTGTGTGAATATACACATGCAACATAAGACTGGTTTTGTAATCCAGCATGACATTTATCAATAATAGTGATAATTATCATTCATTTATTTTCCTTCGGCTTAGTCCCTTATTTACTAGAGGTCACCACAGTGGAATGAACCGCCAACTATTCCGGCATATGATTTACGCAGTGGATGCCTTTTCTGCCTCAACCCAGTACTGAGAAACACCCATACACTCTCGCATTCACACACACACACACACACACACACACACACACACACACACACACACTCATACATTATGGCCAATTTCATTTAATCAAGTCACTACTGTCTTTAGACTGTGGGGGGAAACTGGAGCACCTGGAGGAAACCCACGTGAACACGGGAAGAACATGCAAACTCCACACAGAAATGCCAATTGGCTCAGCCGGGACTTGAACCACCGACCTTCTTGTTGTAAGGTGACAGTGTTAACCACTGAGCTAACCAAAATGAGTTATTGTGGGTTTATTCTACTGCAAAAAGAAAAAATATATACAAAAAAAAAGGAAAAAAGAAGGGAATAAGTTGAAGGAAATATATTTCTTCCTACAAACCGACCATAGCTGCTAGTAGTGGGCCTGTAGCTTTTGCAGTTGTTTTAAACGCAGCTTTATAGCCGACACTGGACAGCACCACAGTCTTCTTTTATTATCGCCACTAGTCCTCTGGCGCCAACCTGGTGTGTCAGGACACTAAAGTGAGTTCAATAGCCTAATGATGTTCTCATGGATTCAATCGTCCTCTCATTTGTCTTCAGTCAAGCCCCATCTTTCCTGGTCCTGAAGCCATGCACCCTCTCCCGTACACTTACTTAAACTCATTCTGGCCCATTTACACCTGCTGATATGGAGCTGAAAGAGGGTAATCTTCAGGCTGTCAGTCAGGGATGTGGCTGGAGCCTCCGCTGTTGAAAAGCATCCAGATATAGAGTGACCTTTTCTCTTCCGCTGACCAGAGATAGCAGAGACACAAAACCGTCTTATTCACATTAGTTGTTTTCATCACTTATACAGTTTTCAGCCTGTAGAGTTCTTTTGGGTTATCCAGCCAGATTCTGTAGGCGTTTTAAAGGGATAGTTTCACCCAAAAATAAAATTCTGCATAATTTACTCATTCTCCTCTTGTACCAAACCTACATGGGTTATTTATTGTAGATATTTCGAAAAATATTGGGAGCCAGACTCTAACCCTAAACCTACACTGTAAAAAATGCTGGGTTCCACACAATTCCTTCATGTTGTCCCAACACAAATTAGGTTAACTTTATCATTTTTACAAATGTAAGTGGATTGAATATAAAACAATTTAGTTGTCCTAAAAAAAACCCATAAGAATTGTGTTGTTTAAACACATTTAAAATAAATAGTTTGAACAAGCAGCAACATTCATGGTATTAAAACTGGGTATATTGACTTTCATAGTTTTTGGTATGGAGGTCAGTGGTTACAGTAAATTCAATGCTTAATTTGAGCCGGATCCTGTTCCGGATAATGTCAGAAATTCGTGTTTTGCATTCTGGTTTTAATTTTAATTGATCCGATAATTGATATTTTCGATAAATCATCTTTCTTATGTTTACAGTCACTCTCATTAGTTGGTGATTGTTTCGGGTGCAGTGAGCAGCGAAAATAAATAATGGCATAGTGGCCTACCTAAATAATATTAGTATTATCAAAACGGCAAAGAGGCAGTGAAGCATATTGTCAGTTTTTTTTTAACTATGAGTAAATCTGATAATAAGCCTGATCAAAGCCAGAAAACATGACGGAAAAGGTAAATGTGGGCTCTGAGTCATTTAATTATTTTTTTTTTACTTAGAAGGGAACTGAATGTCCATGGTGTTAGTAAACTGAATAGGGATATTTCATAAGATTTATGTTTGTAGCAACTTGTTTGCTTGTTTTTATCCATGATTGACAAATAACATTATATGGCACAAAATAAAGACCGTTCAGAAATGTGATGTTTTTTTTTTCGTCACCACCATTTAATGATGTCTTGTTCTGGAAAAACTGAATTGTTTGGTGGACGTCGAACATGGTAACTTTTATTTCCTGGTTTTGTTCTGGAAACTATTCATTTACAAATTAAGCACTGCATAAATTGTCTGGTTAACCAAACATTCTACAAAATATCTTCTTTTGTGTTCAGAAGAAAGAAACACATAATTGAAACAACTTGAGTAAATGGGAAGTAAATTTTCATATACTCATAAACCTTCCTTTTCCTGAGCAAAAAAAACATTTTCCTGAACGTTCACCTGTCTGCTATTAGTCGTTCACACAGATAGTCCCATCACATCTCACCCTGATCTCACTTGGAAATTTGAATTTATATGAGCTGTAAAAAATATATGATTTTTAATGGAGTCGTGGCTATAAAAACCCACCCATAAACCTAACCGCCATTGGAGGATGAGCAAATCAATTGCAAAAATGAGATTGTACAAATTCAAACAAATTAGCCACTAAATCAAAAATTTACAAATTGCTGGGAAATAGCATTGAATGTTGCTGTGTCAATGTTTTGATAGTAATGGAATTTGTTTTCTTTGTAAAAATCAACTTACAAATTGCTAATACTTAGGCCTGACAATAATCTGTATATCGACCTATCGCTCAACACATGGACATGACTCAATCATTTTTGGTGATGCAATATGTATCGGCCATACATTAAAACCAATTCTAGGAACATTTTAGCTGATTGTGCAACATCTCTATCTCTATTGGAGGTGTCAGAGTCAGTATGGTTAAAGAAACACTATAGTATTTACTATAAATTACTTTAGTATATTTTCATGTGGGTGCCTGACAACTGAAAATAGATGTAAAATATTAAGTATTCTTTGGAAGAGTGTACTTGCATTGTGATGATATTGTATTGTCAATCTGGCATTATATAATGGGTGGCTTAAAATGGTCTTAGAACGATACAATAATATTGTTTATCGCAATATATTTTGGTGCAATATATCGTACTATGAAAAATAGATATCGTGACAGGCCTACTAATAGTTTCTTAAGCCATCATTCAGAATAATACGGTTGCTAGTGTTTTGAAATTTTAATATTTTTGCCATTTAACATCCAATTATTTGATTAAACATATAAATCAGTAACATAGATAAAGATTATTTATATACTTACTTCCAGGGCCATTAATATCGAAGTTCATATTTAGCCGCACCATATTGGTGTTTTGTAAAATCTAGTTTTTATGAGGTGAGTTTTTAGCCCAAAGCTCAACCACCATTCTGGAGGACCAGGACATACACACATACATTACGAACAATTTAGCTTACCCAATTCACCTACAGCGCATGTCTTTGGACTGTGGGGGAAACTGGAGCACCCGGAGGAAACCCACGAAAACATGCAAACTTTACACAGAAATGCCAACTGACCCAGCAGGGGCTCGAACTAGTGACCTTCTTGCTGTGAGGTGACAGCTCTACCGACTGCACCACTGTGTCGCCCCTTTAAAATATACTAACATTTTATATTATGTTCAAAGCAGTTTTACCATTTCTGACTTGAAAAGTGGAAAGTTCTAAAGAGCTGTTTACATTCATTCATTAATTCATTCATTTATTTTCTACCACTTTTCTGGGGTCAGGGGGGGGGGTGCAGCAGTCTTCGAAGAGAACCCTAGACTTCCCTCTCCCCAGACACTTCCTCCAGCTCCTCCGGGGGGATCTTGGGGTTTTCTCAGGCCAGCCGAGAGACATAGTCCCTCCAGCGTGTCCTGGGTCTTCCCCTAGGCCTCCTCTCGGAGGGACATGCCTGGAACACCTTTCTAGGTCCAGGAGGCTGTGAAACAGATGCCCAAGCCACCTCAACTGACTTCTCATGATGTGGAGGAGCAGCGGCTCTACTTCGAATCTTGTCCTTTCAGTCATAATCCAAAGCTCATGACCGAAGAGTAGGAACGTAGATTGACCGGTAAATCAAAAGCTTTTTCTTTTGGCTCCAGTACAGCTGCACCAATCTAATTGCCAATCTCACGTTCCATTCTTTCCTCACTCTTGAACAATCTGAAGATGGCAAGCCACCTTTTTCCGGTGGAGCACCATGGCCTCAGACTTGGTGGTGCTGATTCTTATCCCAACTGCGTCACACTCAGCAGCAAACCACCACAGTGCATGCTGAAGGTCCTTGTTCGATGAAGCCAAAAGAACAACATCATCTGCAAATAACAGAGATTAAATCCTGTGGTCCCTAAACCGGACCCCCTCCAGCCCAAGGCTGTGCCTTGAAATTTTGTCAATAAAAATTATAAACAATTGGTGACAAGGGGCAGCCCTGCCTTATTGCCGGCGATGCCAACCAGACTTCTACTCTGTTCATACAGGTACGAGACGGCACAGAGTGCCTCTGACCCCATACTCCCAGAGCACCCTCCACAGAATGCCACGAGTGACACGGTCGAATGCCTTCTCCAAGTCCACAAAACACATGTGGACAGGTTGGGCATACTCCCATGAAACCCTCGAGCACCTTGTTGAGGGTATAGAGCTGGTCCAGTGCACCAAGGCCTGGACGAAAACCACATTGTTCCTCCTGGATCCTAGGTTCAACCACTGAGCTGTTTACTCTTCAGTCTTTACAGTCAGTTTTGATTAATGCATCATCATAAAATTAAAGTTTTTGTTTCTTTTAACAAAGTAAAAATTTAATAATGTCTCCAAATCTTTAATGGTAGTGTACACTATAGCTTTCTTTTAAAGTTGGACTAACAGAACACATAACAGCATTGAAAGAAGTGCAGACGTTACCTTGAGATGCTGTTTAAAAAGCTCTCTGAACTGAAGTGACTGTCATTATACTTGCATGAAATTGTTGTCATTTTAATTATTCTGCTGTGTTTATTTTTATCTGATGCTTGATGTGCAATTAGTCACACCGTTTCCCCTCAACAAGTGTGAGTGGAAATTGCATTCGCACTGAATCATCAGCTAGTGTTAGAGATGACCATCTTTATCAGGATGTGTTGATGTGTCTTTTTCTGTTGCAGAGTGATCAGGACTTGTATCATTTTGTTTAAAGGCTTTTTTTTAGCAGCATTAATTTAAATTTAAGGTTTAGAATAATTTGACAAAAAATATTTGACCGTAGAAAGGGACAACACGGTGGCTCAGTGGTTAGTCGCCTCACAGCAAAAAGATCGCTGGTTCGAGTCCCGGCTGGGTCAGTTGGCATTTCTGTGTGAAGTTTGCTTGTTCTCCCCATGTTTGCATTTTCTCCCCATGTTCACGTGGGTTTCCTCTGGGTGCTCCGGTTTCCCCCACAGACACACAGACAAAGACATGCGCTATGGATGAATTAAAAAAACTAAATTGGCTGTAGTGTATGTGTGTGAATGAATGAATGTGTATGGATGTTTCCCAGTACTGGGTTGCAGCTGGAAGGGCATCCGCTGTGTACAACATATGCTGGATAAGTTGGCAGTTCATTCCACTGTGGCAACCCCTGATGAATGAAGGGACTAAGCTGAAGGAAAATGAATGAATGAATGAATTTAACTGTACAATCCTGTCATTGGCAAATCAGGAGCAGAAATTTCTGAAATATGTTGATTTAAAGGGGACCTATTATACCCCTTTTTTAAGAATATGTGAACCCACACTGTACAAATATCCATAAGTTAACAGTTTTCTCTATTTTTGTTTTTACTATTCTATTCTATTTATTTATTTATTTATTTATTTATTTATTTATTTATTTATTTATTTATGCTTTTAAATTGCATTATGGGGTCTTGACCTTGACCTTTTATTAAAATTTTAAATATTTTGAAGGAATATATTTTCTGGGTAGGTGTTGTAAATTATGGTATAAAACCTGGTAAAAAAATTTTTTTTTCTTATTTACAATTATTTTTTTTATTCTCTCTATATTATTTGTTATACAATATATTGTTTCAAACTACTAACATGTGAATAAAAGTCAGTTTGTTAAACTGCAGAGTTTAATTTTCAACATCAAAAGTTGACAAAGCAGAGATCAAGATTCTATAATGCATCTTAACCATAAATAAATGCATGAAAAAATGTGAATCACAAAATACAGAAACGGTTAATTATTGTATATGTTTTAAAGTGCAGAAAGTGTCTGTGAAGTCCACTCAACAAACTACATGGATCAATTATCTTGCTGTAACTTACAGATTTTAGTGTTTCTCTTTAAATGCAAATGAGCTGCTGGATCGCCCTCCCCCCTTTCTGAAACAAAGTCTTGGGATTCCACATAAACAAAAGATTGGTTTGGTTTAGATTATTGTGTCTATGCCACTCATGTGACATTGTTGCTCATAATTTAAAAGTTTTGGCTCAAAGTACTGAAATTTACAAACATATATCTAAAAAGTCAGAATTATTAGCCCCCCTTTGATTTTTTTTTCTCTTTTAAATATTTCCCAATTGATGTGTAATAGAGATTTTCACAGTATTTCTGATAATTGTTTTTCTTCTAGAGAAAGTCTTATTTGTTTTATTTAGAATAAATAAAGATAGAATAAAAGCAGTTTTAAAATTTTTTAAATCCATTTTAAGGTCAAAATGATTAGCCCAATTTTTCAATTGTCTACAGAACAAACTATCATTATACAATAATATGTCTAAGTATACTAACCTGCCTAGGTAACCCAATTAAGCCTTTAAATTTCCCTTTAAGCTGAATACTAGTGTCTTGAAAAATATCTAAAATATTATGTACTGTCATCATGGCAAAGTAAAAAGAAGTTGTGATTAGATACTAGTTATTAAAACTAATATGTTTAGAAATGTGTTGAAAAATCTTTGCTACATCAAACTGAAATTGAGGGAAAATAAACAGGGAGGCTAATAATTCTGACTTCAACTGTACCTCTGATATAATTGAAAATGTAAAATATATTTAAAAAGAAAATAATTGATGTAAATAGTTTTTTTTTATTCATTAATGACAATTTACTACATTTCTCTTTAAATAATGCAGCTTTTGTGAGCATCAGAGGCTTGCAGACCCCAAATTTCAAATGACTCCTTTTAGATATAGTCTTAGATAAGAGCATGTGACATTGCATGTGCTATAAAAGGGCGAAAGGGCAAGTCAATGATTGAGAGATGGAGAGAGAGGGGAAAAAAATAAGTGTGCTTGTAAGTGACAGTGATGGAATGTGACTGAGGTAATTGTAACCTTTCTTACTATGGACATTTTTTTAACAGTGAAAAATGAAAATACACCACGAGACAGATTTTGTGAAGGAGGAACCAAAGAGGGGGAGGTGTAAAAAGTTGATGGGGTTCAAGAAATTGATTTTCTGTTTGTTCTGCATTACTTTTTCATGAATAACATGGTCCGAGAGATTTATCTCTGCTTTCTGTAGGTTCATCCAAAATACTGTCCAAACCTCCAGGATAGACATCACACCATTATGTTCTCTCTTTTGTTCTCTCTTTTGCACTTTCACACTGGATTTATTCCTAAACACTTGTCTTTTTTATGTTCCACCTTAAGCCCAAAGTTAAACTATACACTAGTGTAAGTGTACAATTTCATCATCAGAACATTATGTGCACACTGTAATGCAGCCAAATTTCACCTCAATTGACACTTTATGCACTTTGAGTTGTTTGTACACTGCCTGTTTTGTCCACAAGGTGACCACACCAAACAAACTCCTGAAGACTGCAAAAACAATAGACACCCACACTGATGAGTACATGTGAGAAGGCGAATAAAAGATATCTGCTATGCCATTTTAAATAAGTACAAATAGATTTTTAGTGATCATAACTTTTGTAGAGGAAATAGTGAGAAAAAGAAACTGGACATGGATAGATCTTTCTAGTGTACATGACTATTTTAGGTATTGTCACAAAATATTCATATGAATTAATCTGTACGAAAATTACTTTTATAAAAGAAGGTGTGCCCCCAAACCCCACCCCTTAACCCAACTGACAATGGGGGGGATGAGATAATTGTACTAAAATGTATATGAATTTGTTATGAGTAATAAGTTATGAATTGATGTGAGATTGTGTTGTTGTACCTTCTGCACACTTGAACTGATAACAAATGTTGAACCACTTCTAATCCTACTTGCTTGAGAAACTATTAAAATTAACCACAAAATACTTTTGCAGTTATCTGTTCAAATGGTTTATTAGAAGCTGGTTGCAATTTCACACCTTTAAAAAAAAAAAAAAAAAAAATTATTGCAACAAGCAATTTACGTACAGCTTACCACACATGTAGACGTGTAGAACCTAAGCATTTTCAAACAAAAAGATTTTGACTTGTTTGACAAATAGGTAAATTACATTTAGTCACAGCCTCATTCCCAACACTAATTTTTGTTAGTTATTGATTTTATGTATTTTGTGATTCATGGATGTTTTCTGTTTGTTTATGCTTTTGAAAGCTGTTATATTATCTTGATCTCCATTTCAACAACTTTTGATGTTGAAAGTTCAACCACGTGAATTTTTGTTTATAATTTCAGTGGTTTGAAATAGTGATGCACAATGTATTCAAAATTGTTATTGTATACTGTAGGTTCTTGATGGAAATTGAACCAATTAGATAGGGCCATGCTCTCTTTATACCCGCTTTTCAAGTAGGTGCCATAAGTATTTTGCATATTTTGTCAGTTTAGTGGATAATTTAGTTTAGTCGTATTAAAAAAGTATGATTTTAAAAAGGAGGCAAGGCAGCAAACTTCACCCCTAAACCCAACCGACATTGGGGGATAAGCAAATCGTACTAATTTGTATGAATGCGATTGTGCAAATTCATATGAATTAGCCACTAAATCAAAAAGTTACTAATTGCCGTGAGATAGCGTTGTTGTCACAAGTACACATGAGACCCAAATGCAAGTGAATGCAAGATTATTTATTAACAGAGATAACAGGAATAACAACTGGTATAGATCTCACCAGATATTGAAGGATAGGGCAGAGCAATGGTGCATCTCTCAAGGAAATCGACACGCTAAACAGCGGTAATAGTTCATCAGAGCAGCAGATCCAGAGTAAAGTCTCTCACTGATATCTTACCAGATATCGAGGGAAGGGTGTAGAGCAATGGTGCTTCTCTCAGGGAAATCGACACGCTAAACAGCGGTAATAGTTCTTCAATGAGACAGATCCAGGGAGATCTCTCAAAAGTTCAACAACGCCAAACAGCGTAACAGTTCTTAGGAGAAGAAGCAAGCGGCGCTGAAATAATCCAAAAGCAACAGTCTCTATGAGGATTCGCCGCCAGCAGAATCAGCGAGAGCTGCCTAACAGGAAACAGGACACAGACGTGAATACAACAAACTGGAATATAATATTCCAGTTATATTCCATATATATAATATAACATAAAACAGGAATGCTGAACAGATATAGGTGCATTAATGCGCTGCACTTGTGGAGTGCTAACAGCTGAGGTTACTGATAGCAGCAGAGCAAGAGATCACCCAGCTGATGACATGTAAACACAACAGACAGCCACGCGGTGAAGACACACTCACACCCACACACATAAACACGCACACACGCATACACCAGAGGAACAGACAGATCCACAACCGTGACAGCTGTAAACTCGGACCATTTTCTTTCACATTTGTAGTGGTGGTCCTTTTCTGTTGAAGCTGGTTTGACAGCTTCAGCCACAAAATTCTTAGCCACGCCCTTCCTACTGTTAGATTGCCATGAAAGAATGATGCACAAAATAAAAGCCCTGCCTCCTACTCAATATTCTGTTTCAGTTGGATGTGCAGCAACATACTGAAAAAAAAGTCTATTAGTCTACACTGTAAAAAACTCTGCTGACTTAGCTTTTTAAGTTGAATCAAATTGAACTTAGTCATCTAAACTTTGTATAACTTAAAAAATGTACATTTGCTAACATTTGATTGCTGATTAGCTTATTGAAATAAGTTAAATCAACATAAAATTATTTGTCATTTTGACTTTTTGTCATTAAAACGTAATGTTATTATTAATTCAAGAGTTCACACTTAGCTGATGATTGATTATAAAGCTTGTTTGGCATGCTGTCCCGGGAGAGAGCCCTGAGCTCATAAGATCCTCAAGCCCAGGGCTCCCTCCCGTTTGCAAGGCGAGAGGGGAGTTTAAGCTCAGGTAGATCTCGAGAACTCCCTTGCTGTAGTAGCTAATGTACAGATAGTGATTGCTCTTAAGAGATAACTACTTACTAGGAGCATGTATATGGCACCAATTTGGATTAGTCAATTAACTTATGTTTTTGGACGGTGGGAGGAAACCGGGCAACCCGAGGGGAAAACCACATGAGCATGGGGAGAACATGTAACTCCGCACAGAAACGGGCCACCGTGCCACCCATCTAGGAAAGGAGGAGGAGTAGGGGTGGAAGGGGGGATTCTTCAAAACGAAGATGACTGTTATATGGAACTTAGGGTATTTATAGTGTAATAGGAATGGTCTGATTGGTAAATCATAAATTGAATAATGCGGGACCGGCTGCAAGCAATCATAAGCTTGTATGAAGCTTATAATTGCTTGTATGTATAACATGTATGAAGCTCTTTTTAATGGCATTATATGGACTGCACGTCTCAACACACAAAGATAAAAGAATAAAGTATATTTTGTGTTTTTTTAGAAAGGAAATTTGATTTGACATGAGGTAGAGTGAGTTCTGAGTTCTGAGTGAGTTTTTCTTTAGGGGTGAACTATCCCTTTATTGCTATTTTGGTCTTTTTCACTCAGCATTACGCAACAGTTTGGAGTGTGTGTGATCTCGCAGCTCTTAAATCTCGATCAGCGCTGAACCTGTGCGCAGGGAACACTGGGAATTCAGCGCCGAGAGCAGGTGACAGCTGTGATGCTCATCTCTTTCCTTTAATACTCTCTGAAAAAAAGAAAAAGAAACAGATCAAGGAGAGAGAATAAAGAGAGAGATCAATTTTTCATGAGAGTTGGGTTATGAGCAACCACCGAATCTCGTCTCTGCTCAAAGTTTGCCATGCTGTAGGAGACAGGCAGGACAGTTATTATAAAAAGCCCAAAAGCTGTTCACTTGTTGCAGAGAAAGACTACTGCAATGTCACTTTTTCAGTGAATTATTGAAAGGTTCTGTCAATGTCTGTGGGATCAAACGCTGTCTTACTTGTTCAACCACATTTAAAAGAGACAGTTCACCGTTTTTCACCTTTTTTTTTTTTTGCTTTATTAGGTTCATCTTAGGTCAGACAGTAAATAAAACCATAAATACACTGGGGAAATTAAGTATTGAACACGTCATGTTTTTCCTGGGAATAATATTTCTAAAGGAGCTGTTAAAATTGAATTGAACCAGATTTTTGTATGAACCCAAACAATACAAACAAAAAAATGAAACAAAACAAAAAGAATCTGAAAAATGAGTTGTGTGTAATAACAATGAAATGACACAAGGAGAAAGTGCCTAACTACTGAAGGCTTTTTTTGGTGAGGGCAGCTTAAAGACGCCTCTCATATGGAGAATGAAGTCACATGAATTGCTCAGGTGTGAGTTTTTCACAGACTTCAACAAAGTGTAAAAATCTTGATGGTTCTGTGGGTCTCGTCTATCATATCTAATATTTAATTTGTATTTTCTATTTGATTTAAGTCAGGTGATTGGCTGGGCCATTCTACAGCTTGATTTTCTTTCTCTGAAAGCATTACAGAGTTTCCTTGACTGTGTTTTGGATCATTGTCTTGCTGAAATGTCCACCCTGGTCTCATCTTCATCATCTTGCTAATGTAGATGTTGGACTGAAGCAGCTTTTATTAATTTACACTGATGAAGGGCAGAGGGTTGCTGAAGAACTACTGAGAGATTTCAGCTGCTGTCTGGGCTTTCACTGCCTTTCTACACCACCCTTTCTTCATGTGTTCAATACTTTTTCCTGCATCATTTAATTTTATTACACATAGCTTAATTTGTAAACTAATTAGATTTGTTTTATTTTCATATATGGATTTATTTGGTTGTTACCAACATCCAGGAAACATTTCAAGCCAACAGCACCTTTAGAAATATGTTTTCAGAGAAAAATGGTGGCAAGAATACTTATTTTTCCCTCTGTACAATACCTAGTCAGGATTTTTTATTAATATATAAAAAAAAAACTAAAACAGTAATGGTGGCACAGTGGGTAGCACAATCGCCTCACAGCAAGAAGGTCGCTGGTTCGAGCCCCGGCTGGGTCAGTTGGCATTTCTGTGTGGAGTTTGCATGTTCTCCCTGTGTTTCCGGTTTCCCCCACAGTCCAAAGACATGCGCTATAGGTGAATTGGGTAAGCTAAATTGTCCGTAGTGTATAAGTGTGAGTGTATGGGTGTTTCCCAGTGTTTGTTGTGGCTGGAAGGGCATCCGTTGCGTAAAACATATGCTGGATAAGTTGGCAGTTCATTCCGCTGTGGCGACCCCAGATTATTAAAGGGACTAAGCCGAAAAGAAAATGAATGAAAGGAAATGAATAAAACAGTAATGTTGTAATGACCCTATCGTCATCATTCACTGTATCTGGTCAGACTTTATTTTAATGGTCCCTATTGCACATTTTGTTAGTAGTCTGTCTGCTTAATATCTGTTGATACTGCTCCTTCAACAGACATTTAACTGACTATAAGAAACTTTGCAAGTATATGTCAACTTAAACTGACCCTAACCCCAACCTAACAGTCTACCTATAATCTAAAGAGAATTAGCTGGCATGAAGATGCAATGTAACTTAAACTCAACATAGCATCTATATACTTGCTACCTTGGTCAGTCATTGGTTTCTTTGGGAAACAAGTATTCATATTATACTGGGGACAATGTTGTGTAATTATTTAAACCAATTCAAACAAATCAACTTATTTTGTGTTCGCATTAATGTCAAATATAGTTGAATCAATTCAATTTGTGTTGCATGACATTATACAAAAATTACAGTAAAATAACAGTAACCACATCGGTTTTGCAATTATTTACATTTTTTTAAAAGAATAGTTTTTACCTGATATACTGTTTAAAATATTTTCAATTGTTAATGATGCTTAACGATACAGCACTAAATGCATTTATTAAAATGTCCGGTAACACTTTACAATAAGGTTCATTAGTTAATGCATTTACTAACATGAACTAATCATGAACAACACTTGTACAGCATTTTTTAATCATAATTCAACATTCACTAATGCATTATTAACATCCAAGTTCATGCTTGTTAACATTAGTTAATGCACCGTGAATTAACATGGACTAACAATGAACTAACGTTAACTAACATGAACAAATGCTGTAGTAAATGTATTGTTCATTGTTTGTTCATGTTAGTAAATGCAATAACTAATTTTAACTAATGAACCTAATTGTAAAGTGTGACCTAACGTTGTAATTAGGGCTACACGATATTGGAAAAATTGGACAAAAATTGGTTAGCTGCGATATGAATATAATTTCATCAGATGATTTGAATAGCTTTACTTGGAAATATTTCATTAATTTAGATCAACTGGGATGATCAAGTCTTTTTCTAAGCAGTGTATCATAAAATCAAATAAATTCCAAGCAAATATAGCAAAAAATAAAAGTTAACTAACAGTGCTGTAGGCTGTGAATCTAACAGCATTCAAGCACAAAAATGGAACAATCAAAGGTAGAATAACATGGTCATCACTGCATGAATAATTCTTAAAAATAATATTATCTTTATCTTTTAAAAAATAGTCTAATCCTCTAATCCTGCGCTGTGACTATTGCAGATAACACATTGCAATATCGATACTCAAGCTTTATATTGTTCAGCTCTAGTTCTAATCCAAAAAAATTCCACAAAAGCCACAAAAAAGTCTTAAATCTTAAAAACAACAACACTTTTTACACAAAAAAACATTAAGCAGCAAATTAATCATTGTTTTAATCATTGATTGTCATTTTTAAATCAATATATTATGAGTTTTGAATGAAGATAATTAATGTGACACTAAATTCTGAAGTAACAATTCTGAAAATGCAGCTTTGCCGTCATAGAAATCAATTAGTTTAACACATTTAAATAGAAAAAAACTATTTAACATTATAAAACTTTAAATAGTGCTTTATTCTTTAGAACCACTTCTGTTTCTGAGTGCATTCACACACAAAAACCTGATGGTTTTCAGAGAGTGGTCTCTAATGTTCGTTTAAAGTGCGAGTGTACGTTTCCACCATTAAATACATCTCTGCTGTAATAGTGTTGCAATCGCTGAAGTGTTTGAAATGGAGGGGGCAAAAGAGAGAAAGACCTACAAAGATGAGTCACATCCTGCAACTTTCTGCCTGCCTTTTATTAGAGCTGCTCGATATCCACCCGGCCGCAAAACGTCTATGGTCATTACCTTCATGACGGACTCAAATAGAGGAGGCAAACACTGCAAACTTTCCCTTCACGACGATCACGACAGTGTGCTAAATCAAGAAACGTCCTGTTTTATGTTCCCTAAAGTGTGACTAAACACAAGCACTAAAATAAGCAACATGCAGCCATGTCAGTTGTCCTGTTGGTACGAGGGATGTGTAGTTGACGGGATGATCGGGATTGGGCTTGTTTTGTGCGGAAAGGAAGATTGGATTGAGCTAATCCAGGAGATTACTTTCACTCCGCCAGGATTACAGGTGGATTAGTCTGCTTTATATCAGACACCTGGAATAAACCCCCCGGATTAGATTATTGTGCTACGCTTTTCTTTTCTTTTATTCTCACGTCAATGTGTGTTCTTTGTTGTTTAAATCAGGATCTGTATGTGTGTGCTCAGAAAAGCTTCATTTATTTGATTCAAAATGGAGTAGAAATTATCATAATGTGAAATTACTTTAGTACTAAAAATTTATTGAAATTATTTTTTTTAAAACACCAAATACAGTTTTCGAAATATTACTGATATGCTGATTTGATCTGATTAGATTCTTATTCTTCTTATTATCATCTGTGTTGAAAACTGCTATGGTACTTCTTGAGGAAACTGTGAATGGTGTGTCATGTCGTGTCCTGTCTGTGTTGTTTTGTTTAGTTTTTTTGTTTTTTGTTTTTTTTGTTTTGTTTTGTTGTTTTGTTTTTTAGTTTTGTTTTGTTTTGTCGTCTCCTGTTTTGTTTTGTTTCCATTTTTTGTTTTGTTTCATTTCGTTTCATCACGTCGTGTTTTGTTTTGTTTTGTTTTGCTTTGGTTTTTTTGTTTTGCTTTGCTTTGCTTTGCTTTGCTTTGCTTTGCTTTGCTTTGCTT
>CAIGQZ010033112.1:23636650-23671083 GCA_903798205.1 Danio tinwini
TTTGCTTTGCTTTGCTTTGCTTTGCTTTGCTTTGCTTTGCTTTGCTTTGCTTTGCTTTGCTGTGCTTTGTTTTGTTTTGTTTTGTTTTGTTTCCATTTTGTGTTTTGGTTCATCACGTTGTGTTTTTTTTGTTTCCATTTTGTTTTGTTGTTTTGTTTTGTTTCTTTTCATCATGTTGTGTCATGTCGTGTTGTGTCGTCTCGTTTTGAGTTTTGTTTTGCTTTGTTTCCATTTTGGGTTTTGATTTGCTTCGTTTCATTTCTTTTCGTCATGTCATGTCGTGTTTTGTTTTGTTTTTATTTTGTGTTTTGTTTTGTTCAATTCATCTTTATTTCTATAGCACTTTTACAATGTAGAGTAACAACATTAAATTACAAAGTAAATTGAAACTGTGTCAGTCCAATTTTCAAAGTTCAGTTTACGTAGTTTATTTTAGTGTGGTTTAATTTTTACTGCTGAAAGTCTAAACACTGAAAAACAAATCATTGATGCCCAGCTCCAAGTCCCAAAAGTTCCAAAACCCAGCAAGCCAGTGCCGACAGTGGTGAGAACCAAAACTTCACCAATTGACGAAAGTGAAAGAAAAACCTTAAGAGAAACAAGGCTCAGTTGGGCACGACCATTTCCCCCTCTGGCCAAACTTCTTATGTAGAGCTGCAGTCTAGGCGCTGGAGGCTGGAGGACACTGCATGTCCATCGTGGAGAAGCTGCAGCTGTGAGTAGGTCATTGGTGGGTGTTCTGGCTGGCCCACGTGAACAATGCGGAGACTCATCTGTAACTGGGGTCTTTCAGGGAACAGTCTCATGCTCTTCACTTCTCCACAACCACCACAGCATCTGCTCAGGATACAGCCTGGTCCAGGATTATGGAGACCTTGGGATGATGAAAAACAGACTAATATAAGCATAGATGCCCTTCAAATTATAATGTCTTTTAGGAAGTGTCCCCAGCTCCGGTTGCCCTAATTAATGCAGCCTAACAATCGTTTAGAGGATTTGAATTTCAAAAGCATTTGTGTTTTATGTATGCTAGTACAAAGAGATATGTATTTAGTCTAGTTTTAAACTGACTGTGTGTCTGCCCACCGAACTATGCTAGGGAGGTTGTCCTAGAGTTTAGGTGCCAGATATAAGAAAGATCTACCGCCTACAGTTGATTTAGATTTTCTGGGAATAATAAATTGTCCATAGTTAAGTGTAACACAATCCTTTGGAAATACTAGTAATATTCTGATTTGATGCTCAAGAAACTTCTTATTCTTGTGTTGAAAACCACTATGGTACTTCTTGAGGAAACTGAATGGCGTGTTCTACTTTATACTTTTACTATGGCCATGTTGAATGCTTGATTCTTATTGGCTGATAAACATTCTAAGCTGTTCATTTATTTTCAGATATACTCACATCTAAAGTAGGTTTAGGCAGATTTTCAAATCACATCGTATCATTTATCATATCATATCATATTGATATTTTGGTTATTTTAGTCAAACAGTCAGAAACAATGTCAGTGCAAAAATCTGCCAAATTTGTTGAACTGCAGTATCTGAAAATTGTCTTTAGGGTTTTCAGGGACAAATCTTTAGGCACAAATTGACTCAGCCCACAGAATTATTAGAAAATAACACACACCTGAGGTGTAACGTACACTCCGTTTTGCATCATGACTGCATCACTTGCTTAAATAAGCTTTATTTTCTAATAATTCTGCAGCTTATCACTCGTTCTGGTTTTTGAATCTGATTCTAGGTCTTGATAACACATATTTTCATTTGTTGTGATTGAAACTCAAGGTTGTTCCACCAAATATTGATTGCTTAACTCTTCTGAAGTTAAAACACTGCTATTGTGTTGCCTCAAAATGAATATAAAATACAATAAAAAAGGCACAGACCCTCCAAAAAAAAATTATTTATTAAATTAAAAGGCTAACACAAAACGTGTAACATTTCGAGCACACGGGCTCTTTATCAGAGAGTATTCATCGCAGCATGTTGTTCTTATTTTACACTTCCGGATCACATGATCTCATACATCTCACAACTTCTGAAGTCAAAACACTGCTATTGTGTTGCCCAAAAATAAATATAAACATGTCTGAAATAATAGCACCTGTTTGTTTATGTTATGTGAAGGACACTGACAATGGAATTGAGGATTCACGTGCAGTTTATTACAAGAATTGTCAGGCAGGCAATGGTCAACAGGGTCAAACAGGTACATGCAGAGCAATCCAAAGTCATGATCAAACAACAGGCAAATGGTCGGTACAGCCAGCAATGAATCAAAATTGTAGCACAAGGCAAGGGTCATGACACAGCTAGGCTAAACAAGGAAAAATGCATTAAAATGCTCACAGATAAACAAGACTCAGCTGTGTGTGTGTGTGTGTGTGTGTGTGTGTGTGTGTGTGTGTGTGTGTGCTGTGTATATATATGTAGTTTGTGTAATCAGTCCTTCAGCAGCTCCCAGCTGTGTGTGTGTAATCAAAGGAGAACTGGAACAGGTGTGTGTGTGTGGTGCATGACAGAATTTGTAGTCCATATGGTGACAGAATTGTAGTCCGAGTGAAAGTGAATATTCCCTAGTGATATATGAGCTTGGATCACTGGTGAATGTGACAGTTAATATGGAATGAAAAATGTATTTTGAATTTGGGAGAAATGCAATTAGTAGTTTACAGAACAGAAAAAAAAGAAACAAAAACATGTTCAGTATATTAAAGAATTTTTAGGTGGTCTCTTTCCATAGCCATATATTTATATATATTATATTAATATCCATACGTTATTGGTATGTATGTCATATTGCATTTCTTATATATAAAAATTATGTTTTAGCTGCAAGCGTAATGTACATTATAGTGTACAATATATTAAGGATGTCCCGATCAGGTTTTTTTGCCCTCAAGTCCGAGTCTGAGTCATTTGGTTTTAAGTATCTACCAATACTGAAACCCGATCTAATAATTTTATAATACATAAAAAAAGAATAAAGAAGAGTGAAGAGACATATCCAGGATGCTCCTTTTTATTGAATTCACCTTATTTTAACAAACAAAGAACTTCTGTGAGGTAGCTTGAACAATCAAGTAATAAATAACATACATTCTTCACTTTTGGACTTTAGTGCAACAGTAAATATAAAAATAAATCTAATTTAAAAACAAATAGCATCTCAACTTAAAATCCCAATTTTACATATTTCACAGTTTGCTATGGCAATGTTGTTGTCATCAACTTTATAATACCTCCAGACCGAAGACATACTCACGCTTTCCGCTTCAAGCTGCCTCTGTGTTGTACTTTGCCGGTATTTAAATAGCATCTATGCAACAAAGTGATGTCATGCCACACGTTTTGGTGTTTCTGTAAGAGGTCTAATTCTGTGCCATAACTTTAGATCTGTTAAAAAACAATGAGAATATATGTATATACATATATTCGAGTCCTGATAGGGAGGTAACGTGCCGATGCCGATCGAGTTTGAAACCACGTGATGAAGCTCGATTTCCGATCACATGATCGGATCTGGGGTGCGTTTCCCAAACAACGACGTAACTCGCGGCTGAACTATCATAGTACGATGCATCTTTTGGGAAAAGAACGATGTAGTGACGACTGTTTCCCAAATCCCATAGTTTCTCTGTCGAGATCCATCGCTTGAACCACGTTAGTTATAGCGTAAAACGCCCACAATGATGCTCTAAACGGAGTGGAGTAACTTCTTTAGAGAACAACCCCATCATTTCTTTGTGCAAATTATATTGTTTTACAAAACAACGCATTTAAAATAAAATCCAATATTAGTTTTAGTAAAAACATGCACTCATTTTCCATATTAATTGAAATATATGTAAATGGCACATATAGGGCCTGTGTTTGCTTTACTAATATTATTAAGAAGTTGAACATTACATATTCTATTCTAAAACATAAAATCACTTACAAAAGCTAACACTACCTGTATTCTAATATCATATATAAATCATATAAATAAATAAATAATGAGGCTATTTATTATAAATATATTTACTATAATAATAATATTAATAATATTAATGATGATGATGATTATTATTATTATTATTAAGTAGGATATTGTTTATTTATTTTAAATTTTTTTAAAGTCTACTTTTACAATTTGACATGCAAACCACAGCAGAAAGTTCTAACCAGCAGGCCCATGTCATATACAGTAGAGATACTTAATAAATAACCTACTATAAAATAAAAGAATTAACGTATGCTATGTTTTTGATTTTCACAAGCTTTGGAGACGTTACATAAATTTTGCTTTTAAATAATAGCTCACCTATAGCTTTTGTCATGACTCATGAGGCTGTGTTCAAAATGACATCAGTGTTTTCAAAGTGCACTGCGAAGGGAGCACAATTGTAAACATGAAGATCGCTAAAACTGAACTGTAAAAATATTTTGAAAGCAAATTACACCCAAGAGAGATTACCTTAAAGCTTTTTTGTTTTTAATAATTCCAACTTTGAATGTTAAAATGTTCAAAATGAATAGGGCATGGGGGGGGGGGGGGGGGGATAAGTGGGAATAGAACACAGCCAGGAACTATGTTTCTAACTACAGCTCCAGAGGTGTAGTTTCAAGTGTTCAAGTTTGCCACGCAGTTTGTGAATGTTCATTGGAACGATGGATTTGGGAAACGGCAAATAAACAACCTATGTTTGTAATGACGAAACTTGCGAGCTTAGCTGGCTAACGATGGTTTTGGGAAACGCACCCCTGGACATCTCTACAATATTTGATTACATATTACTTTTTTTTTAATAAAAAAACAATAGGTCTAATCAAGACTTCTTCTAGCTCTGAAATAATCATCTTTTCTAATAATTGCTAAAATAATAAAGTTGGGTCCTACACAGTTCTTTTTTCTTATTGCAAAATCCCAGACTCCCAGAAGGAGGAAGCTACAAAATCTTCGCACAGCTGTCAGCGTGAGCCTGAATAATTATTCGAGAACTAAGACAGTTTTAAGTGCTTTCTAAGTTCATTAACTCAAGAGCTGCTCTGCAGATAACAGAAAGCCCTTCTGAAGTATCTCTAAATGTGCAAGTCTGCTGTTTAGATTGATTTTATTTAGATGTTTCTGAAATCTGAATGCGATCGATGAGTGATTTCTGCTTTTCTAGGTCATGTCTCAGGCGGAGGGCCAGCAGAAGAATCTGGTGAACTCCATAGAGTCTCTGCCAAGCCGTGGGCCGCTCTCCTCGCTGGACCAGGACCTTCTGCTGCTCAAAGCCACGTCTGCCGCCACGCTCAGCTGTCTGGGTGAATGCCTGAGCCTCCTTCAGCACAATGTCTGTCAGGCGGCGCAGCACATCACTCACGGCCACCCGAACACAGGCGAGAGTACGCCACTGTTTCACTGACTCCGCTCAGTTTATGCCTGTTTATGCAGTGTCATTATTTGCTTGTTAATTTGTAACTAAATATTTTACTAGTTTATAAGACAAATCACTGTCTGACCACCTGAGGTCCGTTTTGTGTTCATTATCTAGAGTGTGTAGATGTCAGGTTTTTGTTATGTTTTGTTTAATTTTTGTTTCGCTTTGTGTCATTTCATGTTTTGTTACATGTTTTGTGTTTTTTGTTTTGTTTTGCTTTAATTTTGTTTCATTTTGTGTTTTTTGTTTATTTTTTTGTTCCTTTTGTTTTATTTTGTGATTTGTTTTGCTTTTTTTTTTCATTTTGTGTTTTGTTTTGTTTAATTTCGTTTTGCTTTGTGTCGTTTCATGCTTAGTTTTGTTTGTGTTTTGTTTAGTTTATTGTTTTGTTTAGTTTATTGTTTAGTTTTTTGTTTGTTTCATTTTGTTTTTGTTTCTTTGTTTTGTTTTGGGTTTGTTGTGTTTTGCTTTCATTTTGTATAATTTAGTTTAGTGTTTTGTTTTGTTTAATTTTGTTTTGTATAATTTTTATGTTTTGTAATTTTCATAATTTTTTTTTCATTTCGGCTTAGTCTCTTTATTAATCTGGGGTTGCCACAGCGGAATGAACCCCTAACTTATCCAGCATATGTTTTTATGCGGCGGATGCACTTCCAGCTGCAACCCATCACTGGGGAACACCCATACACTCTCATTCACACACATACACTATGGACATTATTTTTTAGCTTACCTAATTCACCTATATTGCATGTCTTTGGACTTGTGGTGGAAACCGGAGCACCCGGAGGAAACCCACGCGAACGCGGGGAGAACATGCAAACTCCACACAGAAATGCCAACTGTCCCAGCCGAGGCTCCAACCAGCAACCTTCTTGCTGTGCGGCTACAGCACTACCTACTGCACCACTGTGTTGCCCGGTTTTGTCATTTTGTTTTGTGTCTTGTTTTGTTTTGTGTCATTATTTTGGTTTTTCAAGTTCTAGTTAAGTTCCTATTTAGTTTGAGCAAACTCTACACTGTAAAAATATTCAGCCAGCACAACAAAATTAATCTTAGAGCCAATTTCCTTTTGTTTTTACTTGTTTACTTTACTTTTGTGAAAAGAAATTCTACTAACTTTGAAGGCTGAAGTTGTCAGTAATGCAAAAAAAAAAAAAAGGTTTAGAGACAACTTCAGATTTGTAGATACACAACAGTTCTATAACAAATCTTTTTATGTTGTTTGTTTGGTGAATGAGTTGAGTTTGACGTCTGATGTCATCCTGTGTTCAGATAACAGTTGGTCGAGACCTAAAACAGCCTCAGAAGATCAGATGAAGAATGGAGAATTAATGAGTAACAACACATCAGCTCGACATCAGCCTCACTCCCCCATTCACAGGAGCAAAGAACGGCTCAAAGACAAGGAGGTACTTAACACACAGATGTGTTATGCTTTTCCTAACATTCCTTATGTTTTGTAGGCCAGAGTTGATAATATTTTTTTATTTTATATTATATTGCAATTTTTGTTGATTGATTTACAGGAAACTAGAATATTATTGTATATATTTTATTTATTTGTTAATTTTATTTATCTGTATAATGCAAGGTCATTTTATTTTTATTTTATTTTACTTTATTTTATTTTATTTTACTTTCACTCCACCACTAAACAGTGTTACTCTACAAAAGAAAGTAGTTTGGAACAGTGTTTCCCAACCATGTTCCTGAAGGCACACCACCAGTACACATTTTCAACCTCTTCCTAACTAAACACACCTAAATCAACTCATCAAAACATTAGAAGAGATTCCGAAACTTCCAACAAATGGGCCAGATTAGGGAGACAACCAAAATATGTACTGTTGGTGTGCCTCCAGGAACAGGGAAAGACTATTGGTTTAAACACTATTTTGTTTCCATTTTTTGTATTCCATGTATTCCATTTTATTTTGTTTCTGCCAATAGTTTTCTGATCCAAATTTCTCTGGCAACTCTTTCTCCCTCGCCTCCTCAAAGAAAACGCCCCTGCAATACTGTCATCATTACACCCATCATTATCTTTCTACTTATCACTTTTAAAAAGAGGTGATCTTTCAGGGCTCATCTGGTTATTTTTAGCTTATCCAATAAATTAATTTATTTTTGGTAATTCTGGTAATTTATTTAATCGATCTGTAATTGATTTAATTTTTTTTGTTATTTTCTGTCTAGATAGTCTATTTTATTGTCTAAACTATATTATGTGCACTGTATTTGATATCTTTTATTTTATTTGATTTGATTTGACTAGCTATTAAGCAGTATTACTGTAGAAAAACCAAGTCACTACTTAAACACAGTCATCATTACACCCATCATTATTTTTCAGCAGCCAGCGGCTCTGTGACTTGCTCATATCTCTTTTAAAGAGAGATGATCTTTCATTACTAAAATCAGTCACCAAGATCTGTTCATCTCATCTGTTAATAGCCCCCAAAAATCTGAATGGTCTCTGACTCATAAAGTCTCCCATTGAGTCGAGACGTCTTTGAAAAGTTTAGAAACGCAGTCACTCTATTGTAGGGCAGATTTCTGCAGGGGAAGAGGAGCACTAATTGGATGTGTTCTAGTTTTTGGTGTGTGTGGCGGGTGACTGAGGATATCTACAATCCCTCTGGATCCCTGAATGAGTCAGACGTCCCTCCTGGAAACCTTTTATCTGCCTGCGTTTCTCTGGAGAAAGGCCAGGGCTGCTGTTTTAGTTCAGCATTCGCACTTGCGTCTGTTTGCGTATGTATAAATACACGTTAATTTGAGTGTTGCGCATGTTTGCCTGAAGGGAGCTAATTCATTTTTGCGCTTGCTTTGTGTGTGCCTGTCATTAAATAATCTCCCTGTGAGGATGAACACACTTCCAGAATGCAACAGACCGAATCTGTGCTACGCTCTTTTTCTCTGATAACCGGGTAATGTTTCTAATTAATTAAAAAACTGTGACTCATATCATTAAAGCCCTAATTGAGTCAGATCGCACTGTTGAATATTGAAGAGATGATTGTGGCATGATGCTGAAGTGAGGAAAACATACTGTAAAATGATTTTTTTTCCTCAGTACAAATTCCAATTTTTTTCTACATTTTTCTTTTATTTTGTTTTCGTTTTTATGTTTTTTGGTTTCTATACATTTGTTTAGCTTTAAAAAATCTAGATTTAACTGTCTATTAAATAAAGGCAGCAAGCATAGAACATCAGCATGATGTCAGATTGACATTGTACCCTAATGTCGTAGGGACATTGCATTTTGTTTGGAAATGAAAATTGGGTTGACGTCAGAACCCAACGTTAGGCTAATGCCAATGTCCAATGACCAACCTAATATCAACCTAAAATCAACCAAATATCAGCGGCTAATGATGTTACAGCTTGACGTTTTGTGGATACTATTATGAAGTCTATCAGACGTTCGATTTTGGTTGCCATAAAAGGCGAATAAATGTCAGTATTTGACGTCAATATAACATTGGTTTAAGATGTTGGCTCGGAGATGGATTTTGGTCACTTTCTAACACAACCTAAAATCAACCAAATATCAAAATATCAACGTCATTTCATGCCATTATTGGACGTCAAAATAACATTGTCCTTAGATGTTGATTAGACATTGAATTTTAGTCACCTGACATCACAACCTAAATCTAACCTAATATTAAAGGTCCCATAAAATTAAAATAATGTTTTTTTTTATATGTGTAACCCACCGCTTCTACTGCAGCCAACCCGGTCTGAGCTGGGATTGAATCAGCGATTCTTTGTATAGGAGTCGGTTGCTCTAACAAGGAGGCCAAAGTTCATGGCCTCTAGCGTCTGTCACTAGAGCACCTTTTGAGGTCAAAACCCCCCTAAACTTCACTCCCATCCCGGACGAGCCCCCACATGTAACCCACCGGTCCTACTGCACCCAACCCGGTCTGAGCTGGGATCGAACCCGCGATTCTTTGATTGGGAGTTCATTGCTCTAAGAAGGAGGCTAAAGACCTTGGCTTCTAGTGTCTGTCGCTAAAGCACCTTTTCAGGTCAGATTGAGGTTTATCTGCATAGCACTTCGCTAGCTGGCCTCTGTTACACTCATCCCCCTAAACCTCACTCCCATCCCAGACGAGCCTTACATGTAACCAATCGATCCTACTGCACCCAACTCGGTCTGAGCTGTGATCGAACCGGCGATTCATTGTATAGGAGTCGGTTGTTCTAACAAGGAAGCTTAAGACTATGGCCTCTAACGTTTGTCACTAAAGCACCTTTTGAGGTCAGAGTGAGGTTTACCTGCATAGCACTTCACAAGCTGGCATCCATTACATATGTTAGTCAGTATTGTTTTTATGATTTTTATAAGCTAGTGTGCTCCAAAACAGTGACAAAATTTACGTTTAGAAGATTTAAAACTGATATAAATATGTAAAGCTTGCAATTTGTCACTTTCACCTATAAGGAGCAACAATTTTTTTTTTCATGTCACCTCAAACTACAGTTTTTCATTAAATAATCAAATGCTCTCTGGTATCTGACATCCCCTGCCCCCTTCAAGGCGCTTCTCATTTGCTTTTCATTTTATGTCCTTAAGCTCAATCATTCTCACTGGCAGATGGGTGATATAAACAAAACGCTATTGGCTGTTTTTTGAAAAGGGGAGGAGCTACACTATGCCTCCCTCTCTTTTGAAACTATTATGTTTAGAAATGTGTTGAAAAAAAAATCTTCTTTCCGTTAAAATGAAATTGGGGGGAAATATATAGGGAGGCTAATAATTCAGGAGGGCTACTAACTATATCACGATTTTATAATGGATACAGACCTACTTGTATTATTAAATTTAACAAATTTCCACATTAAACCGTAAATTCCATTTTTATGACTGGATTGCACCTTCAAAAGGCCCTATTTCAGTTATTTTAAGACACTTCCAGCACCAAATGCCATTTTATACATGCAACATCAGCATCAGCTAAATGGCTCATGGATTATCTGGGCACAAGCGCAGACGTTAACGTATGCTGACTTATCTGAGGTCTGAAATGAGTTCATATGAGCTCCATCAATCAGTCCCATCATGCTGCATATTAGACCTGGCTCCAGGCGCCTGCTTTTTTCCAGAAGTGCACTGTATGGATGCTGTGCCTGCGACATGCAGGACCGCACTGGTGATCTTTTAGCACACTGTGGGTATATATAGCCCTGGAGATACGCAATTATATACTGTGTGCTGCATAATGTGATTGCCAACTGCGAAAAGCCACTTCAGTCGCTGTGGGGATTAAAGAAATAGTTCATCCACAAATGAAAACCTTGTCATCATTTGCTCAGCCTCCTGTCATTTCAAAGCTTTTGACTTTCTTACTTGCATGTAACTCAAATGTGACTTTGTGGAGAGTATCATAGCTGCTTTTTGTCAATATAATGACAGCAAATGAAGCTTTAAAGGGTCAGTTCAACCAACTATTACAATTCTGTAAATAATTACTTTCATTGGAACACAAGTTAAAATATGTTTTATACAAGATCTCTGACCCACTATATAGAGCAATAATCATGAGATATTCAAAGTCCAGAAAAGTAGCCAAAAATATTGTCATACATATACATATATATATTAGTCAAACATTCCATGTGACTTCAGTGGTACAACTGTAATCAGCCGAAGCTCCAAGAACACTTTTGTGCACTCTAAAAATGACATTGTTTGCCTATATTTTCCTCATAGGATTAGAGTGTGGTTTTTCACTAAATATCAATGTCTAATGACGTTACAGGGGTGACACAGTGGCTCAGTGGTTAACACTGTCGCCTCACAGCAAGAAGATCGCTGGTTCCAGTCTTGGCTGGGCCAGTTGACATTTATGTGTGAAGTTTGCATGTTCTTCCCGTGTTTGTGTGGGTTTTTCTCCGGGTGCTCCGGTTTCTCCCACAGTCCAAAGACTCTGAGAGTGTATGGGTGTTTCCTAGTACTGGGTTGCAGCTGGAAGAGCATCCGCTGTGTAAAACATATGCTGGATAAGTTGCCGGTTCATTCCATTGTAGGACCCCTGATGAATAAACGGAAAAAGCCGAAGGAAAATAAATGAATAATGTTACAGCTTGATGTTGTGTGGATGTTACCATTATGATGTCTATCAGACTTTGGATTTTGATTGCCATAAAAGACAAATAAATGTCAGTATTCATAGTCAATATAACGTTGGTTTAAGATGTTGGCTCGATGTTGGATTTTGGTCACTTTCCAACACAACCTAAAATCAACCAAATATCAATGTCACTTGACGTCGTTATTGGACATCAAAATTGCATTGTCTGTAGACGCTGGCTAGACATTGAATTTTGGTCACCTGACCTCAAAAAGGAAAAGCAAAACTATTGTCAAAACATTCCATGTGACTTTAGGGGTACAACCGTTATCATACTAAGAACACTTTTGTGCACAAAGCAAATCTAAAGATGGCATTGTTTGCCCATATCTTTCTCGTAGGATTAGAGTATGTTTTTTTTATTGGGCAATACGACACTTGCTGCTAACTCTAACGCTCCATTCACACGGGGCTTCAGCGTCAATGCTTGACAGAGGGCATGTCTGCTATTGTCATAGCAGGGTCAGATAATGAAATTAGTCAGCAATCAGCTACTGTCTGAGCTGGTGTATTTGAATACAACGATCTGATCCGTCGCTTCTGTCAGTGCTTGAAAAGTTGAGAAAGTCCCAACTTCTGCAGCGAGCAACGCCACTAAAGCGGCGCCGACGGATCCACAATGCAGTTCGGCAACGCCTGACGTCACCCATTTAAAGTGAATGGGAAGCGTTGAAGCTGACACTCCGTGTGAATGGGGCGTAATGGCCATGTGTTGCACAGCACATACATGTAACACAGGCTTATTGTGAAAACGTTAGTCCCGTATACATAATTTCTGGAGTGTGCAAATAATGTAGTCAGAGCTACGTATGGCTGCATTTCGTCTTTAAAACAAATGCTACGGGGCGGTATGACGGCGATGACTGCTTCTTTTTCGGCTACCAGCTGACCACTTACCTGCATGTAGATGGCTTTCCGCTGTTATCAGTTTGCCCAGTAGCTCACCATGTATGTCGGTGGACTTGAGATGCAGAGAGGAGTTGACCACGATGACAGGGTTTGAGTCTGGCGAAGAACGGTTCCAGAAAGCAGGTAAAATAAAAGGCAAAAAATAAAATAAACAAGTAAATAACAGGGTGAGAACATGGTAAGATCTGAAAATGTGGTAAAAATCAAGCAGCCGCAAGGGTTTTTCTTTTTCTGGATTGCTTTTGAAAACACTGTCGGGTGGGTTTAGGGAAGAGGGTGATTGGGTTAATCGATGCTTTAGAAAAAATATCAGCTCGTCGGTCAGTCGGTCGACAATGGCCTCTGGTGAATTTACGCAAGAACAGCCGATGTAAATGGCACTTGCGAGAGAAATTTGAGAACTGAAAAAGCATACATAGTGGCCTCTGGTGGACTTGTGAAAATAAAAACTGCAAAAAAAAAATTAGCTCCTGGGACATATTTTGCGATCTTCAGAAATGTATATAACATTTTCAGAATGAGCCTGGGTGGGCGGTTCATTCCGCTGTGGCGACCCCTCATAAATAAGGGACTAAGCCGAAGGAAAATGAATGAATGAATGTTACATCATAATAAGAACTTAATGTATCAACCGGAACCAAAGCTATAAATTTTTATTATGTACTAATATTTTTATATGCTTGAGTTTTATGAATCACCAAAGCCTATAGTTGCAGCTAAAAGTCACTTACATGTGTGTATAGTGGTGGTTATTAAAATCAATGTGTCTGTGCACTTTATTATTTTGTAAAAATGTGTTCGCCCTCATAATCTTTAATCAAATACCATAAACTTCTGTGCTGTCTCGAAATTACTTTTCTTTACTTCTGGTCACATGGAATGGCTTTAGGGCGGGGCTATCAGTGTGGGTCTCGATTCTCCGCTGCCTTTGCAGGAAGTAGTGGTTTGAATGTATATGATACGATTACATCTGTTAAAATGAGCTCCTAGTTCTCATCATCATCAGCATCTGAAGGAATTCTGCACCAAAGGGGTCTAGAAGTGATTTCACTGGACAGAAATCTATAAAAACTTTGTGCAAACTGCCATTCAAATCTTCCTTCATTTTGTTAGCAATACCATCTTCCAACAGTCCAATCGGTTCCCAAAGGACAAAATCATGCACCAAGCTCATTTCAGTAACCATTTCAATTGGATATGTCTTGATAGAGGGGAAGACTATTTTAATTTCTGTTCAATCAGAGTGCTCTTACTCCGAGAGCCAAAGCTAAATCTACATGCATCTACATCACTGTCACTTTAAAAACAACGTATTCATAAATAACCACTGTATGACTTGCAATACACTGACCTTGAGCTAATCATTGGCATTCAAAATTAAAGTTGACTTTGTACCGCCTTCTACCTAGACTCACAAAAACATATCATTACTCATTCTACAAGAGTTTTAGGATACTGTGATTAATTTTGACAGACAGGGCTACGGGTGGATGGCATCTCTACTCACCCGATGAGACTCTCCTGGCCGTGGTTTAGTTTAAAATTCACAGGGATCGCTCAGGGAAAGGAGGAACATAGCAAATGATTAGCCAAGCGATTTATTCAGCGGCCGCCCGAGTGATTCTTCATGTCTGAATGCAGAAACAGTAGGACATGCTGTAAAACAACAGAGGCACTCGAGAGGTTATAAATCTTGGCTGCGTTCGGGACTGGAATGAGGCGACGTCTCCTTTATCACCGCTGGCCAAACACCAACATTCATATCAGAGTCCTTTAATTGACAAATATGTATGTACAGTTGAAAATGATTAACCCTCCTGTGAGGTTTTAATTCTTATTAAAATGTTTCATAAGTGCTGTTTAAAGTAGAGAAGATTTGTTTTCAACACATTTTTGAAGATGCTATTTTTAAGAACTTTAAAATGTTCTTTTTTTAAAGCTTTTATCATTTTACAAGATGCTAGTATTCAGCTTAAAGTGCAAATCAAAGGCTCAACTAGGTTAATTCATTTAAAAAGGCAAGTTAGGTTAACTATGCAAGTTATTTGACAACAGTGGTTTGTTCTGTAGCCAATAGAATAAAATAATTTCGCTAACACTTTAGTTTAGGTCATAATTCACATAATTATTTTTCACATTCAGTTATTAAGGTAGACGGTGGGTTTAGGTTTTGGTTAGGATTAGGGATCTACACTACCTGAGTCTTGCCGCCTATCCAAGTTTTAGGAACAACAAATAATAACTTGACTTCTAGTTGATAATTTGGTATCATAAGTGGCTTAAATGAAAGGCCTCTAGATTACGCTTATTTTACCAAAATAAAATATGATCATGGCTTGATTTTTATTTATTTAATTAGGACAGTAAGGTCTGACTTTGCTTAGACAAAAGTCTTGTCACTTAACAGAAACAATGTACAGTATACAATATAAAGTCATGGTGCAATGAAAAAATAATTAATATTGTGTATGACTCCCATGAGCTTGGACGACTGCATCCATACATCTCTGCAATGAATCAAATCATTTATTAATGAAGTCATCTGGAACGGGAAAGAAAGTGTTCCTGCAGGACTCCCAGAGTTCACCAAGATTATTTGGATTCATCTTTAATGCCTCCTCCTTCATCTTACCCCAGACATGCTCAATAATGTTCATGTCTGGTGACTGGGCTGGCCAATTGGAGCACCTTGATCTTCTTTGCCTTCAGGAACTTTGATGTGAAGGCTGAAGTATGAGAAGAAGCGCTATCCTGCTGAAGAAATTGCCCTCTCCTGTGGTTTGTAATGTAACGGGCAGCACAAATGTCTTGAAACCTCAGGCTGTTGATGTTGCCATCCACTCTGCAGATCTCTCGCATGCCCCCATACTGAATGCAACCCCAAACCATGATTTTTCCTTCACCAAACCTGACTGATTTCTGTGAGAATCTTGAGTCATGCGGGTTCCACTAGATCTTCAACAGATGATTCATTGGAAAAATCTACCTTCTGCCACTTTTCCAAATGATCAACTACAGTAGAAGTCAAGTTATTATCTGTTGATCTTACAACTGGGATCGACAACAAGACTTTTTTGAGGTATTGCAGATTAAGATCATACTTTATAACTACAAATGAATACCTAATAACTTAAAAATAGGCAGGTAATAAGCCAGTAGAAAAAATGACCTAAATTAAAGCATTCCATAATTTCTTTAGGGGGCTTATTATTTTGACCTTAATGTTGTATTGCAATAAAAAAAACTGCTTTTGTTCCAGTCAAACTAAAAGAAAATACTTGCTCTGGAACAAAAAGTATTATCGAAAATACTTTGAAAATATCTTTGCTTTGTTAAAAATTACTTGACAAAATATTTGAAAAATAATAAAAAATACCCAAGGTCTAAAACCTACAGTATGTGATAGCGAAGCCCCTGATTGTCCACATGTTTGTGATTCCACAGATGGACTGTATGTATATTTTAACGCCTGCAGATGAAACCTAATATGATCTCTTGTGGCGAGTTGTTTTGTTTCAGAGTGGTTGTACTTCATAATAATAACCAGTAGAGGAAAGCAGAGAGCACCAAAGATAGCAGTGATTGAAGATTGCATGTGAACCACAGAGAAAAGCAGTCACGACTGGCGGTCACGACTGAATGAAGCTGCCTGGGAGGGAAGTGGAGTAGGTTTGTTTAATGTACATTGAGCATTTAGCCTGGTCTTGTGTTTTTATTGGCTTTTTTTGGACAACCGAGATTATGAAATAAGGCTGTCAACATAAACAGAAACAGGTTTAGAAAAGAAAGGAGAGAGAGAGAGATAGAGAGAGAGAGATTGTCGTCTGTGGACCAGCATGTCTGTTCATGGTCTGACAGTTCGCTCTTCTGCACTGTCAGAGGAAAATAACGCCAGCAAAACTGCAGGGAGCAGAAAAACAACAGCGAGCGATGAGACTCGGCCCATCAGGCACACATATCCCAGATGTTTGACAGGAGAGGCAGTCGTGCAAATCCTTGTCCGCATTCAGATTGGAGTATGTGTGGGGTGATTGTGTCTCTTGGGTGAGCTGTGTTTGTGTGTGGGTGGGTGGGGGGTGATTGTGTCTCTTGGGTGAACTGTGTGTGTGTGTGTGTGTGTGTGTGTGTGTGTGTGTGTGTGTGTGTAGAAGGCAAACATCTGTCCTCATCTCTGCTGGGGCTGAAAGGTAACACTCAGAAACTCGTCAGGGAGGGTTTAAATTTGTTTGCTTGGAAATTGAAAAGACCATATAGCATTAGTTCATCTGATATGTTGGGCTTTGGCATTAGTGATTACTTTATTTATTGATTTCTAGGTCAGATTTTAATCAGTGTATATTTCTGCAGGTAGATTTTATACAAGCCATAGTGATTAGATGTTTTTGTTTTTAAATATCTAAGTAAGTCAGTAATTGGATTAAACACGTTTTGTAATATTCTTTTCATTAATTTATTTCAAGCAATGTAAACATACTTTAAATACGTCCCCCAATTGAGAATACAGCTACTAATAATACTAATAATGAAAGTTTACCATTATAAAATTAAATTTACAGTAAAAAACTAAAATGCATTTGCAGTTTTTTGTTTGTAATACTATAAAAAAATGTAAAATAGTGGTATTAAAAATTAATAAGCATGTTTTTTTTATTAAGCATTTTGTTTGTTGTTTTAACTTATAATAATAATAATAATAATAATAAGTATATAATATTTCGTCCCACTTTAGCCTTAACTAATATGTACTTACACTGAAATTGCTAATTCGTTTCAGTGTACTTGTGTAAATACATGTTTTTACATTGTACTTATGACTGATTAAATACCTGCTGTAATTACATCTGTAATTCATTTATGTAATTACATTTGTTTTGACCATCCCTTACACCTTAACCCACCATTAAACCTACCCATACCACCAAACCGGTCCCTATCCTGACCCGAATCCCATCTCAAGAGAGCCAGAAGTGTTCTGCAATACATTATGAACAAATTAAGTACATCATATATATATTTTGCTGTAAGGGCGTGCTTACACTATGCTATTCGAACTGTGCCCAGGCCCATTTCCTGGATCGTTTGAGAAGTGTGAGCGCTCTGAATCGGGCTCAGGCACAGTTCACTTGGGCGGCCCTGGCCCGGTTAGAAGAGTTGGGCCTGAGCGCGTGCCTAATCCCGAAACTGAAAGCGAGACGTGACTTTTAAGGGACTGTTTCATATGGATTAATTAATCATTAGTACTGTTTAATAAACACAAACTGTTGTAGATTATTAAAGACACAAATCCCTCACTGCACGTCAGCTGCACCTTCAGCAGACCTCCTAATTCCTGCAGCACGAGGACTTTATGATTGTTTATGAGCGTCAAAAGTGGCTGATCTGTTCAGCGAAATATTAGACTGCATGTCACCGCATATCAAACGACTTATTATAACTAAAGAAATCTCCACTGTGCTGAGCGAGAGCGCTTACTGAACAGCGCATCATCGATGACGTAAGCGCGCCCAGGTCTGAATGTAATGTGAGTGCGGGCCGTCGGGGGAGACAGGAGAGGGGACAAGCGTGCTTTGGCCCGGTTCAAGGCAACGGTACATAGTGTGAGTACGGCCTAAGTATATAGTAGTTAAGGCCACTTAAAGGTGCAGTAAGTGATTGCCTTCAGAAATATTTTTTGTTGTACTTGTTGAAAGTCTCTTTACTATATAATAAAGAGATCTAATCTGATTTAAATGCATTTATATTAGGGCTGTCAAAATTAGCGCGTTAACGCACCAGATTAATTTAAAATATTTAAGGCGTTAAAAAAAATTAACGCATTTAACGCAGTTGCAGGTTTTTTTTTATTTCCTGTTGTGACCGACGTGTGTTCAGGGCCGGCGCGTCCGTAGAGGTGACCTAGGCGGCCGTAGAATAGTGAGCGAACCCCCCCGGTTCTCACTTTCATCTGCTCTCTCTCTCTCTCTGTGTATGTGTGTGTGTTCGTGCGTGTGTGCATGTGTGTTGTGCCCTGATAATGTCAATAGACTGGACTGTCTTAGCAACTGGCTAAATGTTAAGGAGGACTGAGCAAAATTGTTTCTACTTTATAATTAATGTTCTCAACTTGCAATACAACTTTACAATGAATACAATTGTTTGTAATTAATACTTTATTATTATTATTATTATAATTATTATTATTATTATTATAATTATTATTATCCAATTTCCATATTTGCAATGCCTGCATTTTGGATTTTTTTTATTCGTGATTAATCATGATTAATCACAAAAAAAGTTGTGATTAATTAGTTAATTTTTTTAATCAATTGACAGCCCTAATTTATATGTATTTTTATATTCTGGATAAGGTATAAAACAAAAAAAAAATTTATCCAATTAAATATTGTCAGACTGACAAATAACTAAATTACGAGATTTATCTTAAACTGTCTGTCAACAAATTTAAAATTGAATGTCTGCGCAGCCTCTTTAGGCTGACAGATATGTCACTCGCACACACACATGCAGCACAGATCTATCGCTGACAGAGTGACGTCATCAGGCAAACTCCGCATCAACCTGAACTTCTTTCTGAAAGACCAACGGAATTACTTTTCTTTTGCACGCTGGATGGCAATGACTTAATGCAGTTCAAAACAATGATCTGAAGGGTGACACCACGGCTGAAGTATTTTTTTTAGACAGGTATGTTTTAAAACTATTTTAGCCACGCAAAGCCAATGTAGATTGTGTTCTTGTTTATGAATGGGGTTATATGCACAGAAGTGTTGTTTAGCCACTGAAAATGTCTGGGAAAAGATTGGCTATTTTCAAGTTCATGCATAACCTTTTTACAGCACTGATAATATAGTTAAATAGATCAAAGCATTCGTTTAGTTGTTCAAGTGTACAAGGAGGTGAAAACAAGAGATGAACGAGGATCAGTGAGCACAATTAAAAATAAAAAGTCCCTCGTTGGCTTGGTAACATTAACGTAAGTTTAATGTAAAGCGATGACAGGATATTTCTGTTTTTAGCACTCTTTGGTTTCTTACCGCTCTAATTTTTGTTTAGTTTAATAACAAAACATAAGTAAATGTGCTTTTCCGCCTAACCAGCTTTACTGAGGTGAAGTTTGATTTTTATTCACACTTTTGTTCTTTTTTGAACAGTGACAGCCTGTGACACAGTTTTGGGGAAATATAATTCCTGCACCCGCTGGCCTGTCAACAACTACCCTTGATAAAGTACGTGTCTCCATAGAGTTTTCTAACTGTTGAATGGCATGATCCAATGTTATATCTAATCAGTGCACATTCGCATATTCATGACTTAAGGAGGCGTGGCTTTGGATGGCAGGGGAGGATCGTAAAATTTCTAAGCTATTATGCTAATGCTAGCATTCTGGCAGATCACATACTTGTATAGTTTAAAATAACTATTAATAACTATTAATTTTTATTATTAGTAGTATTTATATACTTATATTTAAAGCTGTAACAGTTTCAATTAATTGTCAGTTATAATATAGTTACTAACATGAACGAAGTATGATCAATACTTGTACAGCATTAATTAAATCAAAGTATTGAACATTTACTAATGCATTACTAATTTCTAAATGTTCATGTTAGCATTAGTTAATTCACCTTGAGTTAACAAGGAATAACAATAAATGACTTCATTTTTTTTAACGTTAACAAAGATGAAAAAAATACTGTAACAAATGTACTGTTAATTGTTTGATCATGTCAGTCAGTACGGTAAAGGTGCAGATATGCAAGTTTGACACCCAGTGGTTGAACTAGGTATTGCATGTCTAGTTTAAAACATACGCAAGTGCAGGTTGCCAGATTGACCACAGCAACAGGAGTGTGCCTGACTGTCGAGCTCATGTGCTTAATTCAGTGTTAAATGCTAATAATGTGAGTTTGAATGCCATTTTACATGACATTTATTGCCATACTACTGAAAGCAACAGCAGATAGCTCACTTCAGATCTTGAAAATAAAATAAACCGCTTAAATTGAACTTTAGAACTGTGATTCAGTGCAAGTCAACACATATCAGTGACTCAGCATCTACATTTAATAATATTAAAGAGATTTAATATGTATTAATTAGATTGTAAACCTTACCGTTTCGTTGGAGTGCAGTGAGTGCACTATTCTATGCTTCTGAATGGCTGTATTTAACATTCTGTTATGTTTTGTCTGCGTATCTCGTCATGTAGCATGTTGTTGGGACACAGGGTTACAATGTAGCCTGCTCATAATGTTTACGTTCGTAATGTTTATATTTGCTTATTAATAACCACCTCCTGAGGAACTCTTGATCTGCGTCTCATTTCGGAGTCTGCTACCGTCCACCGGAGGGTGCATTTCAGTCGTTGATGCATACTTTGAGAGCTTTCCTGACTGAATGAATGAAATACTTGGCTTTCAATGAAGGCAACCCTGTTACTGAAATATAATTGGATAAACTGGTATTGGGCGTGTTAAAGGTACCAAAACAAAGACAGACGTTCCGGCACATAACACACATTTTCAAAGCAGAATAACTCACTTTAGCATTGTTTTTCAGATAAACAAGAATGTTCACTTAGCATGTTTCTGAAATATCTGCAAACAAATCTGTAAGTAACATTATCTAATGGACTATTAGTTTGAAATGTTACCACTACGCCTACTTGCTACTAGTTAATTGTTTTGATCATATTATAATGGTGGATTCAAATACTGTAGGTTTGTTCTCTGTCTGTGTTTGTGTTGTTCATTATTATTATTCACCCTTGCAAGCTGCAGACAGTCATCTTACTGTTTTAATTTAGCGTGCTGGAGTTGATTAAAGGCTGTGAGTCTCCAGAGTGTGGTTTCACTGCGTGGGCTTTACTGCACTCCTGCTCTCCTGCGTCCCTGAAGACGCTGATCATTAATTCATGAACACCGCTTTCCCACAAACCCTGTGTCGTTTTCTCAGGAGCTACAACAGGATGGTTGGTCACATGACCAAAGTCAGCTGATTTTTATCTTCAGGCCCTGAAAACACACACAGCGTCTCCTATTAAAGGTTTATTTTAATTAATCATTTACAGCCTAAGCATTTTCAAAGCCACTTGGATCCCTGTTTCATCTAGTGTGTATAATAGGGCTAATTGCATTTCGCATAAAAACGCATCTCTGTTTTCTAAGATGAAGCCGGAGCTGTATTTTGAGTTGTGTTTGTGAACTCTAGTCTCAGCTGTGCATTAAATACAGGAGATAATCTGAGATCATGCCAATCTCAAGTCTATAGCTTGCACTTAATCCTCTAAATGGTGGATTTTCTCTTTTTTCTGAGGCTGAATGTCATACTAGCATAACATTAGTATGTCTAGGTATTTTTGCAGCAGTGGGGGTTCTAGGATTTCAGGTTTCTTCAGATGCAAATTGTCAATCGAGGTTGAAATTACATACACTGTAAAAAAATACAAAACAGGCTCATTCTGAAAACGTAGCCCTATATCAGAGCTGCACGATTCTGGCTAAAATGAGAATCGCGATCTTTTTGCTTAAAATAAAGATCACGATTTTCTCACGATTCTGTGGATGTAAAATAAAGGTTAATACAAGTAGACTATTATTGAATTGTTAATTCAGGATACAACTATTCATAATTCTGATGTTGAATTATTATGTTTGAGAACATTGACAACATTGTTAGACCATTTTTTTTCTTCAGGTAAAATCAGACATTCGTCATTATCAGATTCCCCTCTTGCATTATATTCAACATTATATAGGGTAGAGTAGTTATACTGACACTGTTAAACATTTATCCTTATGCACAACACTCTGTGTTCGCTATGAAAGAAAAACATATTAAATGCTTGTCATAATCATAACTCTACTTGTGCGGCCCTCTTTGCTTCTCTCCTGAACTTGAAATATGATTGGCAGAATCGCATAAATGCTGGATTAAGATCGTCTTGGGGGTCGAGGTCAGTCAGTGCTTTTTTAAATACTATTAGTTGGGTTTAAGGAAGGGGGATGGTGGGTCAGTCGATTGGTCAGTCGGTCAGTCAGTCAGACAGTCAGTCGACAGTGGCTTCTGGTGGATTTGCGCGAGAACAGCAGGCACGAATGGCACTCGCGAAAGAAATTGGAGATCTCAAAAAGAATACACAGCGGCCTCTCGTGGATTCACGAAAACAAAAACTGCAATAAAAACGTACCTCCTGAAAATGAGCCTGGGTTGAAAATACATCCGTAATTTAGCAGTTTTTCATATGTTTTTTTTTTCTTTTTCCCCATTTGTTTATGCTGTTAAATTGCATTATGTCACCTTGATCTTTCTTCCAAACACTTTTAGTTAAAAAAATGACTTCTATAAACATTTTTATTAGTTTAAAGTGATATATTATGCTACAAAAATCTTGTAATAAACTGCTAGTACATTTTCTGCTATTTCACAGACTTATTTCTCTATATATTATTATTTCTTATACATTATATTATTTCAAGCGGCTAAACTGTTAATAAAAGTCACTTTGTTAAGCTGTAGAGTTGAATATTCAACATCAGAAGTTCACAGAGCAGAGATCAACATCCCATAATGCAATTCACAACCATAAATAAACAGAAAATACAGCATCTGTTAATTAACAGATATTTTTTTACATTGTATTCCCAAAAGATGATTGTAAAATACAAATACATAACTTTTTATGTTATCAACGAGACAACAATATAGCATTTCACTCATTCCACAATTGTATGTTTTAAGCATTTTTCATTGATTTTCCTTGAACTGGAATGATGTACATCAAATATATTATGGACTCATTCTACAATGAATATGTTTTTTATGTAAAATAATGTAAAATGCTTACATGTGATTGGGAACATTTGATTGTCACCAATTATTGTTAAAGCTTTTTCAACCAGTAACAGTGTTGACAATAACAGAGTTGGCATTTTCCACCAATTTGTGCTTTAGCTTAAGATTCTGACCTCAAACCAGATGTCATATAGCATGTCAAAAACTGAATGTTATGTATTTTTATCACATTACTGTTTTTAAAAGTGAATGAGAGATTCCCTGAAATAACAGAGTTGACACTGTTACTCTGCTATACTGTAGATGTATCCTAAACATTTTGCACAAATTAATGTGGGAAGAATAGGGACATGTCTAAATGCCTTTTATACTTTCTCTTCAGCCAAAGTAAAATTATCTGGAGCAGAAATAAGCTCTTTAAAGATCGCTATGCCTTTTATAGAATGTAGGGACAGATACAAAATCGAAAATGAAAATACAAATAATACAGAAAATAGATGTTTCATGCAAACGTTTATTTAGTAGAATAAACACAAAAACAATGACAATTTGACTTAATTATTGATAATTTAATAATTGAAGCTGAATGTACAGTATGATTCAGGACTCAGAGACAGTCTAAAATAGGTATAGTGGGAGTCTTTAAGTTAATATTTTTAAAGCAAAATGGCCCTAAATACACATTCAAACATTATTTTTTAGAGATGACTTAATATAATTTGTGTTAATATTATTCAAAACTGTTTCCTAAAACTTTCTGTTTTTGAAAAATTAGATTTATAAGGGGTTATCTTATAGATGCAAAATGTACCCGTAGATCTAGAATCACCCATATACTGTTGAATTGCTTATTGCACAGTTTAAAGGCGCCCAAAGGGCCTTAGAATGCATAACTTTGTTCAATGTGTGATATAATTTCATCTGAAACTTGAAGACAGTTGCTCCTTTTCTCGCTTTTTAAATTAGCCAATAGTGTTTTGTCTTGTATCACAGCTCTGCCAATCAGAGTTGTGTTTTTCAGGCTTTGAATTCATCCCATTTTGATATGGCAATATTGATGGCATCCTTAACTATACCAGAGTTGACAGAACTTAATACTTTGGCAATGGGTGTTGTGTTATTGACGCACCATAAAAGGGTTCACCAATCACAACACACTGGGAAAACTAACCAATCACAATACCTTTAATTTTTTTATGAAGGTGGGCCTTCATTATACCTGGAACTATACAAGCTGTTTGTGCCAGGCTGGGGAGAAAGGTAATGTAATAATGCAAATTATGTGAAAAATAATGAGTAACCATTATAAAAAAAGACAGAGCATGTTCTAGTACACCCTCAAAACAAAAGGAAAGCATTGAGAATTAAGTTATGATTTAAATTACGATTTAAATTGAATTCTTTCACCCCAATAGACTTTGACTGTATAGTTTATGCCCTATATAGTACTCTATGAGCTATTCACCAGACGATCTGATAAGCAGCTGAAGTGATGTCTTAAAAACAAACATTGAGTCTTATTAGCGTGAGAAACTACAAATGTTTTTTTTGGAGGACACTAGATTATATATAACCTTAGGACTAAAATATTGATAGTAACACACAGAAACATTTGATTTCAGGGGGAATTTGAAATGCTTCACATGCTGTTTTTCTTTTTTATTGTAGCCAGTATTCAGAGTATACCATGCTGTAGGCAGTATTCTAGTAATGCACTGTGAAATTACTCGCGCACACACACACACACACACACACACACATACACAGTGGAGTCATGTGCGGATCAGTCCATGTCATGGGACTGCATGGGGATTAAACACATCATCTGAAATTATGCTCAGTACATCGCACACACACACACACACACACACACACACACACACACACACACACACAGACATACTGTACAAATATCATGGCCAGCACTTTTTACTTTCTTGATTTGCACAAACTGATCATTTTTGCTTCCTCGGACCTCAGTATATTATCAGAAGCTGCAGAGATATTTGTTGACCTCTCAAAGTGTCCAATGACTTTCATTTTATGAACCATCAAAAAGCACAGATTCAGCTAATAAGCTTCTTTAAGGTGCAGTATGCATGAGTGATACCTAGAGGTTGAACTTGGTATTGCAGTCCAAATTCAAAATATTGGAGAGGGTTTTTCATTTCTCACAGGACACGTTCGATATTCTAGCGGTCTCCTGAGTTCATTCTTCAAAGGTAACTTGCCAAGATCTGATTTCCGCGAGAACAAGAGTCTGTTCTTTGCGTTCTTGGATATGAGTCGTTTGTTTCATGAAGTATCTCACAAGCTGCACTCAAATGTACATTTTGACATGCAAAACTGTTCCTTTATATCATCAGCATTTGTAATGTAGTCAAATGTGTAAACCGAGCTGCGGTTAGCGCCTCTGCCTTCGGATGGTAACATTTTTTGTTCTGTCTTTGGGACAAAAGCAGGTAAATGAATGCTAAAGTGACAAACAAAATCAATAAACAAAAGTGAAACCATCAACTATCAACTCCCTTTATGTTTCCATATACAAGCGCAACCTTCAAGACTTAGGGTGCTTTCACACCTAGACTTTTGTTTCGAAACTTGGCGCATTTTCCCAGTTAGTGCGGTTTGTTTGGCATATATGAATCCAGCAATCGTGCTCGGATCCGCGGCAAAACAATCGGCCCGAGATTGCTTGTATATGGTGGTTTCGGCTTGATTGAAAAAAAACTCTGGAGCGGATCTATTGTAGTGAGAAAGCAATACGATCCGAACCATGCTATATCACTGTATTATGGATGTGTAATAGGCATACGGCTATATGAAGAGAGAATAATGAGTAGGGTGGGATGTCATTCCTACAGGTAAATGAGTTTCATGTCAAATACGAAAGTGAAAGCATGCTAACTAGCTATTAAGGAGAGCTGTTTATCCGTTTTATCCGAAAATTGACAGAACAACAGTTTTGGTTTATCTTTCTCTATATATTGTAAAGCCTATAATGTATAAGCCCACTGCTATGTATGAGAAAGTCTTACCTCTGATTTATATCTGGTGACGATGCACGTGACTTGTTTACTCGCACGTGACTTGTTTTAGCTATTTTGGTCCATTTAGAAACTTTGCCATGTGAAAGCGAACCACACCAAGCACAAAGTGCAACATTGAATCAGAATCAGAAAGAGCTTTATTGCCAGGTATGTTCACACATATGAGGAATTTGTTTTCGTGACAGAGCTTCTACAGTGCAACAGAGTTACATGCAGGACTAAAAAAACAGATAATAAATATATTTTAAAAAGTAGTGAATGCAATATATAAATTGACAAGTGTATGTACAGCTATATTACTATATATACAACATTATATGTGCAGCTGTTATGTGCAAATTGGCATGTAAAGTGTGTTGTTAAGTGTATGTGTGTATAAAAAAAGTATAGCAAGCTGTGATGTTGGTTCCACAATTACTATCATCAAGTGTTCATGAGATGGATTGCCTGAGGGAAGAAACTGTTTCTGTGTTGGGCTGTTCAGGTGCGCAGTGCTCTGTAGCGTCGACCTAGAAGGTAAAAGTTCAAAGAGGCAGTGTGCTGGAAGTGAGCGATCCAGAGTGATTTTGGCAGCCCTTCTGCTCGCTCTGGATAAGTACAGTTCTTGAAGCAGTCCAAACTATTCGACGTAGCCTTCAGAGGTCGGATTTTGAAGCTGAGCTAAACCAGACAGTTATTGATGTGCAGATGACTGATTCAATGATGGAGGTGTAGAACTGTTTCAGCAGCTCCTTTGGAAGGTTGAACTTCCTCAGCTGACGAAGAAAGTACAGCCTCTGTTGAGCTTTTTTGACAATGGAGTCAATGTGAGTGTCCCACTTCAGGTCCTGAGAGATGGTGGTGCCCAGGAACCTGAATGACTCCACTGCTGCCACAATGCTGTCCATCATGCTCAGTGGGGGAAAAGCAGGGGGGTTTCTTCTGAAGTCCACTATCATCTCCACTGTTTTGAGCGTGTTCAGCTCCAGGTTGTTGTGACTGCACCAGACAGCCAACTCCTTAACCTCCTGTCTGTAAGCAGACTTGTCACTGTCCTGAATGAGGCCGATAAATGTGGTGTCATCTGCAAACAAGGAGCTTGACAAAGGAGTCTTTCGAAGTGCAGTCATTCGTGTACAGGGAGAATAGTAGTGGGGAGATGACACACCCCTGGGGGGCGCCAGTGCTGATTGTGCGGGTACTGGATGAGAATTTTCCCAGCTTCACCAGCTGCTGCTTGTCCGTTAGGAAGCTGTTGATCCACTGACAGACAAAGGTGGGCATGGAGAACTCAGTTAATTTGGGCAGGAGAAGTTTTGGGATGATAGTGTTAAAAGCTGAGCTGAAGTCAACAAACAAGATCCTCACATAGGTCCCTGGTCTGTCTAGGTGTTGCAGAACGTAATGCAGTCCCATATTGACTGCATCATCCACAGACCTGTTTGCTCTGTAGGCAAACTGAAGAGAGTCCAGTGAGGGTTCAGTGATGTCCTTCAGGTGGGCCAGCACCAGTTTTTTAAAAGACTTCATGACCACAGATGTCAGCGCCACCGGTCTGTAGTCATTTAGTCCTGTGAGTTTGGGTTTCTTTGGTATGGGAATGATGATGGAGCGTTTGAAGCAGGAGGGCACTTCACACAGCTCCAGTGATCTGTTGAAGATCAGGGTGAAGATGGGAGCCAGTTGGTCAGCACAGGATTTTAAACAGGCTGGTGTTATAAGATCTGGGCCTGGAGCTTTTTTCCCTCCTCTGTTTCCGGAAGACCTGGCTCACATCATCTTCACTGAACTGAAGTGCAGGTATGGGGGAGGCAGGGGGTGGTGAAGGTGATAATAGTGATAACACCATTATCACCTCCACAATAACAATTTTATTCCCTGTTTCAGAATAAAAAAAGAATTGATCCACAGGTGTGAAAGCACCCTTAAATGAAATACTCTGTGTTTTCTGCCCAGACAATCTAGCATGCCCGAAATATAATTGGGTGAACTGGCAGTGGGCTGAGTTTCAGACCAAAACAAGGACAGATATTTTGACACTTAACGTGCATTTTCAAAGGAGAATAACTGACGTTTGCATTTTGTTTTTCATATAAACAATTGTGTTCACTTAGCATGTTTCTTAAATATCTTCAAACATTATGGCATTTTTATGCTTTAAAAGAGTCCAAAACTTGCATACAGCAACTTTAATAATCAACTCATTAAAAACTAGTCACCAACATCTTTAATGGACTAGGGATGAGAAAATTAACAGCAAGTTTTTTAGGGCTTTACTATCTGTTTAAACCAGCTACACTTGTCCCCAGCGTTGTGTGTATTTTCTGCTAGACATCTATTCGTGTAAAAGTACTTACAATTGGTTGCATCATAATGAGCAGCACGGAGCTGAAATTGGTGTAAAAGCAATCACTATGAAAGTGACTGTGGTGAGAGGAGTTTTTACAATGTGAATAGGATCTCTCTTTCAGCCCTCTAACATCAACTGAATAACTAAAATATTAAATATATTGCGCAATACATGTTTTTAACAAACATAGTCTGACAATACAGAAACTGTCTGTACTTCCCCTGTGTGTTTACTTTCTTCATCACTAACTCCAACAAAAAGAATTCAGCACAATTGGATGTGAGTGGCTAATTAAGATGAGGTGACATTATATAAAAGGAGGGGAGTATTCTGAATCAAGGAGTGGGATGCTCTGTTGATGTCATCAAGTTTGCAGGTGTGGCTCTGACTGGTTGTGTGTCTGAGGAAGCTGAGGAAGATATGCGGGTGATGCTCATGATTACACGTTGAACATACAAACGGTCTTCTAACCACCACACTGCAAGTTACCTGGGTTGGTATTTGACGACTATATGCTGAACTGCCGTGTGTGCTAGTCTTCTAACCACATGCAAGTTACTTTGGTTGTGAATGATCGTTCAGTAAACTGCTAATGTGTATCTGTATGGAAAGCTTTGTATATATCAGTCACTTCTCACCATCTGTGATGCAAGTTACCTGTGTCGATGTGGACAACTGCTGCATCTGTCCTTTGTAACATCATTGTAATGATGTAACGTCATTGAACAAATAATAATAATAATTCTAACATTTATATAGCGCTTTTCTGGACACTCAAAGCGCAAAGATCATCTCTAATCTCCGCATCCACCACCAGTGTGCAGCATCCCCCTGGATGATGCTATGGCAGCCATATTGCGCATATTGGTGGAGAGGACACAGAGTGATGAAGCAACTTATGATATGGGGATGGTTAGGAGGCTATGATGGACAGAGGCCAGTGGGCAAATTTGACCAGGATGCCAGGGTTTACCCCAACACTTTTCAAAGGACATCCTGGGATTTTTAACAACCACAGAAAGTCGGGACCTCGGTTTAACGTCTCATCCGAAAGATGGCGCTCACTGAGCAGAATAGAGTCCCCTTTACTATACTGGGGTTTTAGGACCCACACAGACCGCAGGTTGAGCGCCCCCTGCTGGCCTCACTAACACCACTTCCAGCATCAACCTAGCTTTCCCATGTGGTCTCCCTTCCAATAAATAACCGGGCGCAGCCCTGCTTAGCTTCAGTGGGCGACCATGTGAGAGTTGCAGAGAGCTAGCTGCTGGCAAAAACTGCTTACGCGTAGCAACCATTTCTGACCACCCATGCTGCAAGTTGGGTCTGGGTTGATTAATGACGCACTAAACTGCTGACGTGTTCCAGTCACCTACAGCCACCCGTGCTGGCGTGCAAGTTATTTAGGTTGTTGGTGTAAGAGGAAGATATATGCACCTGCACACCTGCAATATAGCGCCATTGTGGTCCAGCGGTTAGCATGTTGTGTTATGACGCGCCCACCTAAGTTCGAACCTCGCTTGTGTATTTTTTTTTTCCTTCGTGTCAAAGTATAATCTATGTACAGTTGAAATTAGAATTATTAAACTCCCTTTGAATTTTTTTTTCTTTTTTTAAATATTTCCCGAATGTTGTTTTACAGAGCAAGGAAATTTTCACAGTATGTCTGATAATATTTTTTCTTCTGGAGAAAGTCTTATTTGTTTTATTTCGGCTAGAATAAAAGCAGTTTTCAATTTTTGAAAATTATTAGCCCCTTTAAGCAATATATTTTTTCGATAGTCTACAGAACAAGCCATCGTTATACAATAACTTGCCTAGTTCACCTAATTAACCTAGTTAAGCCTTTAAATGTCACTTTAAGCTGTATTAAAGTGTCTTGAAAAAATATCTAGTAAAATATTATTTACTGTCATCATGGCAAAGTTAAAATAAATCAGTTATTAGAAATGAGTTAATAAAACTATTATGTTTGTGACCAACGTTACAATAGCCTGCAAAACTACAAAAATGCATAACATCATATCAAGACCTCACTCATAACTGGGATGACAAAAAATACATTCATTATCCCACAAAGAACATAAAGGAGTCAGTATCTTTTATTAATACATAGATTTTTTTTTATATTTTGTTAATATTTATTTGTTAATACATTGTATCATATAATATCATTTACATTCAATATACATTGTAATGCATAATATCACATCTTAGGTCATGAAATACTCCCAAACTAGCATAATTATCATTAGTTTGGCAATTAAAGGGATAGTTCAAACATAAATGTAAAAATAATACTCACCGTTTACTCATCCTCAAACCTCCAAAACACTAGTGTTCAACACTAATATTTTTACTAAGGAATATATTTGGAAGGAAACTGAAGAAAACTGTAAACCTGTAACCATTTACTTCCTTAATAGGAAAAAGCTAATACTATTAAAGTGGTGATTAACAGAAGAAATAAACTTATGAATGTTTGAAACAAGTAAATGGTGCATAATTGTTGGCAGAATTTTTATTTTAGGGTGAACTATGCCTTTAAGGCTTGTTTTGTTCTTTTATGTCAGCCAAATTTGAGCTTTAGAGTTACAAAAAAAATTCTGAAATGATAAAAATAATCTCTTAACAAATTAAGAATTTCTTTTAATCCTGGACAACCAATGAAAATATGAAATGCTGTACTTCCGCTTTCAATGGATTGAGAGAGAGAGAGAGAGTGAGAGTGAGAGTGAGTGAGTGTGTGTGTGTGAGTGTGTGTGTGTGTGTGTGTGTGTGTGAGCGTGTGTGTGTGAGCATGTGTGTGTGCGAGAGAGAGAGAGAGAAAAGTGGGAGGGAGCAGTGGCTCGGGACAGCTGGGCAGTGAGATAAGAGTGTCAGAGTTAGCAAGAGATCGTGAAAGAGAGAGTTTTCTGGCTTCCAACACAGTGAAGCTATGAGATGAACATCCAAGAGTGTGTTTCTGAAGCAGACCCAAAATGAATGTAAGTTTGAGGCATGTTTTTTTACTGCCAGTGAGAGGGAGGGGGCAAGCTTTGGAATGATGGGACTGAGGAAAGTTGGAAACTTCATTCAGGGTTGTAATGTTTTTATTAGATTATGTTTTTGAGCTCATAAAGTCTCCCAGAGGAACACATCACTGCTTAGAGGCCGCTTTTAAGATGCTCTTTAAGACATAAAGATGTAGGATTGTAAAATATGAATGTATTTGTTTGTTCATAAAGGCTTGAAGATAAATTAAGCCATTTAAGCAAACAGTAAGAGTGTATAGCTGTGAAGATGTGGAAGGGTGGCTAGGTTTATCTAATTTGTTTGTGGTAGAATTTTATATTTGAGTTCTTATTGAAATCTCTGCATAAAATTGAAATCTGAGCAGAGTTTGAGACTCATGAGATTACTGAAGAGTCAAATGTCAACCATTTCAGAAAAACTTCAGCTAATAATTATTTAATAACTAGTTCTGCAGATTTTGTTTACTCAATTTCTCTCTTCAAAATATCACTTGAAGTGTTTTTTATTTATTTAAAAAATATATATGTTTATTAGTCTCAATGTTGTTGGGTGATTTGATGTTTTTAAAGTATTTTTGCAAATGTAAAATAATGGGCCCTATCATACCTGGCGCAATAAGGCGCAAGACATGTTTGGCGTGATTTGTTGCAATTTTCAGACCAGCGCAACAGTAATTTTCACGTTTTGCGCCACATTCTTTAAATAGCAAATCCATTTGCACCACTTTGTAGACTCATGGGTGTTCCCATCAAAAAAGGAGGTGTATTAACGTGCATTGTTGGTGAGTTGCTATGTTGAGGAACTGAAAAAGACTGCACCATTGACCAACTAAAAGCTGGTTTAAAGTCCAGCACAGAGTGTGTTAGTTATGCGCCTATGCAGGTCCAAATGCTTACACATTGCTTAATACACACAGGATGTACAGCAATACACAAATATCTTTACAAAGGGTTTTGGAGACGAAGAATAGTATGTGTGTTTGGATTTAACTCAGTTTTTTGGCCACACTTTGTTATTATTGTTCACTTATTCGTTTTGAAACAAATCTTTGGGCTTAACAAATTAAATAAATATGTAGACTAATGAATGGAATGTCTTCAGTGGAGTGCGTACAACACCGTTTCCTTATCAATGAAACTAAAGGAGTACAGTAAAGAGTAAAAGTAAATTAAAGAGGCTGAATGGAGGAGTCTCGTTCTTTATCCTCGCGCTGCAGGCGGTCTGTTTAACTGTTTTCTCGCTAGTGAAGCATTCATGTAAATAGCAAATGTGCCATGGTGTGACGCAACTAGACATGGGACGATAACCTTTTTCAAAGTATACCACGATTTGGAAAAGTCAAGGTTTTAAAACCATCAAAAATTTTCTGTAATACCGTTTCTAAGGTATGTGTAATATTTTTTATATACTTTATTTTTATTTAGGTTGTTAAGACAATAGTACCTTCAGCAGAAAAAAAATCTAAAGATGTAATTTTAAGATGTAAAGAAATCTGTGTTTTCGAAACTAATGAAGACAGCAGAAGTCAATGATTCATTTGAATTATTATACCGTCAGAATCTTATATCGGCCCATGTCTAGATGCAACTGACTCTTAAAGGGAATGGGAGATGAGACTCTGATTGGTTTAATGCATGTTATGCTCAAAACACACCCAGATCTCATCAAGTGTATTATTTCGTCTTTAAAATAGCAAAAGTGGATTCGGACACACTGTTAATGCTTTTGCGCCATGCGCTTTACACTTTGCGCCTAGAACATGAAAATAGAGTCCATTGTGTCTTCTTAACTAAGCCCAAAGCAAGAAAGTTAGTTAATTAAAAAATACACACAGAGCTATCAAATTTGTCAAAAATTCAACAAGATATATTAGATTTCATATTGAAGTAACTGACTTTTGAGTGCAGTCTTTGGAATCAGCTCTCCATTGTGACAAAGACACGTTGAGTAAAAAATATGTATTTCCTTTCCATTTAATCTCATGTACTTTATTTATTTATTTTTTTCCTAGAGGCTATCATATTTCGCTGCATCTTTAAAATCATTTTATTAGCTTTGATTTGCATAAACAGCTTTCTCTACTGACTTTTGGCTAGTCAGTGTAGCTACCAAACAGTCCAGCAAAACAACAGAGAAAGAAGGACACATTTATTGTTTTTAACTCGTCCTTGACATGATGTTTTTTGATCAAACAAGGACAGCAGTATGTCTGCATGCTGGTGGGGAACATTGTGTTCAGTATTGATGATGTGTTTGTGTGTATGGATCTGTGGTTGTATGCGTGACCTGTCATGTGACCTCATTCGCATGTGTTTATTTAATTATATGTGATGTCATAGAGCGAGGCAGAAAGTGCTCTGCTCTTGTCCTATGAAATATTCAGGTGAATTGCTGAAGCTGGAAATGAGGACGTCCCATCCGACTCAACGAGGATTTTTTATTTTTCCGGAAACACAATATTCTTGACTTTTTGTGTTATGATTGACTTAGCATGTCATAATTGTGGCTTTTAATATGATATAATTGCATCTCTTTATCTCATGATTGACCTATGTTCTAATTATGGCCTTTTATCTCATAATTTTGACTTTTCACAACACTATTGACTTTTCATCTCAGTTTAATTATGAATTTGTAATAGTTGTGACTTTTTTATCTCATAATTATATTAGCATGTGTTAATTTTGACTTTTTATTTCAGAATTTTGACTTTTCACCTCAGTTTAATTATGAATTTGTAACAGTTGTGACTTTTTAATCTCATAATT
>CAIGQZ010033112.1:23687231-23697660 GCA_903798205.1 Danio tinwini
TATATATATATATATATATATATATAGTATAAATAACACTGCTAAGTACTGTAGGGATGCTCCGATCAGAATTTTTGCAGTAATGCAAAATGCAAATGCAATACTGAGTACCGATTTCTATGCCATGGTGATCGGCCGATACAAAGTACAGATTCTGATGCTTTAAGCCTTATAATACTTAAGTGCAGATCTCTCCTTACCTAAGAGAATAAATTAAGGATGTTGCATATAATCCCTTAAACACGTCTCTTATAACCATTTAGGTGAGCATGTCAAAAAAAATTGGTAAGAAAGATGACTAACAATGTTTTGAAAATTTGAAAACAACATGTATCGATCAAGAAAATGTTTGGAGTGCATATTTGATGCATAAGAAGTTAAAATGCAAACCTGTAAATCTACTAGTTCATTACTAAAAGGTAATAGGTCTATAAACTACTGTTTGTTGCAATAAGTAAATTACAAGAAGTTATATTATTAAATATTCATGATAAAAAATACAATTGTTATTATTTTTTAACTGTATCTAATATTTCCAGCCAGGTTTTAGTAAATTTGCAATATTGTCAAAAATACAGAACGCTCAGTTCTAAAAAGGCCTAATTACATGCAAGATCATTCAAATATTTTGCTCATCTCCAACTAACACAAATACTTGCAATCGGTTTATGAGATCTGCCGGTTTAGCGAGTACCGATCAATCATCAAATGTGATTATCATCCAATACCGAACTCTGGCCGATCTATCGGAGCATCTTCACTGCTAAGGTCAATATTATTAGCTCTCTTAAGTTTTTTTGATTGGCTACAGAATAAACCACTGTTGTCCAATGACTTACCTATTATCCTAACTTGCCTAGTTAAGCTAATTAACCTAGTCAAGCCAAAAATAACTAATATATTAGGTACTGTATAGTCTTCATGGCAAAGACTAAAGAAATGATTTATTAGCAGCCAGACAAAATTTGAAGACTTTTTTTGCTATTTCTCAGCAGAATTTTGCGTAAAAAAAATCTTTGGATTTATACAGAATGATTTTGAGAGTATAGTACCTAAAACTTCACATGAAATAAAGAAATAATAACTTCTTAACTTTTATTTAAGGTTTACAATGCAAATCCAATTAGATCCACCTGTTTGGTAAACAAAGTCAATATCTAATATAAGACAAAAAAAAAAAAATAATAGAAACTGTATTGTACATAAATCCTCTAAATAGTATTCAGCAATATTTCTGAAATTAATATAAAACTAAAGTTATTTGAGTTACTGTTGCCTTTCTATCAGCTGGAACCAGTCTGGTCATTCTCCTCTGACCTCTGGCATCAACAAGGCATTTGCGCCCACAGAACTGCCGCTCATTGGATATTTTCTATTTTTCGAACCATTTTCTGTACACCCTAAAGATGGTTGTGTGTGAAAATCCCAGTAGATCAGCAGTTTCTGAAATACTCAGACCAGCCTGTCTGGCACCAACAACAATGCCATGTTCAAAGTCACTTAAATTACCTTTCTTCCCCATTCTGATCCTCGGTTTGAACTGCAGCAGATCATCTTAACCATGTCTACATGCCTAAATGCATTGAGTTGCTGCCATGTGATTGGCTGATTAGAATTTTGCATTAACGAGCCGTTGAACTGGTGTACCTAATAAAGTGGTCGGTGAGTGTATATATATACACAAAATAAATAGACTAAATGATGGGGTCGTCAAAATCTGTGGGAATCTGGATTTCCGCAGGCCTAATTATTAGAAACTGGTTATTAAAACTATTATGTTTAAAAATGTGTTAAATAAAAATCTTCTCTTCAATTGAAAGATTTATGAAAAAATCTATAAAAAGATAATGTACAATAAGGGAACATGAGGTTTCTGCCCAACATTTTTTTAAGCATTCCAGATGTTATTGTTTAAATGTTGGATAATTTTTACAATTAGGCATAAAAAAAAAATCTGATTAATCATTTTTTTTAAACTGTGGTCAATTCAATATAGATTCTTCACATTATATCTAGCATGCTAAGTACTCATTTGGTCCTGTTTTAATGTGCTTGAAATAAAGAGTTTAACATACAAGTCTGCTTCTTATTTCTCTCATGAATTCACTATTTTACTGTTGTTCTGTTTAATTTTAGAAATATCATTAGCATTTGGATTAAAGCTACTGTACATTCACTGAACTGAATCAAGAACTAAATCAAAAATTGAACTGACAACTTTTGAATCAGTCAAATTGAACCTCAACATCTGAATCGATTCCTAGCCCTTGTTTATTCTGATTATCTAACAGTAGATTTGTGATTTTGAGCGGCTGTTCTCTGTTTTTTCCAGAGTGACGGCTGAGGTGAAGCACAACCCGAGTGGGACCATCGTGTGCAAGGCTCAGGGTGAGTGGAACGGGACGCTCGAGTTCACATACAACAGCGGAGAAACCAAAGTCATCGACACCTCTAAACTGCCCGTCATCAAGAAAAAGATCCGGCCGCTCGATAAACAAGGCCAGTATGAGTCCAGGTGAGGAGACAGTACCTGAAAATAAGCTTTACTTCTCATACTGTGGGAGCTTTGACAGGTTTTAAGCAATTTATTTGATTCATTTGAATTATTTAATTAACTTGCATCCATTTTTTTTAGCATTGTTTCCATCCTAAGACCAGAGTTGTCCAGTCTGTGTGATGATGAAAGCCCACAGATTAGATTTTTTTTCATATGCTTTAGAGTTTTTATTTTTAGGCTTATTGTATAACATCAGTAGGAGCACCATGTAGGAGTAGTGCAGAACCATTGAAAAAGGAAAGTTTGCTAAATACTGTTCAAATAAGCTCAATTTGGCAAGACAGCTTAAGATTATCCTGGTTAAACTGCACTAATACAATATAATATAATATATAATCTGTTTATCAACCAGAAAGTTAATTTTGTATATATATTGTATATAGACTTTTTTGAGGGATGTAAACAATATTAATGGCCCTAATGCATTTCCTGTTTACCATTTGTAATTTCTATAGTTCCAGAGAATCCTAAAGATCCACGTATTGATAAATAATGTTATGACAGCTGTTTTAACGTTGCAATATGATTGAATTGCCTCTTGTTACAGTTATTAAAATAGTTTGACAACAAGCAGGAAATGTTCATAGGCCAATGGCATCACCCCATCTATATATGTACAATGCTCAGCATATATAAGTACACCCCTCACAAATCTATCTTTTAAATTTATATTTTTAATAGGAAGCTATACAATATTACATTTGTGCATATACATTAGATTAGTCAGTACTAAAGCCAAATCTGGAGCTTATCTAACAAAATAACTTTTGATAACGGTCCAAAAACTAGTGCACCCAAATTGATGTTATATAAAAATATTAAATACAAATTTAAAAAAGAGGAAAAATCAAGAGAAGCAAAAAAAAATAATAAATTGCTGAAATTTTGTAGGTTGTAATTTTTTTTATATATTTTGCTTGAATTGAATTGTATTATCTTTACATTTTTAAATATACTTGGTCACTAAAATATTATTTTAATAAATATATCTGTTTAATAAATCTGTTTTGTTACATTGCCTACATTTACTGAGAAATAGATAAAAATATTCATTTTTAAAATGAGGTGTACTCATTTCTGCCGAGCACTGTAAGTCTTATATATAGATATACAAGTCAGGATTATTAATATTAAAAAAAATATTGCTTAAGGAGGCTAAAGATATTAACCTTATAATAGTTTTAAAAACCTTTTATCACTTGAGAAATAATTCAAAAACAATAAATATTTCACTGGAGGGCTAATAATTTGGCCTTTAACTGTATATGTACTAAATGCATTTAATATAATTTATTGTTAATTTTTTATTTTCATTTGGGAATTATTTAATTGTTATTTTTTGTTTAATCTGGGTTTCATTCTATTAATTGTAAATAAAAAAAAGTTGCAAAAGCCAGAATTATCTAACTATGAAACTTTGACTGTATAAAGTGAACAAAAATACATTTATATGAACAAATGTGTTTGTTAATTTGTAGAATACTGTTCATCTTGCATGAGTCCATTACTGTCCAATTGTTTAAACAGAAGTGAAGCTTTGCTCATAAGTTTAGTGCAATGAGTGTAAAGAGCAGAGTGTAAAGCTCTGTCAGTCTGGCGTTTGCACAGACACTTTAATGCAATCAGAAGAAGAGCTCTGAAGCAGCAGGATGCATGCACAACTCTGACCTCATTGATCCTACAGAGGCTTCAGGTCAAATTTAATAAAAGATTCAGCTGATTCATCATCCCAGACTCGATCAATATGACTAGACACAACAGCCTTTACTGAATGGCAAAGTTCTGCTGAGGAAACCATTTTTGAAATGTGCTGCATTATGGATGAAAATAAAAACTTTTAAAGTACTTTTCCAAGTATTATATATTGTTTGTGTATAATTGTTACTATTTAAAACATTTTATTTCCCAGAGATGGTTTGCGGCTGGAAGGGCATCCGCTGCGTAAAATCATGCTGAATAAGTTGGCAGATTCATTCCGCTGTGGCGACCCCGGATTACTAAGGGACTAAGCCAAAAAGAAAATGAATGAATGAAAACATTTTATTTTTTAAGTTACGCTTAATTTGAACCCTTTACACATTTGAAGCGAGTATTAATAATGTCAACAAGAAGATTAGGGTTATGATTAGGTTGCAGTTTATACATATAAACTAATATTGTAAAATAATGTTTTTGTCCAGCCTTAGATATTATTGAATAATGTTAAATACACTTAATATACACATATTATCCAAGTGATGTTTAACAGAGAAAATAAATGATTTCTTAATATGTTTTTCTTCTGGAGAAAGTCGTGTTTCTTTTCATTTGGCTGGGATAAACATATATTTTTTAATATATATTTTAAAGTCGATATTATTATTATTATTTATATCTTTCAATTGGCTACAGAACAAACCTCTGTTGACCAAATAATGCACTTTAATAGTAAAATATTATGTTCTGTCATCATGGAAAAGTCAAAAGAAATCAATTATTAGAAAGGAGTTAAAGGGCACATTTTTTTACACATTTTACAAGATGTAAGATAAGAATTTGGTGTCTCCAGAATGTGTGTGTAAAGTTTCAGCTCAAAATACCCATCAGATTATTTATTATGTAGTGTAGAATCTGCTCTTTTTGGTGTCTGGGTTCAGTGTAGCTGTTTTTGTAGCCTGTGGCTTTAAATGCAAATGAGCTGCTTCTCCCCGCTCACTGCTCCGACATGCGTGTCTGCTTTTCATACATTATGTCAGATAAACAGCAGTCAGTGATAGAGACAGACATGAAGCTGAAATAAGGCCACTAGTTAAAAATACCAACTAAGTTTTGTTAGTCTGATGTATTTGTGGTGGAGTTTATTCAAGCCTTTCTGAAACGATGAGTCACACAAATGCCGTTTGTAGTACATGCACACACAAAAACACATGCGCATTTACTGACACCATGTGGCTGTGGTGATTATAGCAGTCAAGAATTACATAGCGACTTTACTGCCTTTATTACAAACATGCTCTGTTTGAAACGCTTTAAACTTATAAAACAAATTATTAAGGAGCAACTGATCACAGAGATTCATGTAAGCTAAAGATTGTGTAAGCTAAATTGTCCGTAGTGTATGAATGTGTGTGTATGGGTGTTTCCCAGTACTAGGTTGCAGCTGAAAGGGCATCCGCTGCGTAAAACATATGCTGGAATAGTTGGCGGTTCATTCTGCTGTGGAGACCTCTGGAATAGATACTAAGCTGAAGGAAAATGAATGAATACCGAATCATGTGTTGTATGAGCCAGGTTTTCTCTGCCTTACCTTAGCTTGTAAACAGAGCCTTTGTCTTCCAGCGATGTTGTGTATCAGCATGTGTGTGTGTGTGTGTGTGTGTTTGACAGGCGGCTCTGGCAGCAGGTGACGACATCGCTGAAGGCTGGAGACATCGATGAAGCCACTGAACACAAACACCAGCTGGAGGAACGACAGAGAAGAGAAGGAAAGCAGAGATCAGCCAGCAGCAGCTCCTGGAAACCCAAATACTTCATTAAAGAGGTGAAGACTCCTCTTCTGGAGCACAGCACACATCATCAACAGCTTAAACATCCCGCTCCACATATGAAAAACTAGTCCACGAGATTCAGGAATGTCTATTTAGTATTAATTTGAGTCAAGTACAGTTATTGGCATTGAAGAAGCTCTTTAATTTAATTTTCATTTCACCAGACCACAAACAGGTTCATCTATATTTTTTATTTCAATTAAAATTAAAATTATCTAGTTTCTGTTTTAATATCTGTTAAATTGGAATTTATTCATACTGTTGAAAAAGTGTGGCAAGAAAATATCCCTCACACCATTACACCACCACCGCCAGCCTGAACCGTTGATACAAGGCAGGATGGATCCATGCTTTCATGTTGTTGATGGCAAATTTTGACCCTATCGTCCAAAAGTTGCAGCAGAAATCGAGACTTATCAGACAGGCAACGTTTTTTTGGTTTTAATTTTGGTGAGCCTGTGCAAATTGTAGCCTCAGTTTCCTGTTTTTAGCTGACAGGAGTGGCATCCGGTGTGGTCTTCTGCTGCTGTAGCTCATCTGCCTCAAGGTTGGACGTGTCGTGTGTTTAGAGATGCTCTTCTGCATACCTCAGTTTTATTAAGTGGTTACTTGAGTTACTGTTGCCTTTAGGGATGCACCGATAAATTTTTTTGGAACTGATACTGTGCCGTTTTTTTTAATTTTTTTTTAGCCTAATACAGTTATAGTTCTGGTGATGAACTCAAATAATATATCTTATTTAAAAATAACAGACCTATAGACCTACTGTATATGACAGACAACACAATCTAACTAAAAACATGATGCTTGCTGTAAACTAGGCTACACTATTTGAGCATTCGTTATAACATTGATCTGTTGTGGTCCAGCTTATGTTTCCTTTTTTATTATTAAGATTTTTCTTTGAAATCTGTAAAAGGCTACCACTATTGACCCTAATCGTTGGTAAAATAATCAACCTTTTAGCAAAGCCTGATATTTTCCTGCAGGTTTGACGCAGACTAAACTAAACTGTCTGAGGCTAGTTTTACTTAATAAAAATTCCCTCGACAAATCTCGCCATGAGTGAAACAGAGAAAGTTCAAAACAAGGTCCGCTTATATGCTTTAGCGCCAAAACACTAACTGGTCTGTTAAATAAAAAGTTAATATAAATAAAATTACAGTGAAATATTCAGTTTCAAAGTAATAATTTTCTGCTAAGGACAATCCATATTGTGCCAGTCAGTTTCACTTTTATTAATTTAGTCAACTACTTTGACCACAGTGAGCCAGGCTTTACAAGCTGGTCGCAGCACTGAAATTATTCCCTTAGGAAGAATAAACTTTGTTGGAAGGATGAGAGAACAGAAACTTTTAATATTACAGAATAATTTTACAGAGTGGCGCACATCACGTCTGCACAGCCGGTGCGTGAATGAAGCGATTGATGCATCACTGAGACACAGCGAGCAGCCCTCCAGTATCTGCAAGAAACCAGTGCGTTGAGGATCTGTCTAATGTATTATTGAGCCTTTTCTAATTTAAAGTTTCAGGTAGGCCTATACTTTGTGTGTGAAGAGCAGGTAATAACCCTCTCTACTCCAGTGTTGCGAATGCAATCTGCTAATCTAACAGACACAGCGCAACATGATTTAGAAACAGCAATGAACTCCTTGTTGCAGCTCAAAATGAACCCATTCAATGCAAAACTAAATGCATTTCTCCACTGATTACTTATATTAACAGGAACAAATAGTCTTGGAGAAAGTTTTTCGTCTTGTCATGAACGCGACATGCAGTTTGAATTGTGAATGGATGAAGAATGATTGACAGACGCGGCGGCAGAAAGCACTGAACTGAACATGAATTTAACCACTTGAATATTCATCTGTACTTCACATTAAACTATAGAATGGCTTCAGAACATTTAGGATATAGTAGGCCTACATGACAACTTTCTAACCCCTTATAATAGGCTACCTTCATGGCTTTTGTTGGCTTATAAACTACACAGAATATAGCAAGATCAGATTTGGATTGGTACCAGCCGATAGCCGATCCAGCAACAACATGTGGTATCGAACCGATATCCGATCCAAGTATCGAGATTGGTGCAGCCTTAGTTGCTTTTCTATCAGCTGGAACCAGTCTGGCCATTCTCCTCTGACCTCTGGCATCAACAAGGCATTTGTGCTCACAGAACTGCCGCTCACTGGATATCTTTTTCAAATCATTCTCTGTAAACCCTAGAGATGGTTGTGCATGGAAATTCCAGTAGATCAGCAGTTTCTGAAATACTCAGACCAGCCCGTCTGGCACCAACAACCATGCCATGTTCAAAGTCACTTAAATCACCTTTCTTCCCCGTTCTGATGCTCGGTTTGAACTGCAGCAGATATACTTGATCATGTCTACATGTCTAAATAAATGAGTTGCTGCAATGTGATTGGCTGATTAGAAATTTGCGTTATATGTATATATACTTTTGATATTTAATATATTCTGTTGGAATATCAATCCTATTCCTTGCATGTTCAATAAAAAAGGTCAGGAGAGGGTTTTTCTTCAATGCCAAAAATATTAGTAATTTATTAGATACAAATGAATAATTCGATGACAGAGCTCTGGGTTACGTTACCCCAATGCAATACAAGAATTACATTCAGGAGGTTCACAACTAACATACATTTCCCTGACTCCAATATATATACACACAACTGATATTAACAGGTGGAGTTTTGGTGTAGCGTCACTTATCAGTCATTCTGCAGTCCTTTGGTTCTTGTACCCCAGACATACTTCCTCTTTCTGCAACCCTTCTCTGCATACCAGAACTGAACAATTAAGTATATCTTTAATATATTTCACAATTTCTGTAAGCATCTTGCACCTTGTGACATGTTCAGACTTCTTATTAGACAACAGTCTGGAACAAGGGCCCCCTGCACTACATTTATTCTTATTCCGCTATTTCCCTCTTGTCAGCAGTTCCTTCTAAGTATGCAACACAGTAAGAAAGAAGAAGTGTGTCTGGGTCATTATATGGTATCATACAGAAGAAAAAGATTGATTAACCTGTTGTTAGTCTAAACAATTTTGTAATAAAAATAAAGACAGAAAAATAATAAAAAATAAATTCATTTTACAACAATTCTTGCTGAAAAAAAGTAAATAATAAAGTACATTTTTCTTTCATTGGAACTAAACAAAATTCTATTTTCACTCATTGCTTATGTTGTTTATGTGTTTTTGTCATTTTCAAAGCTTATTCTCTACATATCTGTTAATGCTTATTATAACTTTAGTAATTTTTTCAATTCCAGTTGACCCAATTACAAATCAGAAAAAAGTTAACCTAGCTAAATTAAAATAATGTATATGTGTTTATTTATTAATAAAAAGGATATTTTTAAGCAACATATATATACACACATATATATATATATATATATATATATATATATATATACATATATATATATAGTGACCCATACAATGCAACATTTTACTTTACATGGACACAATTCACTGTCTCAACAGCTTCTTTATGAAGCCAGATTCATGATGTCGACATATTAGTGACGGGACCAACTATTACTAATTTCCTATCCATGTAGCACCTCTCATGCAGATCTTTATAGTCCTGTCAGATATTAGTTCTGATATCAGCTGTATTGTGTGTGTTTTTTTGTGTCCTGTAGGGTGAGGGATGGGTGTATCACAATCCTCTCTGGAAGACAAAGTGAAGAAGAAATCACCAGAGACACAGACTTCAGCCCGGCTCTGACCTCAGGCCGAACTGAAGGGAGTGGCCATTCAAACGAGGGGCTGGCCAGCCAATGGGACTTCAGCAATGGAGCGTGTTGTAAGGAGATTGATTGGTGCCAAAAACAACCCAAAAGCCCCTCTGGAGAATGAAGAATGTGGAGGCCTGAACTGTGTAAACCTTGTGCAATATCTTTATATTTGTATAATACTGCTGGTATTAAACCCTCAGTACAGTGATTTTCCACACAAGAGAGATCTGTAGCATCTGTATCAGAGTATATTCCACTAACGACTGCTCTATGTTGTTATAGATTAGCTCAGAGGCAGACAGCATTCTGGGTGTATTTGAGAGCAGTGAGTAAAATAGCTGCTGTAGTACATGGTGTGTATTCATGATTTCACCACTTATGATTTTATCTAAATGACTGAGTCGCTCTTACCATATGATGACAGTGTTGTGCTTCAGTCGAGTCTCTCACTCCTGAAGAAAGAATAAAATCAATATTTAAAAGGACTGGATTTTAAAATCATCTGCAAAAGTTTTTTTTTTATGCTTTCTTATACACACACACGCACACACACACACACACATATAT
>CAIGQZ010033112.1:23698060-23720572 GCA_903798205.1 Danio tinwini
ACACACACACACACACACACACACACACACACACACACACACACACATTAGGGATGCTCCGATCAGGATTTTTAGTACCAATTTCTTGTTTCTTTCTTTAAGTTATTCAAATAGTAATTTCTATATTTTTTTGCCTTACACTGATTAAATAATGCAAATAAATAATTTTGCAATCCTTTAATATTAAAAATAGAAAATGCAAGCCAAATTTGTTTAATAAAATAAAAATCCAAATTTGGCCCAAATGTGACCTATAAAAAATTACATTTCCCATATTATTAAGTAATTATTATATAGCTAATAGATTCTATGGCCATCATGGAGATGAAAATCTAAATAATGTAATTTTTAGACAGTAGATGTGTTTAACTATATTGGAAAAAAAATAGCATATACAGTTTACTTAAAAGCCTCAAATGCTGAAACCTAGCTTTCATATTTGCCATTTTACAGCATCTGTAATGTAGTGAACAGCAGGTGTCGGATAAAAGAGCACATCTAAAAACAGGTCAGACTATCACAAACCTTGTTCAACGATACAAAATTCAGGCTGCCGTCTGTTTTTGTTTATAACTGGGTCAAATGTGCGTACTTTTTCAAAAAACATGTGGAACCACATCCAGTTACACATGACTTTTTGTGACTTACGATGGATACGGCTAAAGGAAAGACCGCCGAAAATTGCAGTTCCTCCTGACATCAAAGAGGTAGGAGACTTCATCACTAGAACAAACTCCTTAATTCATAAAGTGTATACAAAATAAAAATATATATTATTGCCGATGTATTACATGCTTGTTCTCGACATATTCGTCAGATAGTCAAATAAGACCTGCTGGGAGAATCGGCTATAGGCTACTATCCCTGATAATCAAGTTGCTCAACACAATGACGTTTGCGTGAATGATATAACTAACTTATTCAAGTAAGCCTAGATAGATGTTCATCATTTCCGGATACAACAGGGTAATCCGAAATGGAGGAAAGGGTCTATCCACAATACTTTATTAACCTGTTTTAAAGGGCTTAAAAAAGCACGTTTCTTCCCGCCCGATAGAAAGTGCAATATGTCTTCATGATAATTAGTCACATGACTTGAATAGGCGAGTAGTTAGCACTGTCGCCTCACAGCAAGGTTGCTGGTTCGATTTCCCCCAGTCCAAACACATGCGCTACAGCTAAATTGAATAAACTCAATTGGCTTGGCCGTATATGTGTGTGGATGAGTGTGTATGTTCTCCAGTACTGGGAACTGGAAGGGCATCCCCTGCGTAAAACATGCTGGATAAGTTGGCAGGTCATTGCACTGTAGCGACCCCTGATGAATAAAGGGACTAAGCCGAAGAAAAATGTATTATAAACACATAGTGCTTAACCTCAAATAGAACCTTTTCCATGTGTTTTACAACCATTATTAGCCTTTTCCCCGTTTCTCAAACTTCTGTGATTGTATTTTTTATTACCATCTATATACGTTTTTTTTTAAACGTGCCTTAACATTCAGATTTTTAAAGTAATGTTTCTGTTTTGCTAGATTATAACTGCATCACGGACTATAGCCTAATATATAGCCCCTATATAGGCTAGCCCATATTAAATTAAATCCAAATGTATTCAAACACTAATTCTGTGAATATAAAATTTAGAGGAATTTACACTTTATATTATAAAAATGCCTAATCAGTTTCCCCCCTCACATTCACACTTTGAAAACTTGCTAGAGATGTATGGATTTATCTGGATCCTTCAAATGTCCCATATTACTGAAATAATCTCAAATAGGTTTGAAGTGAAGGGTTTTTTTTTTTCTTAGGTGAATGAAGCTACTCGACCTGTGAGTGATAACTGTTAATGTTAAGTCATAACTATTATTAAGTTATTAGTTTCGGATCCAGTACAGAAAGTTTAAATGCGTCATGAAAAAAAGTGAAAGGCGGCGCATTCTTACACAAGCCCTGCGTGCTGTACTGGGGACGCCACCTGCAGGACACCTGCACAATAACAACAATACAGCCCAATACAGCACAGCTTCAGCAGAATCTTTTACTACTCACATTAAAAACACAAAAAGGGGGATAAAAATGTGTACAAACATAGATAAGCCTGAGTCTGTCATTGAGTCTTTTAATCACAAATGGCATCAACTCATTCTCACAAACAGCATCTTTGCCTTACTCTCACTTTTTTTTTTAAGTTTTTATTTTACAATTTATGGAATAAATTTTCACTTGGAAAAAAAAATGACAGTTTTTGCATTTCCAGATGAAAAGCTTCCTCTTCTGAACTTTAGATTCATTCATGTTAATAAATACCTTCTCGTAAGATTCAGAGCCCTCCATGAAAATTAATATAGATATGTTATGGAGAAGAGACGGAAAAACTGATCAGATTTTTCTTTGAATTTCTTTACAAAAAAAAAAAACACAAGGTGGATATCTAGAAAGGCAGAAAATCAGACAAAAAGGAAAATCAAACAGAGAGGGAAAATGTCAGATGAACCGAGAACAGAAAAACCCATCAGATGTTACAGGAAGCGCCCTTTTTAACATAAAACAAAAGTTTGAATATTCACACTAAAAATACGCACTCTCCACCTGCATGCTACTCAGTAGTGGATCCACATTAAGGTGAACTAAGACAAAGTGCATTCAGGCTAGTAATGCAGCATTTTATAAACCTACAACTAATTCAATTCACTCTTTGTCCTGGCAGACAGTCGTTTAAGAAGGGGGGAGATTCAATGTCAAATTGGCCCGAGAAAAAAACAAAAACAAACCATCTGTTCTTCGACAAATGTGCGCAGGAGATGCCCAAAGGCACATTGCCCCCTTTGGACAAAACACAGGAGCAATAAAGGAAATAAAAGCGGATTCTTCTTCATTTAGAATTATTGCATAAAATCTTACAACCAATAGAAAAAAAGCAAAACATGTAAAGAACAAAATTATTTATATTGAAAATGACCACACTAGTTAAACATTACTAACAATCCAGTCCTTCGCAATGACTGTCTTATAGGAGAACAAAAAAAAAACCCTCACAATTTAAGAGCCAGAAAGACTCACTGCATTCTGTCAGATGAGAAACCGGGTTTGTTAGATAACATTTAAAACCAAGAGAGCATTTAAAGGGGCTGTCCAAATGTAGACGGCTCCTTGCATCTTTTATTTGTAATTTTGTTTTAATCAAAAAGGTAACAATTTATCACAGGCTCCGACAAAAAACTAAAAACAAAACAAAATCTCTTTGGTGCTCCAAGGTTCACTGAGCTCAATGAAATTCATGTGTTGGTTGTTTTAGCATTCGGTTGGATACTATTATTAAACTGTACCACAAAATAGTGCCTGCCGTTTTTAGAGCTCTCGCTTCACCAGAACATTCAAGTACAAAAGCAAAACAAACAAACAAAAAAAACAAACAAGAAAAACAAAGTCCAGAGTTGTCAGATTAAAACCGCGGTGCAGATCCTCCTCCTCGACCCCGTCATGAACCTCAGTGTCGTCATGGCAATCGCAGGATCAAAAGCCTCCAATCAAACGTCGGCAGGTGGGCGGAGCCAGACAACATGTTTGCTTGTTCTTCTTTTTGATTGGTGGATTACTTACTAGTTGCATCGGTCCTTGTCTTTTGTTTTCCTCGTTTTCCGTTCTCAACATTCGCATTCAACAGCTAAACAGACTTCTTGTTCAGTTTCTTGCCTTTTTTCAGAGCCAGCTTGTTTTTGATGTGTCCCCGCTTCCTCTTGGCTGTCTGTAAATCAACAGAAGAAGAAAAAAAAAAAAAAAGTCACAATTTTAAAGTTATTTCGAAACAGAAGTGCTACAATGAACACTATGTAGATTTGTTAAATAATCGATAGAAAAACAATTAAAATGGGAATTTGGTGCCGTCCCACACAGCTCAACAAGCTCAAGATTGTGGCGTGAGTTTTGTTGGAAAAACTTGATTTAATTTCTGGTGTAATAAAAAAAATCTAATTATTACAATCGGGGACTACTTATCCTTGTTAGAGGAACTGTGGGGTAAAAGAGGCACATTATGCGCATGTATTCTAGCAGTGCTCAAGAATGAACAGTTTTCAGGAAACTGTGCACTCCGCCATCAATGATATTTTTGATCTTCATATCCCTAGATCAATCAAAGTACTTTATCTAAGAGATATTCCTGTTATACTTAAAAATGATTATAGATATCTATTTAAGATATTACTGGCAACAAGTGAAAAAGTTATAACCCGGAAATGGTATAAAGAAGACCCACCAACTAATAAGGAATAGTTCAAAATTAGAGCAGAAGTTGAAGAAATGGAAAAATATGACACACGCACTTCGATTACAATTAGAGATCTTTGAAAAGAAATAGAGTAAATGGCTGGCTTTCTCCACAACGACAATATAATGATCTATAACTGAACATTTACATAATTCTAGAGGTTATGCATCATTGTGAGAATATGTTTGGCAACCTTTTATTTTATTTTATACTTATTAAATTAACCATCAAAATAAATAAATAAAATATTTCGAAATGTGTATGTATATAGATATACTGGTGTGGAATGGATGTATTTGCGTATATATGTAGATTTATGTATTATTATTTTTTATTTGTTTGTTTTGTTCCCACTGGGGAATAAATAAATAAATAAAATGGGAATTTGTTTGCATAACAACTTTTTTATTATAGGCTTGCATTTGTCTTTTACCTACTTTTATTTATAAATTGTTTTACAAAAACTCCCTTTTTTGAAGCAACATATTAACAGGAATAATAATAACAATAATTATTATTATTTTTTTAATTTACCATTTTTAAAATGTACACTGCCTTCACAGCTCTGCCGGCGTGAGCATCAAAATTCGCTACATTGATCTCGTATTTAAAGGACTGTTGCAGCATATCATTAAATCAGTTACATTCTCGCAAAAAAAAAAAAAAGTGCTTTCTAGCATAATATTGTTGCACACTTTTTAGCAAATTTATTTAACTATGGAAGATCAAGTTGTTGCATGTGGTGTGGCTTTGCTCCACTTATCCCCTATGTAAAGTTAGTCCCCTATTAGTTAAATGTTAATGTATTTACTAACATGCACCAAGTATGAACAATACTGTATTTATTAATCATAGCTTAGCATTTACTAATGCATTTTTTTTATCCAATTTGGCTAACATTGACTGATATTACCTTATTGTAAAGTATTACCATAGAAATAGAATCATTTATTATTATAGGGATTATTTATTCACCTATTTATTACAGGTACAGTATTTCTGTGTTCATAAGAAAAAGGTCAAGCAGGTTTAGAACAAGCAAGTAAATTATAGAATTAATTTATGTGAACTATCCCTTTAAACATTTATTTTTAGAAACATTAAAACGTTATATTAAGAGGCCTGTACTAATATGTAAATATTAAATTAATAACACTGAAATTATTAATTCATTGCAATGTACTTGTGTAATAGTACTTACGCTCGATTGACCTGTATGTAACTACATCTGTAATTAATTTTTGTAATTGGATTTATAATTAAACTGTTGCCAGACACCTTTAACTAGCTTTAAACCAACCAAACCTGTCCCTAACCCATGGTTTCCGCTACATTCATTCTTCCATGGCGGGGTGCCACACCAAAATTCATCCCGCCACGGCTACACAACAGCTTCTCATTCAAAAACATTCCGTCGTTGTTGTTTTTTTAATAGCGGGTTATAATCGCACCAAAACGTATCAAAAGGTAAGTGAATTATAACAGCGCAAACTGTTCTGTAACCGTAGTGCTGTGCGTTATTTGTTTAACGCTATAAAGTGACATGCTGACTGACTGACAGACAGGTGCGTGATGCGTGAGGCCAGCAAACACGGCCAGTAGTTCTCAGTTAAGATGAACAAAGTTTCCATAATTATACTTTATAGTCTATGGCTTTGCATACAATGACTATCTTGCTGGAGTTTTTAGCCGTTTCACTTTACTTCAGGACGCATTAATGCCGCTCTGTAGGTCTATTGGACACAATTATAAATGTTCCTAGCAAATCTAATAAATGTTGGAGACATACTTATTACATAAAAGCACTAAATCACACTTCAGCTGCGTTTATTTGAGCACGTACAAGAAAATCTGCACTTGAGCAGAGTTTATTTGAGGGTGTGCAAGAAGTTGTGCACGAACAGAGGCGATCGGCACGCAAGTAAAGAGATTTGCATGCTCGTATTACATGAATGCAATCTCAACTTGTAATACGGTGCTTATGGCATTTGTCATTGAAATAACGCCATTATTGCCATAGGTAGTTGGTAGATCTGTGTCTACCAGTCCTGCCGCCACAGCTGGAAAAAATCCTAGAGGAAACACTGCTAACCCTACCCATATCCCACCTCAAGAGCACCAGAAGTATTCTGCAATGCATTATGAACACATTAAGTACATTGTATTTATATTTTGATGTCAGCACATATTAGTTAAGGTTATAAAGTGGGACCAAAAAAAAGGTTGTACACAGAAGCCCTCAATTTTGTGCTATTAAACAAACTATTATTTGCCAATAACTAAAACCTTAACACAAATTTTCAAGAACCACAAACAAGGACATATTTAAAGTAAAGCACTCTCATCGCGAGATGTTCGTAGTGCAGTTTGAGCGATTGCGTCTGGAGCAAGAACCTTTTTTGAGGTGTACTTCTGCTTGGCTGCGATGTTGCGGAGCTTGTGGTCCAGAGTCTGCCGGTTCTCCTGCTTCTTCACCCTGTAGATGCGCACCAGCCAGTGCTCCGAGGTGAATGCCTCTTCCAGGTGCTTCAGACGGATGTCCTTATTGCCGATCTCTGCATTTCTCGTCCGGTCAAACCCAGGAGGTGTGCGGAAGTCCAGCTGCAGACACAACATTCCTCATTAGTTTCATCAATACTAATACATAAAAATAGCTATGCTTCCATCTAAAGATGCGAATTTGACTTATACACACAACTGGAATATTGCATAAAACATTCGTGAATAAAGCCCCATTTCCAACCAAAGAGTCAAACAGAAGAAAATCAGAACAAAAAATAAACTGCCATCAAATATCAAAATAAAATAAAATTTAATTAGTTGTGGTAGGAGAAGCCACGGGGGCCCTTTTTTCTAACTCTGGGTTGCCACACTTTTGTAGACACCAGATTTAAGGACTTTCAATGTCTTTTTTAAAGCACCATTAATTTTAAATCCAGAACCTTTGTAATTTATTATCCTTACTGTATTTAACATTTACACAATTTTCAAACTTTGACTGTTTTAAGCATGTCATGTTCAAAGAACTTTAATAAAATTTGTTGAATTCAACACTGGTAATATTCAAACAGGGTTACTGAAATACTGATCAAATGTGTATTATTTGTCAGTGTTATTGTACAAGATTTAAATGTAAGATTTGTAATTTACAAATTTCTCAGTTTTTTCATTCTGTTTTTGACAATTGAGTACAATTGATGAAATAAAACTATGAACAAATTTAATTCATGTTTGTTTTTAGGTACTTTCCAGGCCTTGAATCCGTAAGTAACTTTTAAGTACTTTCAAAAAGCATGGGAACCCTTGCTCATTTAATAAATTACTCCCACCTAAAAGGCTAAATGCAATAAATGTGTGGTGGCTTTTAGAGGTACGAGACGCTCTTTGGGAGCGCAGATGCACAAAGCAGTATCGGAGGCAATAATTAGGATTGTGACGAGACGCTTACTCCACGAGACGAGGTTCACAAGAAAGGAATGAGATGAGATTTTTACACTATTTTAAAGAAATCTTCAATGATGAAATATATAAATAAAATAGTATTTTATTCAACTGAAAAAAAAACTATTTTAATGAATTCTATGCTGTAATATTTTGCTAATATACAAATGAAAAATATTTTATATATAATTTTAAATATTAGTAAAATATTTGCTAATATATGAATCGAAAAAAAGATTTTTCAACTGAGAAAAAAAAAGTAGGTGCTTTCTAAAAATCAACTTGTAATAACTGTTATTTTACTTCTAGTTGAATAAATTATGCTATAAATACTGACTGATTTCTTCCCTGTACAATTTCATATGAGAAATAAAAGCAATATAGAGTATAATGTTATACAGTAACATCAAGCCAACAAGTTTTCAAGTCGTCTTTTGTGATAAACTGAATGGATCTGGCATCACGCGTCATCACATGCATTTGCAGTGTTCCAGAAGTCAAATTTAAGATTTTTATTTAAAAGCTAGAAATATTTGTGTTATTAAAACATATCAATCCATTTCATAAGACATATGTTAACACCCTGGTGGTGTATGGGTCAGGTTGACGACAGATTTATTGAAGCTTTAAAACAAAAGTCACTGGCCAACACCATTATACAGCAAGGAAGACCCAGCATAAAATTCAACTACTAAGACAGATAAAAGTCATATCTACAGAGCAAATTTTGGGGTAATTTTCATTTTTGGGTGAACTATTCCTTTATCATTGATTGAATGGATTAATTGTTCATTTAAATAAGGATCTTACTTGGGAATTTGTGGAAAGTGACATCCCTAGTTATTACTTAACTAACAGTCTGTTATGTGATGAATGAAAGGACAGAGCACTCACTTGCATTTCCCCAAAACGGTAGTAAGACATCTTGTACATCAGGCAGTTGAGCAGGGTGGGAGATCCAGCTTTATCAACCCGAAACTCTCCCTGCGGTGTGAAGTAATCACTTTCCTACAAAACAGAATGACAAAACATACATGATTCAACAAAGTGCCAAAGTGCAGCCTTCAGCGACAGTAATGGTGTAGAGTTATACTGGAGAAGACTGAATGTTACATAAAGCTCTGTATTAAGTGCTGTAGTGATGGTGCGTTAAAGAGGATTAATTTCCAGATATAATGTGCTCTGAGAGAGAGCTGATATGACAGTCGAACTGCACGCTAAAGTAAAAAGCCCTAAACTCCTGTCTAAGATGTTAATTACGTTCACTTAGAAGAATTATAATCATTTTTAAATAAATGACAAAACATTGCATTTCCATTTAAAAGAATTTAAACAAGCTGAAATCACCTTATTTTTAGGTTTGATAAAATTGTGGATAGGCAGTTAAAATAAACTATAACAAACTAAAATTAGGTTTAAAAAGAATAAAGTGTTGTGTAAGATTCTTCTTGTGGCATGCAAAAAGACAAGGGACTGGCTTAACTTGACTATGAAACATATATAATCAGTGGTTTGACATAATTGAAGAAATTCAGGTAATGGAAAATCTAACAATAATGTTAAGGATGAAAATGAATTTTTTTCAGGAATGGTTGGGAAAAAAGGCTGATATATAGGGAGATATGGCAATCTTATGTGTTTGGCTTTTTTATTTTACATGCAAGTTTATGTGGTGTATATATAGGCAATTATGTATGTGCATATTAATGTATGTGTATGTACTGTAAGTAACAGAAAAATACATGCTAACGTGTATCAATCTATTGTTCTGTGTTGTAAAAAATAAACTAAATAAAAATATAAGTTAAAAAAAGACTGTTTATTTTTTAATTAGTATATAATTAATAGTATATAATTAAATAGTATATAATTCTGCCAACGACCCTGCATCAGTGTGGAAAGGCCTGAAAGACATCACAAATTATAAAACGCCATCCTCCAGTATCGACTGCAACAACCATCTTGCAAACGAGCTGAATATCTTCTATTGTAGATTTGACACCTCTGACCAGACACCTCACACCTACCCGGATCATCTCCCTACACAGCCATCAACACCTCCAGCCATCTCCCTCTCACCCCCTGCACTTCAGATCAGTGAGGATAATGGGCATCAGATCCTCAGTAAACAGCCATCAACACCTCCAGCCATCTCTTTCTCCACCCCGGCACTTCAGATCAGTGAAGATAATGTGCGTCAGATCTTCAGTAAACAGAGGAGACGAAAAGCACCAGGTCCAGATGGTGTTTCACCAGCCTGTCTGAAAACTTGTGCGGACCAACTGGCTCCCATTTTCACACAGATCTTCAACAGATCACTGGAACAGTGCAAAGTTCCATCCTGCTTCAAACGCTCCACCATCATCCCAATACCAAAGAAACCAAAGATCACAGGACTCAATGACTACAGACCTGTTGCCTTAACATCTGTGGCCATGAAGTCATTCGAAAGACTGGTGCTAGCTTATCTGAAGGACATCACTGGACCCAGCTGTCTGTCCCTAGCTCTGTCTGTCAATGGATCACCTGCTTTCTGACAGATAGACAACAGCTAGTCAGAATGGGCAAAATCACATCCGACAGCCGCACCATCAGCACTGGTGCCCCCCAGGGATGTGTTCTCTCCCCACTGCTCTTCTCCCTGTACACAAACGACTGCACTGCAAAAGACCCCTCCATTAAGCTCTTGAAGTTTGCGGATGACACTACTGTTATCGGCCTCATCCGGAACGGTGACGAGTCTGCATACAGACAGGAGGTGGAGCGGCTGGCTTTATGGTGCAGATACAACAACCTGGAGCTGAACACGCTCAAAACAGTGGAGATGATAGTGGACTTTAGGAGAAACCCCCCTGCACTCCCCCCACTCACCATCATGAACAGCACTGTGGCTGCAGTAGAGTCATTCAGGTTCCTGGGCACCACCATCTCTCAGGATCTGAAGTGGGACATTCACATAGACTCCATTGTAAAGAAAGCCCAGCAGAGACTGTACTTCCTTCGTCAGCTGAGAAAGTTCAACCTGCCACAGGAGCTGCTCGTACAGTTCTACTCAGCTGTCATCCAATCCATCCTCTGCACTTCAATCACCGTCTGGTTCAGCTCAGCTGCCAAAACCGACCTCCGTAGACTACAGCGAATAGTCCGGACTGCTGAACGAATCACTGGCACTACCCTTCCTACACTTCAAGAACTGTACTCTTCCAGAGTGAGTAAAAGGGCTCGTAAAATCACTCTGGACGCCTCACACCCAGCACACTACCTGTTCGAACTGTTACCGTCTGGTCGGCGCTACAGAGCACCAAGCACAAAAACAGATAGACACAGGAAAAGTTTCTTTCCTCAGGCCATCTACCTCATGAACAGTTAAATATTCCCCTACTGTGCAATAAACGTGCAATACTTTCTCATACGCACTTGTACACAGCACCTTATAACCTGTATATTTACAACATATCTGTACATACATTCAACATCCAGATCTTTTTGACTAACTGCATCTCTGTTTAATGGTTATTGCCTTTTCTTTTCTTGTATTTAATTTTGTGTTGTCACTCGTCACTTTATGTACACTGAAAGCTTCTGTTGCCAAAACAAATTCCTTGTGTGTGTGAAGCACACTTGGCAATAAAACTGATTCTGATTCTGATTCTAATTATTAAATTCCTAATGATAATATTGTTAATGTTAAATAACAAACAAAACTATACTAAAGCAAATAAGGCAAATTCATAACACTTTATATAATAATAATAATAAATTATAATAATAATCATCATACAGGGTTCATATACACTATTTACTACTAAAACTTAATGACTTTTCCATGACTTTAAAGTCAATTTCCATGACCTAATGTTTCATGTAATGTCTACATATACATGTTAAATAATAAGAAAAACAATGACCATTTACAGTTATTATAGCATATCATAAAACTATTTAGTTTAAATTAGTCTTTATATCCATGTAAAATTTATTTAGATAATGTTCACACAGCACTAATAATGTGCGAGCATGTGTTTGACCATGGACAGAAAAGACAACTAACCTATGTTTAAGTATACAGATGTTTGTTAAACTAATTTCCATGACTTTTTCCATAACTTTTCTAGGCCTGGTAAATTCCATGTCAAAATTCATTGACTTTCCAGGTTTTTTATGACCGTATTGAACCCTGATCATAATAAAAATATTAATATTAATTATAATAATACAATTTTAGATATTACAATAAATGAATAAACAAAGAACATTAAAAACAATAAGAAAAATAAACTACAAAAGTCCAAAACTCCTGTCTGAAATTACATTCAAAACACTGAAAGAATTTCAATAAAATATATATAAAAAAATAAAAAAGTTTTAAATATATATTTTTATAAATATTACATTGACATTTCTGTGTGGAGTTTGCATGTTGTCCAGTTTCCCCCATAGTCCAAAGACATGTGCTTTAGGTGAATCGGATGAACAAAATTGGCCATAGTGTATGTCTGTGGATAAGTGTGTACTGGGTTGCAGCTGGAATGGCATTCGCTGCGTGAAACATATGCTGGAATAGTTGGCAGTTCATTCCACTGTGGCGACCCCTCACAAATAAGGGAATAAGCCGATGGAAAATGAATTAATGAATGAATAATGTTAAAAGCATTTATATATTTCTTAAAAAAAATTCTAAATGTAAATTAAAATAAAGAAAACTATTCTTGCTCACCCGAATTTGGAATAGCAAACATGGAGCACACTGCATATAAAACAGGACAGATTGACACTCACCCGGATGTCTTTAGGGTGCTCTCCTTCAGCAATGCGCACCATCCACAGAAACTTGTTGATATCATCTCCCGAATATCCGATCACTCCTCCAAAGATGATCAGAACATAATCCACATCCAGCGACTTCATAATCTCATAGGCTGCACTCTCATTGGAGGACATTGCTTTTCCTACCTGCAGAACACAACACAGCATTAATGCAGATCTCTCAGCGTCCTCAAGATGGCACTACTGAGACAAAGCACTGACAAAGCACAAACACAAATCAGCTCATCTTTAGAAGTCAGTTCTTTTTTAAAGGAGACATATTATGACCCTTTTCATAAGACGTCAGAATGTGTTTGAAATTTCAACTCAGAATACCAAAAGATCACTTTATATTATTTTAGGCGGGCTAATAATTCAGGGGGTTTAATAATTCTGACTTCAACGTTGAAGATTTCAATTTCTGTTTAACGGAGAGAACATTTTTTTTAACATTTCTAAACATAATAGTTTTAATAACTCATTTCTAATATCTAATAAATAGATTTATTTTATCTTTGCCATGATGACAGTAAATATTTGACTAGATATTTTCCAAGACACTTCTATACAGCTTAAAGTGACATTTAAAGGCTTATCTAGGTTAATTAGGTTAACTAGGCAGGTTAGGGTAATTAGGCAAGTTTTTGTATAACGAAAAATTTAGCTTGAAGGGGTTAATAATTTTGATCTTAAAATGGTATTTAAAAAATTAAAAACTGCTTTTATTCTAGCCAAAATAACAAATAAAAATATTATCAGACATACTGTGAAAATCACCTTGCTCTGTTAAATATCATTTGGGAAATATTTAAAATATAAAGAAAAAAATATATAAAGAAAAAATATCAAAGGGGGCGAATAATTCTGACTTTAACTGTATAAATATATACACACATATACATACATACATACATGCAGACACACACACAGTGCCTACAGAAAATCATCATAGCCTGTGAAAATCTAGACCTTTGCTCACATTACAGACTGCTTTTAAACAATCTTCGGGATAAAGCTGTAAAAAGGCACAGGTTAGGCTACAAAACCATTTTAGCGAATGTAAAAGTTATTAGGAATGTGATTTGATTTCAGGCTGTATGACATATAATGTTATTGTTTTAGAGAATTTTAAAGGCACTGTATATATTAAAAAAACATTTCAGAGAAAGGATTACCAAAACAAAATTACAGAATTGTCTTTTTTCACATTTTCTAGGTTGGCAGACGGTAAAATATTCTGCTGGTATGATAAACTAAGATAAAAAAACATTATGGTTTCACAGTATAGTGATTGCATCTTTAAATAGTGATTAATCTTTATATGTTCTTTTTAAATGTGTGGGTAAAAAATATATATATATATATATATATATAAGGTCCATAGCATGATTGAATGTTAGTTTATAAGCAATCTGTTTTTATAATTTTTGTTGAATTGTGGGCTGACCAGATGTTGATGTGGAGGGTCATTTTCTGCTGGAGATACCAAAAAACCCCCAAATAAAATAGTAAAATTGACCCTGACTTTTCCAAACCACGTTAAACCATGAAACAGGTCATCGTCCCATGCCTAGTTGGCAGATGCACCAGGACCCAATTATAGCACTCAAATATGGAAGTCATATTTTCATAATATATCCCCTTTAAATGAGCATTAACAGAGTTGGTTTTTCTTACCAGTGCTATGTGGCTGTTATTCCACGTGTTGTTGTCCACCAGTGTGGTGCGGTTGGCCATGCCTGCGATCTGATAGCCGTAGTCCCACCAGGACATCACTCGAGCGTGCTCATCTGTATTCTGCCTGAGCCAGTAATACGCTTCACGGAAATCATCCAGAATGTTTCGTGATCTGAAGGTAAAGTAGGATAAAATCAATAACTCAAGTTTTTCTGCTTTTAAAAAAGAAACAGGCTGACATGACCATGTGGTTACCCGTCATGATTGTATGATGCCAGCACGACACTGGGACTGGAGTAGGCGTTGCTGGTGACCCACGTGCAGTGCACCGCAAACATCATCAAAAGCATCAGCATTAACATGGTCACGATGCTTCTGATGTTCGGGCCCAAACCCTCTTCTGGGCGGTCCTGCTCTGACACGTGCTTTCGGACTTTACCGGCCTGCAAAAAACACACAGACACACCAGCAGTTAGATTTAAAATAAAGATATGCAAGTAAATTTCTGACAGTATGATTACCTTGGATAAAAATATCACAGTTTCACGGTATTGTGATTATTGCTCTAAAATGAGTTTTTTAAATGTTTGGGTAAAAAACAAACTTTTTTCCCCCCCATTTTCTTTGCAACACATAAAAAAAATCATTTTAAAACCCTTACAATACCTTATAATATATAAGGTATAACAGAAAATGTAAGCCAAATTAAAACCCTTGACTTTTCCAAACCATAGTAAACCTTGAAACCGGTTACTGTCCCATGCCTACATGCATGCATGCATGTATATGTATCTATCTATGCATGTATATATGCATCTATCTATGCGTCCATCTATGTGTGTGTGCTATAAACAAGCCAACCATGACTCATCATTCTGTTTTCTGCAATTTTAAAATACTCCTCATAAAATAGTAATTCAATTGTTGCTAAAACTCTGCAATTATGCACATGTACATTTAACATTATATATATATATATATAATATTATAGGACAATTACACCTGTAATCATTTTTTATTTTAATTTTGACCAGTTATTTAATGGTTATATGAAAATTATTTAAAAAATGTGATTTTAATTAGACATGTATAATTAGATAAATATTTATACATTAGAATATTGTATTTTTAATATTACAGTAATTAAATATATCACCATATCAAAAAGTATAAACACATTTTTTTATTTATATTTAATTTATTTTTATATTTAAATACAGATCTAATTGTATAGTAAAGCTTCAAATGCAACTTTTTCCACCAAGCCTGACCTCTGAACCTTCACTGACCTTATCATAGAGGTTGCCCTGATTCCTCTTGTCATCCTCATCACTGCTGTCCTCAGCCGGTGGGTTTTCACGCTTCAAATCGTCCCCTAGGTAGTGTTCAAAGACGCTGGAGAAGGCGATGGCCGACAGCATGCAAACCACTGGAGTAAGTGTCAGCATCAGACGCACCATCACTCCCGCAAAGTAGACCGCGCTGATGGCATACAGAGCCACTAGAGGGCGACAGAGAAAACACCAGCTATTTTTCCTGCAGATAATTAACTGCTGCCTAGTGTTTATAACCCTGCACTAAATAATGACTCCAGAGAGAATCTCAACAGTGCAGAAATGGGCCTTTAAACATGTCGCAACATGTCGTCTGTTCACATTCCCTTGTTTGTTCAGCTCCTAGGCATCAGGACCGTCATGACAGCCATTAAAAAACATTAATAATAATAAAACAAACTCTTCAGGGGACTGAAACTAATTCAGGGCATCCTGTTCTGAAGTTCCTCCATGAATGAAAATGCTCAATGCAGACATCAAAATAGAAGAGGTACAAAGCGGATACAAACACTACAGCTTAAAATTGATCATAATAAAGCCTGCAGAGAGAGAGAGAAATGATGGAATAAGCTTTAGTTGTACCTCTGGAGGCATAATATTGAACTTTTTTTTCTGAGAATTGAGGAACAATAATGTTTAGGGCAAAAATCGGCAAGCAAAAACTTTCTTCATGAGCTTGTATTGTCAACATTTTAGGTCTTAAATAAGTGTATTTTTAGAAATCATCTAAATTAGGGCTGCAGAATATATCATTTCAGCATCGATATCGCAACATGTGCATCTGCAATAGTCACATCGCAAAGATATGCAATGTTGAGTTGACTTTGCAGCTTAATCTTTACATTTACATATACAAAAGCATAAAACATGCACTGTTTATTTCACTTTTATCTTGGCTTTGTTGCATTTATTTATGTTTGTAGTTTATTACATTTTATGCATGAATCACTGCCCTACTCAATCATCCCTATCAATCAAAATTAATACATTCGGTAACGCTTTGGAGCAATTCTCACTATTAACTACAGTAATTGCTTATTAAGATGAATGTTATTGCGATATTGGCTTTTAAAACTTATGTACTACATATTATACATCTCTAATCCTACACAATCCAAACTACCCTAATAACTATTAATAATGAGTTTATTGAAGCAAAAGGCATAATGGTTAGCTAAGAGTGAGAATTGAACCTTAAAACAAAGTGTGAACAACAATTCTTTCCAATTAGTGCCATTCAATCATTTGATGGAATTATGAGATAGATGGATACACTCAGCGGCCACTTTATTAGGTACACCTTACTAGTACCCGGTTGGACCCACTTTTGCCTTCAGAACTGCCTTAATCCTTCGTGGCATATATTCAACAAGGTACTGGAAATGTTCCTCAGAGATTTTGGTCCATGTTGACATGATAGCATCAGGCAGTTGCTGCAGATTTGTCGGCTGCACATCCATGATGTGAATCTCAATGGTGCTCTATTGGATTGAAATATGGTGACTGTGGAGGCCATTTGAGTACAGTGAACTCATTATTATTATGCTCAAGAAACCAGTCTGAGATGCTTTGCGCTTTATGACATGGTGCGTTATCCTGCTGGAAGTAGCCATCAGAAGATGGGTACACTGTGGTCATAAAGGGATTGACATGGTCAGCAACAATACTCAGGTAGGCTGTGGCATTGACACAATGCTCAATTTGTACTAATGGGCCCAAAGTATGTCAAGAAAATATGACCCCACACCATAACAGCACCACCACCAGCCTGAACTGTTGATACAAGGCAGAATGGATCCATGCTTTCATGTTGTTGATGCCAAATTCTGACCCTACTATCTGAATGTCACAGCAGAAATCGAGACTCAGACCAGGCAACGTTTTTTCCAATCATCTATTGTCCATTTTTGGTGAGCCAGTGCAAATTGTAGCCTGTTCTTAGCTGACATGAGTGGCACTCCGTGTGGTCTTCTGCTGCTGTAGCCCATCCGCCTCAAGGTTGGACGTGTTGTGCATTCAGAGATGCTCTTCTGCATACCTCGGTTGTAACGAGTGGTTATTTGACTTCCTGTTGCCTTTCTCTCAGCTCCAACCAGTCTGGCCATTCTCCTCTGACCCCTTGCACCAACAAGGCATTTGCGCCCCAGAACTGCCTCTAACTGGATATTTTCTCTTTTTGGAACCATTCTGTGTAAACCCTAGAGATGGTTGTGCGTGAAAAATCCTAGTAGAATAGCAGTTTCTGAAATATTCAGACCAGCCTGTGTGGCACTAACAGCCATGCCATGTTCATAGTCACTAAAATCAGCTTTCTTCCCCATTCTGATGCTCTGTTTGAACTGCAGCAGATTGTCTAGACCATGTCTACATGCCTAAATTCATTGAGTTACTGCCGAATTTGCTTTAAAGACCAATTGGACAGGTGTACCTATTAAAGTGGCTGGTGAGTGAATAATCGCAGAAAAACAAAATATCGCAATCTCAGATTTTTTTTTAACATCATGTAGGTCTATAATCTAAATTATAATTTTGAGTGTTTCTTTTGTCGCACATTATCAATCTGCGTCTGTAGATTGATTACAAGTCATATTTTTATAGGCTTTTTTCCTCAAAATTAGCTTTTTCCCCCTTATACTGCATTGAGCTCAACAAATTTCAACTTCAGGAGCATTAATTAATGTTCAGCATTTACTGTTGTATTTGCAGTATTTTCTGAAATATGCAGTGATAAGAGATACCCAAAATCCCCTCCGTAAAAACATTTAACTCTAACATGGCAAAATATATATAATAAACATTTAATCTCATCTTTTCAGAATAAAATGCAATGCAACTCAAGATTCTTTTCATATTTCAGTGTTTTCTAGCAAAAAAAAACTTAAAGGCAGACACAAAAGCTGGCATTTTGTGAAAAACGTTAGACAGATGAACGTGCGCTGAATTGCAAGGCTGTTATAAATGCTCACCGAAGACTCGCTCATCGTTGATGTTCTTGATGCAGAACCAGAGGCCTGCTGGGAAGGTGCAGACCAGGATGTGCAGGTCAAAGAAGAAAGAAACCCAGGTTGTGGGCTGGTGCTCAGACACTGAGGCGATGATGGGGATGTGGATCTTTGCATATCTGAGAATAACAGACAGAGAGGGCTTTATTAGCTTACCATGTAAAAAAAAGCCACAAATAAAACTCACTTTAAAACTCTCAAGGTGCAGAAGAAGTCATTAAGTTAATCAGCTTTAAAGTCATCATCTGATTGGCTGAATTTTGCTAGACTTCTGTGAGATTTCACATCCTTTAATGAGCTGCTTTAAAAAAATAAAAAATAAAAAATAAAAAAAGTAATTGCTGCCAATTACAGTTCTATGTTACACAGTCTAACCTGAAAGACTCTAAATCCAACAGTTTTCTCATTCAGTTTAAATAAACTAGGGCTGGGCAATATATAACCATATACATTTATTATTCTGTGAATACCAATAAAGCTTATGCACGCATTATAAAAGAACTTGACAAGCATCTGTGTGTTGACGATTTATGCATTACTTCTGCACCAATATATCTGTTATTATCTGTCAGATACTAATATATCTGACCGTCTGGTCAGTGCTACAGAGCACCAAGCACAAAAACAGCCAGACACAGGAAAAGTTTCTTTCCTCAGGCCATCTACCTCATGAACAGTTAAATATTCTCCTACTGTGCAATAAACATGCATTTCTTTCTCATACGCACTTGTACACAGCACCTTATAACAATATACAATACAATACTTTCTCCATTCGCATTGGTGCACAGCACCTTATAACCTGTATATTTACAACATATCTGTACATACAACTCAACATCCAGATATTTTTGACTAACTGCATATCGCCTTTTTCTTTTCTCATATTTAATTTTGTGTCGTCACTTATCACTTTATGTACACTGGAAGCTTCTGTTGCCAAAACAAATTCCTTGTGTGTGTGTGAAGCACACTTGGCAATAAAACTGATTCTGATTACATTATTAGTAGTATGAGCCATGATCAATGTGTTAACTGCATTTATTTAGCAGTAAATTAGCCTGGGTGCTAATGTTGCATTATTAACAAAATTAAAGTGTTGACATTGCATTTGTTTTCCACTAAAATTAGTCACTGGAAATGTTGCATTGTTTTTGCAACATGTTTTGAGCTGTCAAACAGCATGTGTATATATTTCCTGCAAATAAATTGCAAATTGTAGCATGTTGCAAAACGTTTGCATCTTTGTTTTTTATTGATGACATCACCAGCAATTAGTCAACGTTAACTCGCCTTTGATAACTAAAGTCGAATTAAAAAATGTAAAGTCGTTCAACCCCTAATATATTTTGTTAACAAAAAAAAACTGTATCATGCATAATTTTGGTCACTTTGCCCACCCCTAAAAATCAACCAAAGCATACTTCATTGATGTGCAACAAACACCTTGTGAGTTTCCTTCTGATTTAGTATTGCCTTTAAAAACCCATTTAAACAGTTTGAGAAAGGAGCTCCACTGAATTGTGTCGGTTTCAAAAGCAAAGCGTCCACAAAATCCATATCAAAACAACACTTTGAAGAAAAAAGCCTCTTTTAGATCACTGAGGAGCATCTCCAGCAGCAAACAAAAAGTTTCCCTCCACTCCCCAAGGACAAAAGTTTGCCTCATAAAAAGAAATGAAACCTAATAAGTGAAACAATGTCAAGACTTCGGACAAGCGAAAAGCTCACAGTATGCGCTAAACTGGGCACAGGACAGGGGGTCGTTTATTGTGGAGTCTGCTCATCTGTTTTCCTGCGTTACTGCACTCAGTTTTGGCCACTATCAGTGTTGTGATCATTATCTGATGACCTGCCCTTCGCTATCTGTGCGGACTGCAGCTCAGATGGCTGACTGCGCACAGCGAGACTCTGGCTCTCTCTGCAGAGCTGCTGCATTGAGGGAGTTATACATTTATGAATTTATGATGGGAGACTTTTCACTGAGGGCAAAGAACAAGCCGCTGCCGGAAGCAAACAGCATATGGGTTTACGGTGGCAGGTAACAGTGGTCGACATGCAGGGCTGATAACATAATCGAGGTTGTGATGTAGGCTGAGACTGCACAATATAAGATGTACAATCACAGGATATGCAATGCTGAGTATATATACTTTATATATTGCAGGATTATTATTGGCCAGAAACCACAATTCAGAATACAAAAGGTATTTGTGGAGTTTAACCAAAATGGGGTGAAAATTTTTTTATTTTGAAAAGTTTAAAAGTTTAAATAATTTAAGCACAATAAATTATACCTTTTGTTGCTTTAATAAAAATTCATTTTATTGAATTATTTTTACAATAAAGAATTTTTTTACATTTGATTATTGGATTTCTGTACCTGAATACTGCTGGACTCCCTTAAAACTCCCGTTTTATTATTGTTATTATTTTACTAATTTCCCTGTTCTACTGTATTATTTGATGTTTGTAATTTGTTTACTATATTTTATGCATGAATTAATCACGTACAGAATCATTCCAACCAACGTAAATCAATATATTATTTCCAAATAGAGATTGAGGCTTCGGGTTAAATAAATGCATAAATAAATAAGTTCAAGCATAAACAAATAACTGCATAAATAAATAACTAAATGGATTAATACAAGAATAAATGCAATAATAAATAAAGGCATAAATAAATAGATGCATAAATAAAAGAATAAATGCATTAATAAGGGCATAAACCAATAAATGCATAAATAAATGAATGAATAAATAAAGGAATAAATAAATAAATACAAAGGCTTAAACAAACAAATGTATAAAACAAATAAATGCAAAATATATAAATGCATAAATAAATGAGTGAGTGGATGAATGAATGAATAAATGTATAAATAAATAAATAATGAATGAATGCTTAAATAATTGTATAAAATATAAATAAATGCATAAATAAATGAATTATTAAATTAATAAATGCATAAATTAATTAATTAATGAATAAAAAATGAATGAATGAATGCTTAAATAAATAAATAAATGCATAAATAATAAATGAGCGAATGAATGCTTAAATAAATAAATAAATGCATAAAATATAAATAAATGCATAAATAAATGCATAAACAAATGAATGAATAAATAAATGAATGCATAAATAAACAAATAAAAGAAATGCATTAAAAAAATCTAATAAAAAATGAATGAATAAATGAACGCATAAATAATAAATGAATGAATGCCTAAATAAATAAATAAATGCTTAAATAAACAAATGTACAAGCAAATGTATGATTAAATGCATAAATGAATAAATAAATGCGTAAATAAAAAAAACAAATCAATAAATATTATGCAGACCTAATATAGGCCCATCAGTAGGTTGATTCGATAGACGGTTATAAGATTCGTTTCTCTCCTTCAAATGTTGATGCACTAAACCGAAAGTTCTGAAAAGTTTTAGCTAAGAGTCACACTAGACACACTTTAACCAAACACCCAATATGCAATGCAGAGCAAGTGATGTGACAAAACTGGAATGTTTGTGAGAACTTGCACTCAAGCGCATCTCTCAAAAACACTTGCAGTGACAGGTTGATTGCAATGGGATGGAAATGTTCTAGCATTGTGACATTGTTCGTTTCTTCTGTATATCATTTCTTAAATTAGTCGTTTCATGCTGCTACGAGAGCCGATGGGAAGTTGAGTGCTTGAGTCTCGGTCTACTGATGTATAAAAGAGCAATAAATTACATCAGGTACACTTCAGGAGTTTAGCTTTTTGGATGCAGCCTATACAATAGATGACATTCAGGACAAACAAAATGTATGAGTTTCAGGAAACTGATGAAAAGTTGTCCTTGAAATCAATAAATAACTTTTTTTTTTAGATAAAATTTTTTTGAATATACAAATTTTCTGAACAATTGAACACATTTTCCGCTATAATAAAATAAATAAAACAAAACATTTTATTAATACAAAAAAAAA
>CAIGQZ010033112.1:23720972-23750676 GCA_903798205.1 Danio tinwini
ATATACATACACACACACATAAATATAAATAAATTAAAAAATATATATATAAAATAAATATAAATAAATAAATGTAATAGACAAATACAATCAATAAGATAAAATAAATAATTAAAAAATTAAATATAAAAGTAAAAAAAAAATGGTTTATGGGTCTGCTACAGTGTGAGTTTGCAAACAAAGCTTTTATTTTTGGTCTGTTAAATGAAAGCATGCATTTCAGTAAGTAAAAAAAAAAAGTATTGTAAATAAATAAAACAAAGCACTAAAAACTTCATATTAAATGTTAAAAGATCTAAACAGCGGTTAATTTAGCTAAAAGCAAATTATAATAATAAAAAAGCTAAATGTTGATATTTTAGGATTTTTCATAAAAAAAAAAAAAACATTTTTCACAGATTCAGCTACATTCTATTAATCAAAAATAAAGGCAAATAATAATTACAATCTGTCATGCTGTGTGCACTAGCACCAACATTTCATTTGTTTTGAGTGCATATAAACCAAAGGCAGCTATTCACAGCAAATTTAAGCCCCACTTACACACACAAATCATGCTACATACTTGAGCCCGCGACAAAAATCAGCTCTTTTGTTGTTAAGCCGGTTAACGGGGTGTGCTAATGAGCTATTAGCAACTCACTCACACTGCCGAACACCAAAACAAAGAGACCGTATGCAATGTAAACGGTGCGGCATACTTACCCAGTGTCCCAGAGAGAGTAAAAACGCCCACTCCAAGGAGCAATGTACCCTGAAAGTACATTAACACAACAGAGTGATTAAACACAAACACATGCACGCAAACCACCCGGCCGTTACCAACTCAAGAGCACTTTCAAGCAGCTTCTGAGGCGCTGACGAGCCTGGACAACATCCAGTGAACCTTAATACCACACATATAGCCGGTAACGTTTTCAATTAATCTACAGTGTGAGACTGCACTCGGTTTGAAAAGCAGTGTGGCGGGCAAAGGGAAGTGCTTAATGAGATCTCAGAGGCCTGCTGCAGACGAGGCCCTGCAGAAAAAAAGATTAATGAAAGCCCCGGGTGCGACGGGAATACAAGCAAATCACCCTGACTCCATATATACCGGCAGAGGTGCCGTGTTAAGAGGCTGAGGTCAGGGAGTCACGCTGCATTCAGGTGAGAAGGCAGAGAATTGGACGTGATGCTGCGGATGTGTTTTTCTTCTCCTTCAATGAATGCTGTTTGGTTTAGGTGATTTAGTCAAGGGCAAAATCTAAAAGAAGTTGGCGTGCAGATGTCATCAAGGGTGATGTGTTGCTTGCGAAAAAAAAGGGGGTTTTATAGTCTATCAGCACTGTGTCCTCTACTTGACAAGTAAAAAGCAATGAAGCTTTTTAATATTCGACGGGGAAAAAAATAAAAATGTATTCTGTAAGTCAGTCAGGCATGGGAGAAAAATTATTATGGTGCAATCTATTCACTGATAATGTAGCTAGCAAGTTGACACTCCCGACCTTTTGATAAAGAAGGGTAAAATGTGAGTAAAGCATACAAGCAGAAGCATTTTTAACATAAAACCATACATTTACAGAGGCCTCATCATATACAGCTGCTGTGTTTGATGGGATTTTGTTATGCTACAAACCTTGCATGTTAAAGAGACAGCAGTTCACCCAAAAATAAAAGTGACCTCATTTACTCGGGCTCATGTGGTTGTAAACCTTTAAGTTTATTTCTTCTGTTGAACATAAAACATGATATTTTGAAGAATGCTGGCTTGCTAAGACCTTTCAGACCTAAAAAAATCTTTCAGATGGGGTGCTAGTGGCTGGGATGCACAAGAAAAGAAACCAAAAAGCCACTCTGACAATATCCTTCCACCTTTTTTTCTTTTTTTTCTTATTTTTTTATTTGTTATTCTGACCTGAGGTATCGATGATGCAACCCAACTAGAGTCTGTTTACATAAAGCATGCAAAAAGTGCATGGCGTGTGGATTCCTTCACCATTTTCAGTGCACTTTGCGCTCCCCTGGCGTCTGTGGTAATTAGGTGACCATCAACTGTTTTCTCAGAGGATGTCAGTAATATGTGTTAAATGAATCAAATCTGATATTAAGGACAATGATACAAAATATTTATAGCAAATAAATACATGTTGTTTTAGGGAGTTGTTTTCAGATATTTAACATGCATCATTTATTGCATTTAGATGTTGAGAATTGTATTGGAAAACTAAAAATGCTGACAAAGATGTTAATTGAACTGAGCTGAACTGAACTGAGCTGAGCTAAACTGATCTGAACTTAAACACTGAAAACTGAACTGACACTGTTTCAATTTACTATAATCTTCAATGTGAAGCTGCTTTGACACAATCTACATTGTAAAAGCGCTATAGAAATAAAGGTGAATTGAATTAAATTTCAGCAGTGTGTTTTAACATTAATGACCATCGAATTCCATAGTAGGAAAAAAACTACTATTGAAAGTCAATAAGTCTTATCAAAAAACTATTTTCAAATGGCCCATTTCCACTGAGTGGTACGTTACGGTACGGTTTTGGCTTTTTCAGCACCCTTTCAAAAGGGTACTAAACCACGAGAAAGGGTATCAAAAGGTGGAGCTACACACGCAGCTGAATGCTGATTGTTTACATAGCTACGTGACGAGCTTGTGGAGCTAGCCAGAATGAAAACAAAGGAACCGCCATGTTTTAAATACAAAGCCGAGGCATTACATCGTAATATCTATATGCATATAATAACGAGCCATAGATGACCTGAGCTCAAACAAACCTTGTCGTTGTCTTTATGTACAGCCACAAAGCCAAGAAGAACAAATTCTGCCATATCCTGTTGTTTTACGAGGCCGCCTAAAAGTGCGAGCGGTTTTCGCTTTCTCCAGGGAGCTTACGATCGCGTCTATATTTGATATCACGAACTTCTTGAGCTGATGATAATAACGTGTGTGTGATTATTGAAGTGTCTTCGACGTCTGATCCTTTCAGAATAGAAAAAGACAAACGCGAGAGTAAAGCGCAAACAAACAAAGGAGAAGCCCAACAAAACAGAGGAGCAAATTGTTTCAGCAACCTGAATCATGACCAAACTGCCATGTTTATCATTGCCTTTTGGACTATTATGAACTGGGAATGACAGAATTTCTCTCTAACAGAGGTTACATGTGCTGGTGAAGATTACAGACACATATGGAAGGTTTTCAGTACTGTGGGCTATGTTGCATGTTGTTTTTGAACCCAAATAAGGACCAAATGTATGCTGTATGTAGTTTTTCTGTCATTAGTAACAAATCGGAGACTATAAGGGTCTGCATATGTTTAAATATGTTCACTTCTTTATTTTATATGATTGCAGACGTTACAGTAGGCTATTTCGCGTCATTGATCTACAGTTATAATCAAATTATGTTCATAGAAAAGTTAATAATAAACATTTATACACAAGTATTTATGTTTAAAGCATCTGTTTTGTGAGAAGTGCTGATTTGATATGTAAACGACCTGTACAGCTTTATTGTAGACATTTAATCGAGTGAGAATGACGTCGACAAACTTTCTGTCGTACACCTCGCCCACCAAAAGGGTACCCTTGGTAGTGGAAGCACAAGTCTGATAAAGGTGACCCGAACCAACCTGTACCGTACTACACCAGTCAGTGGAAACGAGCCAAAATGATCTTTCTTAGTGTTCAGGAACAGAAAGAAACTTCATTAGATTTTGAACAAGTGAATATGACAATGGCAACATTTTTATTTTTAGGTGAAATTTCAATTTAAAGTGATATTTAAAACAAGCTTTATTTTAAAACAAGCTTTTGTTTTTTCTTTAAAGAAGTTAATACATTTATTCAATAATATGCGTCAAATTAATCATATATGATAATATGGACACAATGAGAAACCCTATGCATAGCAAATAAATACATCTCGTTTCAAGGATTTGTTTCCAAATATTTAACATGCATATTTTATTGTTATTAATTGTTGAGATAATTGTTTTGATAAACTAAAAATGCTGACAAAGATATGTCAATGTCAACCAACATCTTAAATTTGGTTGACATTGATATGTCGACGTTAACCAAAATGATTTTAAACCTACAGGAGGACAATATTTCAGTCAATTTAGGACTTCAAGGTCTAACATTTTTTTTTAAACTTAGGACTTTAAGACCCTGCGGATGACCTGTAATTACACAAATGGTCTCCGGAAGAAAAAATACTACAGGAAATACTGCAAAAAAATGCTTGCTCTGTTAAACATAATTTGGGAAATATTTGAAAAAGAAAAGAACAAAAAACACAGGAGGGCTAATTATTTTGACTTCAACTGTATATATTGTTGTATTCCCAAGGTTTTAACGACAATTAACTCTTTACCCATCTTTTTGCACTCACCTGTGTAAGTAAGGTAAATAACCGTAAGGAAAACCACCCCCGCAGCCAGAGAAACGCCTAGAAAGAACAGCGTCTGGAACTCCTGTCTGGTGAGTCTGTCTTTCAGATACTGCAGGAAAGCGTAAGCCTGAAGCAATGCGAATACACCTGCGAACACACACACACACACACACACACACACGCACCATTAACCCACGTACTTAACTGCTTCTCACATTTTCCCAACAGCCATGAACTGCAGCTGCTTATCTGTTGTCGCGTAAACAATCTCATAGATGGATTTGTGCTGCGAGAACGGCTCTATAAATCAATGTAAAAGAGCAACAGTTGATGAGGAATGACGTTAAAACCAGTCTTACCTGCAGCAGCCATGTGTTCACTCGTCCGGATGGGCTGGAAACCAACAAAGGGGATCTGCATGGACAGCACCAATCCCACTATATAAAAGGTGCTGTAGGCTGAGAAGAAAGAAAAGAAGAGCAAAAATGAGGAGAGTAGCAAAGAAGACTAGCAGAACTGTCAAACTTGGTGTGCACAGATGGCAACAGTGATGGCATTTCAAAACGGCTGAGGATAAATGGATAAAGACAGCTCTTCAAGGGATGGTTCACCCAAAAATGAAAATCCCTGCCTTTACATTCAAATGTCGTATGACTTACTGCCTTCAGAGGAATACAAAAGGAGTAATTGTGAAAACAAAATGTTCCAGTCTCCAAAAGAAAAAAATGCACAGTACACAAAGTACACAAAAGGCCCATAAAACAATCTTGAAAGTGGTCTACACGACTTGCTTGTGCACTTTATTCTAGCTTCTCTGAAAAATATATAAATGACTTGGCCTGTTCCTCGCATAAAGCTATCGTATGGCTTCAAAAGACTTGGAATAGAGAGCATCAGTCAGCTTTTATTGTGTTTCTGGTGTCTTACGAATGCCTCAGCCTTCATTCACTGGAACTACGGGGAATAAAGAGACAAACACAATTCTTCAAAATAACTTCTGTGTTCTGCGGAAGTAAGTCATGCTGGTCTAGAACAACATGAAGCAGAGAAAAAACGACAGCATATTTTTTTGGTTGACCCGTCCCTTATCCGGTGTAAAAAAAAAAAAAAAAAGAAGCTTGTGTTCCTTCATTATTATGCTGCAAAATCAAGTAAAGTCAAAGGTCTAACAGGTGATTGTCTTCAGACAAGTTTTGCAGGATGAAAGTCTCCTCACATCTTGATAGCGATCATTGTGTGCTCCTATGATGTAAATGATTTATTGTAAGCTGTTTGGACAGAACTGTGTGTAGGTATAGTGTGTCCACAGTCATATTAGTGTAATAGAAACACAATAAGGCTCTGTAAATTTCCAGACGTTAAAATAGGATCCAAATCCCTCCCATTTTGAGGTCCACCACAACGTGCGTAAAGGTGCGGTTTCCCCGCCTACTGAGTTTATTGACAGCCGGGTATTGACATATCTTCGTAGAAACACATATAATCATAACAACAAGACAGGATGTGCGCAAAGCAACTGGGATTAAAAGATCTGTTCAGCTCGATGTGATCCTCAATCATCATCAAATGTGATCAAGAATGAATTTTCAAGTTTAAAACGTTTTTTAAACGTTCATCTTCATCACCGCAGCCGCATGTCAATACAATTATAAAACAAGACACTTCAATTCCGGTTTGTGGACGTAAAATCAGGTTTATTTTGTACATTATCAAAACGGATATCCACACAGCAGTGGATAACGTGTATCAGTCACATTTACCGTGCAAAAACAGTGCGAAGTTAAATGCGTGCACTGTGTGTAAACTTTGTAGCGACATTGTGTGTGACTCATCGCTAAGGTCAGGCGGAATCTGCGGACATTTTTTGCTATTTCTGTGGAGAATTTTGGTAAAAATCTGCGGATTTCTGCTGAATTATTTTGGGAGTGTCATAACTAAAACCTTAATAAGTGAAATAAAAAATAATCTCTTTTTTTACTTTTATTTAAGGTTTAAAATGCAAATCCAATTAGATCCACTTTATTTGGTAAACAAAGCAAGTCTTGCATATAATATAATCTACTAAAAGACAGAACATTTTACTTTACAAACAGCATTGTACATAAATCAGATGATAGGCTAAAAATCTGTGGAAATCTGCGGAAAGCCTACTCATCGCTGCAGAAAGGCTTGAATTAACTCCACAACAAATACATTAAATAATCATTGGTAGAGTTCTTACTGTAGTATTTTTCACAAACGTTACATGAGATCTGCTTCCTTCATGTCTGTCACTGTGCTGTTTATCTGACGCAGCCGGAGAGACCACTGACAGGCATGTGGGAAAGTATTAGGGTTGGGTGATGTTGACCAATTTGGCATTGTACGATGTCTAATGTGAAACATCACGATGGCATCGTCGTAGTATGCGGGGGGTGAGGGTGGTTGATGTTTAATATCAATTAATTCATAACAAATTAATTTATTGTAGCCTACCGTTTTCACTACCTGACCCACATGGTCTTTGCTTTACCCATAACCAAACCATAAATAAATAAAGGTACACACAAATTACCATCTGTCAACCACTTTTGTCTGCGGGACTCTAGCATGAACTCTAGCATGAGTGATCTGTGTCGTTATTATGGATTTTTCCCACAGCTGGTGGAGAAGACAAGAGTTTGTTTGGAGTTCACTGTAATTTGTATTGTGATTGATGATAACTTCCTTATTTTATTATTATTATTATTATTATTATTATTATTATTATTATTATGAGGAAATAACAACAAGAAGCTAAAGCTTGACAATTTTGGTCGCATATGCACCCCAAAATTTTATGCAAACTAATAATATATTTTGAAGCATTTGTGTTGTAGTTGTTGTAGTGCAACCTGTTTTCGCTGCAAAATCCTCACCGCCTGCGCGGATTTAGGAGACATTTATACAGAATGCATCTATGCACCTAAAAAACACCAAACGCAGCGCTCGGGAACAGATTAAAACAGTTGTTATGTCAACTTACTGAAGTAAGAAAAGCTGGCAATGCTTGCCCCGCATTTGTGCTATTCCTATTGGGCCACTGCTCTAGAACTGAACACCAATGGATTGGTTAATATTAGCTGTCAATCAGCTGTCACTTTTAATACTTTTGTTGAGCAAGGAACAAAGATCCATCACTTGTCAAAAGTGACATAAGTCATTTAACTCACTGCTACAAAAATAATTACTTCAAATAAATGCAGTTCTTGTGAAATTGCATTTATCAAAGGATATTGACCAAGAATATATTTCACTGTCTTCACACAAATATGTCACAGCAGCAGTTCAACATTGATAAAAAAAAAAATCTCTCAAGCAGCAAATTAAAATGATTTCTGAATGATCATGTGTCATGAAGAATGAAGTAAATGACTGGAATTCAGTAACTCAGCTTTGCGATGATGCATTTCTCTTTGAATGATTTTGTATTTCTCCAATGAGAATCCATCTTTATTTGGAAAAGGTTTCTTAATTAAAAAGATTAATTAGGTAAATAAAAAGATTAATTAGGGTGATTTTTAGGGGAGTGAATCTCAAATAATATATAACAAATACCTTACAAGCATAGATAAATACAATATAGCAAAGTTAAACATAAATTATACTTTTCTGGGGAGCCTAACAGTATTCAGGTACAGATATTGAATAATCAACACTGCATAGTCTTTATTGCATAGAATGTAATCTTTATTAAAGTTACAAACATTATAATTTCTGCTGGCCAGATGTTTGACTCTGAAATGTTGTTCACAGTCAAGCCTTAAAGAGATCGTTTACCCAAAAATGAAAATTGACTCACTGTTTAATCACTCTTCACTTGTATCAAATGTTTATGAGTTCTGAAAATATCTTCTTTTTGTGTTCATCATAAAAAAAGAAACTTATAAATGTTTGCAACAAGCAAAAGTTGAAATAAAACTAATGAGTAAAGCTTCATCTCTTTAAAAATACAAGTAGATGATAAACTTTATTATTTTATAATTATTACTAAATTATGACTAAACTCTGCATTGATTATAATCATCTACAATCCCAACTCAACATTGCATATCCTGCGATGTGACTATTGCAGATGCACACATTACAACGTCGATGCTGAAACAATATACACTCACCGGGCACTTTATTAGGTACACATGACCAACTAGTCGTTAAGGCAATTTTCTAATCAGTCAATCACATGGAAGCAACTCAATGCATTTAGGCATGTAGACATAGTCAAGACAATCTGCTGCAGTTCAAACCGAGCATCAGAATAGGGAAGAAAGGTTATTTAAGTGACTTTTTCCTGGCATGGTTGTTGGTGCCAGGTGGGCTGGTCTGAGTTTTTCAGAAACTGCTGATCTACTGGGATTTTCACGCACAACCATCTCTAGGGTTTACAGAGAATGGTCCAAAAGAGAGAAAATATCCATTGAGCGGCAGTTCTGCGCGCACAAATGCCTTGTTAAGGCCATAGGAGAATGGCCATACTGGTTCGAGCTTATAGAAAGGCAACAGTAACTCAAATAACCACTCATTACAACCGAGGTATGCAGAAGAGCATCTCTGAACGCACAACACATCCAACCTTGAGACGGATGGGCTACAGCAGCAGAAGACCACACCGGGTGCCACTCCTGTCAGCTAAGAACAGGAAACTGAGGCTACAATTCACACAGGCTCACCAAAATTGGACAATAGAAGACTGGAAAATGTTGCCTAGTCTGATAAGTCTTGATTTCTGCTGCGACATTTGGATGGTAGGGTCAGAATTTGGCATCAACAATATGAAAGCATGGATACATCCTGCCTTGTATAAACGGTTCTGGCTGGCTGGTGGTGTAATGGTGTGGAGAATATTTTCTTGGCACACTTAGTACCAATTGAGCATCGTGTCAACACCACAGCCTACCTGAGTGTTGTTGCAGACCATGTCTGTCCCTTTATGACCACACAGTGTACCCATCTTTTGATGGCTACTACCTACATCGAAGTGTACTCAGACACAGTTACGTGCTTCATCAGAAAGTGCATAGAAGACGTGGTCCCAACAAAAACTGTCCGTATCTACCCCAACCAAAAACCATGGATCAACGGCGAAGTTCGAACAGCCCTATCAGTGCGAACTTCCGCCTATAAATCCAGAAATGCTGAGGAACAAAAACAAGCAAACTACAACCTCAGAAAAACGATCAAAGCAGCAAAACGTCAATACAAAGACAAGATAGAGGGTCAATTTAACACCAATAACGCAAGGAGCATGTGGCAGGGACTTAATTACATCACGGACTTTAAAAGCAACAAATCCACCACTGTGAACATTGCCGCGTCTCTCCCGGACGAGCTCAACTCGTTCTATGCCCGCTTTGAAGCCCAGGACAGCGCGCACACACAGCGCGCTCCCGCGGCCGATACAGAAACCGCCAGCACACTCATTGTTTCTGTAGCGGATGTAACGAGATCTTTCCGTCGCGTGAACATCCGAAAAGCTACGGGCCCAGATGGCATCCCTGGACGTGTACTTAAAGCATGCGCACACCAGCTAGCGGGGGTTTTCACGGACATCTTTAACCTCTCGCTCTCTCGGTCTGTGGTTCCCACATGCTTTAAGACTGCTACTATTGTGCCAATACCGAAATCAGCTAAAACCACATGCTTGAATGACTGGCGTCCGGTTGCACTGACACCCATCTTCAGCAAGTGCTTTGAGAAGCTGATTAAAAATCACATCTGCTCTGTACTGCCCGCTAACACTGACCCTCTGCAATTTGCATACAGAAACAACCGCTCCACTGATGATGCAATTGCTTTCACCCTGCACACTGCTCTGTCTCACCTGGAAAACAAAAACACATATGTGAGAATGCTGTTTGTGGACTACAGCTCAGCATTCAACACCATAGTGCCTGCCAAGCTGGTGGTGAAGCTCCAGGCTCTGGGCCTACACAGCTCTCTGTGCAACTGGATCCTGGACTTCCTGTCAAGCAGACGCCAGGTGGTCAGAATGAACAACATCACCTCATCCACACTGATCCTCAACACTGGTGCTCCACAGGGCTGTGTTCTCAGCCCACTTCTGTACTCCCTGTACACACATGACTGTACATCCAAACACAGCTCCAATGTCATCGTTAAATTTGCTGATGACACAACGGTGGTGGGCCTAATCACAGATAATGATGAGACGGCCTACAGAGAGGAGGTGCACACTCTGACGCAGTGGTGTCAGGAAAACCACCTCTCACTCAACATCAGCAAAACCAAGGAGCTGGTGGTGGATTTCAGGAGAGAGAAGAATGAACACACTCCCATAACCATCAACGGGACACCAGTGGAGAGAGTCAGCACTTTCAAGTTTCTTGGAGTACACATCGCTGAGGATCTGACATGGACTGCTCACACAGACGCAGTGTTAAGGAAGGCACAACAACGCCTCTTCTTCCTCAGGCACCTCAGGAGGTTTGGAATGAGCCCCCACATCCTCCGCTCGTTCTACACCTGCACTGTGGAGAGCATCCTCACTGGCTGCATCACCACCTGGTACGGGAACAGCACCAGCAGCAATCGCAAAGGTCTACATAGGATTGTGCGAACTGCTGGATGTGAAGTAGGAGGTGAGCTTCCCTCCCTCCAGGACATCTACACCAGGAGGTGCATGAGGAAAGCCAAGAGAATCATCAGCGACTCCAGCCACCCAAGCCATAGACTTTTCTCTCTGCTACCCTCAGGCAGACGGTTCCGCAGCATTCGGTCACGCACCAGCCGACTGAAGGTAAGTTTCTTCCCTCAGACTATCAGGCTGATGAACACTTAACACACCCCACACAAACTCTCCCATACCCCACACTGCACACCATAAAGATGTAGCATGCACTGCACTTTAACCAATCCATACTTAAACAATACTGCCTACAACTATGTGTACACCTATCCATCGTACGCATCACTGTCAACATTGCCAAATTTACATTTTTTTTTTTTTTTTGTGAGTATGTTGTTGTATTTTGCACTGTCTGTATTTTACACTGTCGCTGTATTTGCACTGTCTGTATTTTGCACTGTCGTTGTATTTGCACTGTCTGTTTTTTGCACTGTTGTTGTATTTGCACTGTCTGTTTTTTGCACTGTTGTTGTATTTGCACTATCTGTATTTTCCACTGTCTGGAGCCAGCACCTAAGCTTTTCACTCATCATAGCACAAGTGCTGCTGATGATGTGACAATAAAAGTGATTTGATTTGATTTACTTTCAGCAGGATAATGTGCCATATCAAAACATGAATCATCTCAGACTGGTTTCTTAAACATGACAATAAGTTCACTGTACTCAAATGGCCTCCACAGTCACCATACCTCAATCCAATAGAGCACCTTTGGGATGTGGTGGAATGGGAGATTTGCATTGTGAATGTGCAGCCGACAAATCTGCAGCAACTGTGTGATGCCATCATGTCAACATGCACCAACATCTCTGAGAAACATTTCCAGTACCTTGTTGAATCTATGCCACGAATGATTAAGGCAGATCTTAAGGCAAAAGGGGATACTAATAAAGTGTGTCTAACAAAGTGGCTGGTGAGTGTATCGTGCAGCCCTACTTTGTAAATGCCTTTTTTAGAACAGTTTTTGTTCAAATAAATGAACTCTTGCTAAGCATCTGAACTGCAATGTCATATTTAGGTTAAAACCATTGCAGGTTAAACAAAATGGAAATCCACTTTGCACTCTCCTGGTGCGAATGCTTAAAATTCTGCATCCAGGCACTCTTAATATTGTTAGTTCCTTGTGATTAATTGCTGTAGCATTTCCCCCATTTACAAATTGCTATGGATAAAAGACTCCCAAGTAAATAAATGAAAAAGGACTCACTCTAAAGCACCACCACAATTAGCAAAGTATGACTTCTAAATGAAAGAGAGCTATTCAATTCACACTTGTTTCATACCAAATTTGCATTTGTCCAATGGTACTATATGTGGGTCTGCCAGAAGCAGAACGAGGTTGTGAAAGCAGGCGAGAGGCCTCGAATGTCCCTGAATGCAGTCTAATCTGGGCTCCTGTCCCAACAATGCAAGAGCAGTCAAGTAAAACAGCTAAACAACAGGACAAGACAAAAAAAAAAATTCCCCTTTAGAATGGAACGCAGCCATAGTGTGCATGTTGAAGAGCTCATCCTCAAGCCAAAATTACCCTCCAGGGTTAGAGCTTCATGAAATAAAGGTTGTAGGATACCTAAAAACTTCTGCATAGCAAATTAAACACGTGCAAAGAATCCTGGGAGAGAAGTGTTCACCACATTATTGAACATCCATTCCAAAGGGGCCTATGAAGTGGCCAATTTTTAGCAATAATTTATGAGAACGACCCTTCAGTATGACGATCTTGATTGTTCTTATTTTTAAAGCGCCCCCTACAGATAAATTTATCTTATTTTTTAAGGAACACCTGCTTAGGAAATGAAAGGTGTATTTTAAAAAAATATTTTAAAAAGGGGGTATTTTGAAAGGTCCTGAAACTTAACATAGCTATTAATTTTAGCTGTGAATGTCAATTCAAAACACATTTTCATAAATCAATACTTCATATATTTAACTTCCAGATTTCACTTCCAAAATACTCTGTTCTGTGATTGTGTGAACCTCATTCCTCAGATAGTGATCCAGCGATCTTCTGCCTACTCATAGAGCATCTCCCATTCCGGTATCGCAGGTTTGCCCCTGCTCAGACCGGTGAGATTACATGCACGTAAACTGTCTTTTGACAAATATGATGTTGCACATTATCTCTATTACCCATACATTTAATAGAGGTAACATTTATTATTATTACTGACTGCTATAAAGAATATAAACTAAATACAAAGGAGAAAGAAGAAAAATATAATAATAAAAATTAAATAAATAAATACTAAGCCAGGGGTTAGGACAATTAATGAATGTCACACAAAACAGTTCTCTTGGAATTGTAAGACGTAGAGTGTTCAGGTATGATTTTACAGATAGGACGTGTAATTTAAAAATGATCTAACAACAGAATGCATTAAAGGAGCATCTTTGGTTATACAGCACTGTCAAATACAGCATAACCATTGAGGGGTAATATTAATATTAGGCTATGAAGGCTCTATGCCAATTCTACCACCTAGCCCTTTCCCTTAGCCCTCGTTTTGCGCATGCATGTGAAGGGGTGTCCCAATTCTCTTCAGCTTGAAGGCATAGAGCTAAGGGGAAGAGCTAGATACCCCTCAAAAGAGATTTTTCCGGACCACACTCGAAAGCAAAGGGTTAAAAAAATTTCCCAGATTACACCAGCCACAACGGTAGCATAGCTGCACCCGGAAGTAAGAGGATTAATTTGTCATTATTACAAATTTTTATGACAAACAAGTATATGTTTTAATACATTCATAACCGCTTTTGTTTTACCATCATGCTTTAAAAAAAATAAAAAATAAATAAAAACCGCTAAATTTTGTATCTATAATCTATAATAATAACTCCTGTATAACAGTCCCACAACCTTCTGACACTCGATGACACTCAAATACCCTGTCAGAAAAGTCTAGTGGCTGGGAATGTCTTTTTTTTTTTTACAGTGTCTGGTTTAACGCTAATGTTGTCTTCTTGTGTTTACATTGATGAATATGGCCACTGTGTAAATGCACAGTACAGCTCGTCGATCTCATATGAAGCAAAAGCTCAAGATGACATATGATGACATGTGCAGGTGTTGTAGTGGTGTTTCACTTCATAGGGTTAAATTTTGAAGCCCTTCCCCTTCACACTCTATTTCAAGGGGAAGGGGTACAAAAATAGTATAGGGATTGGGCCGAAGTGTTCGTCTTACCCTTTAACATGGTTTAAAAGCATCTAGGCATGTCAAGATTGGGATAGGCTATGAGCTAATGCAAATACTATTGGGATTGATTTTGTTCCATATTAAACGAACTGCTGTTTAAGAGACAATTTTTGAACAAGTTAATAACCATGTTCTAATAACTCAGATCTTTTGTCTTTGCCATGATGACAGCACATATTTTTCTAGGTTTTTTGGAAGATATATTGAGCTTAAAGTGCACTTTTAAAGGGATAACTTGGTTAGGTGGGTTAACAGGGTTTCTACAGGTTTCATCAAGTCAAATTTAAGACCATGAATGAAATTTCAGACATACACAAGGCTAAACGCCAAAGAATTTTCCCATTGGCCCTGTTAAAGCGTTAAAAACTATTAAAAAAATTATAAGGAAGCAAATTAAACCATATTTATAAATAGAGTTAATAAATAATCTTTTGGTAAAAATTATTGAGATTGAATGTTAGTGATTGGACGGGTGTTGGCCCGATTGGCTAGCTTTACATGGACATAGGAAAATTAAGACTCGTTTACAATGATTTACAACACAATAATTTAGTTAATATAAGACATTAAGACTTTAAGACCCAGATCGAAGGGAAAAAAAAGAAAAAAGAAAAGAATTACTTAAGGGGTTAATTGTATTGACAAAACATTTTAAAACTGCTTTTATTCTATTCTTTTATCTAAAACATAAGACTTTCTCCAGAAGAATTTTTTTTTATAGAAAACACTGTGAAAATGTCTTTGTTCCATAAAAAAATCACTTGAGAAGAACTTCACAGAAGGGATAATAGTTTTGCCTTTAACTGTACATAAATTTCCTCCTTTTTGAATCCCATATCATGCCATTCCGTGCCTGTCATTTTGTATTAGCCGAAGCGACAAATACCATACAATACAAAATAAAACATAGAGAAAAGGCTGACATGCCAGTGACGGAGAGCAGTCATTCTGAGAAGGACAAGCGAAAAAGTCTGTCACCTGCACATTAAGTGACTGACAGCTCCGTAAAGTGGACCCCTACCTGAGAGACAGGTGTTGACAGCCTGTCAGAAGAGGGGGCTAAAAGCACACTCGGTGTGAATGCGTGTTCACGAGAGACAGCGATACAGCTGCTTGTGACACAGATTGTTAAGAGCTGTCAGCCTTTCAGAAGCTTCAATTAACAGCCAAACTGGACCATCTTCACTTCAAAACAAGATGCTATAACGAGACAATACACACCATGCCTTTTAGACACAAAAACACAAGTAACACTTGCTCACCCGTGACAGCACCCAAAAAGAAAATCTCAAAAGAAATACAAGAACAAAAGGAGTAAATAAAAGTGTTGAGAAGGGTTGCTTTAACTACTTTTAAAGGTTTTTTCTTTTAGTGGTGTGGTATTTGTCGCCTCATAAATTTCCTACATTTTTAACTGTCACATCATCAAAGTAACTTAATAATTAGTCAAAGATAACACAAGACAGACATCATGCAGTAAGGAGGGGGGGGGGGTGTAATCCAAACATACATAGCCCTGAGTAAAAAACAAAACAAAAAAAACAAAAGTGTCTAAATGGCACATGGCAAAAACATAGAACAGTAGAGAACCTTCCCAGGAGTTGCCAGACAACCTAAATTACCCCAAGAGCAGAGCGACAATTCATCCAAGAGGTCACAAAAGACCCCATAACAACATTCCAAGAACTGCAGGCCTCAGTTAAGGTTATTGCGTACTAAATCCGAAATTGTCTGTGTTTTTTGCACATTAAGAAATAAATTCAACCTCACGTTGTGTGAATCATATTGACACACTGCCTCCAACACTTTCGGCCATCATAAAAAAAAACTCTGACCGGGATCGATTTTTTTCCGCTTACAAGCAAAAAGCTAAATACAGAATGTCGTCATTTGAGCTACAGATAACATCATGACAAACACGGTGCATAATATAAAGACGGAATGAGGCGGACTGTTGAGAACTGTTGACATACTGCTCATAGATCGTATAATAGAAAGCATGGTCGGCTTTCGGTTTGTTGCTTTGACACGTCAACGTGGTCGCCATCTATTATAATGTCTATAGGTACTACTAGTCTCTGTTCAGGATTTATTTACGTACGTGAATGTGTGAAGTATTACAAGCAATGTATCAAATTCCACAGATTTCTTGATATAAACTTTACATTTCAAGATAATGCAGCGCAGCTCTTTCCTTCCTCTCTATGCAGTATTGGATGAACACAATATGTAGCACATTCCTCTTTCTACTTTGGAGAAGAGAGAACAAAGCATCACTGCTTAAACTGACTCCAAATGTTTTGCGTTTTTTTCGTAATGGATTAATTAATATGCATCGAACTCTGTGTGCAACGTTTGCTTACTTGACAAATTTTTGGTGTATGAATACGAAAAAAATTTGCATAGGAAATTTTGGACTTTAAGGTGAGTGTTCATGACTCCACCATAAGAGAGAAACTGGGACCAACAAGTTAGTAGATTAAGGCAAACACTTTCATACAGGGCTATATAGCTTTGTATTATGTTGTTCCATCTTAATAAAAACCATTTTAAAACTGCATGTTTCTCTTATCTTTGACTAATATTTTTTATTTATTTGATGATCTGCAACATTAAAATGTGACAAACATACAAAGAAATAAGAAATCAGTAAGGAGCAAATACTTTTTCACACCATTGTATACAAGGTTTGGACTCACAATAAAGTCTTTGTGATCATCTAGGATCCTGCTCACATCTGCCATTATGATTATCGATTGGATTAAAAGTAGCCAACAGACGCATTCCTGTTTACACCTCTATTTAATCAGTCTCTTTTGTCTTTACTTTGAGGAGGGGGTTCATGAACAAAGCATGTATGGGCTTTTTCAGAGTGTTTAACAGAGCATACGAGGAGCTTTTGTTTCAACTCTCTTAGCTAAAAAAAACCCAAACTCTGTGAGGTTTGTGTTTGAATCTAAATTGGTAAGAAATCGTTGTGCTTTGTACATTTTATTTCTCACCTTGAACCTAAACTTACAATTTTAAATGGCAAAGATTAAATCCCATCTGGCTGTGCTGTAATTACATGCACAATAATGTTTAGAAATAAGGTCAGTAGGAAAAGAGGAAAGACTTTTGCAGCCATTTGAATAGTTTTGAGCATCTATATAATTAAAGCAATTCAGTCATACACGTTTTTAAATTACCTCTGGAAGTGGTCCAAAGTGGACCATTTCTAAACAATTCAGCCCCCATTTACACCAGCATTTAGTGTCATCACCTTGCAATCAGACTGAGAAAAATACATCTTAATAATATCTGTATACAGGTCCAAGGACTGGTGCTTACCAGAAAAAAACTACCTGAAATTAGAAACGAAAACCTGAAGAGACTTTTACCTTCTGCATTAGCACTTTAATAGAGAATTACTTGGACTTAATCCTCTTCATCTCTAATGTGACAAGACCCACATTGAGAACCCAGGTGTACAGTAAAATCTCATTTGTTGTTTCTGTGCATTACACAACAGTAATGATGGAGCACGCCAGAACTGGAGCTGTGCTATTGTTCCTCTTTTGATACTTTCGTGGGTTTTGTGTTTTTAGCATGAGTGATAGAAAGGCGTCTTACAAATCTGAGGCAGACAATCAGAGGAGAGAATATTGTGACAGCTCACAATCTCTCTGGATGTCTTCAAAGTGTGTTACAAAAACTTCAGAAGCTGTCCAACTTGTCAGAATAGTTCCTGTAATGTGCATTACTTCCTTGTAGTGTAGTGTAGTTAACCTCCTGCTTAGAAGTTTATGGAGTTTAGTTTAAAGCACTATTTGCCTAGCACACCAACTACTGACACCTAGTATTTGTATGCAGTTTTTGTTGATTTTATCACAAATGCAGACATTCATTTGAATAGTATTCAAACACTAATGTGGTTGAATTCATTTGAATAACTTCTATGACTAGTGAAGCTATTTTTAAACAGTATGGTATGACTTACTGGACTGCACTAGCAAGACAGAGTTTCAACTACACTGTAAATTTGGTTGAAGGAATATTTTTACAGCCATCAAAGGAGAAATTATTTTTTTTTATATTGCCATACACAACCTGACAACAGTCTCGTCGCCTATCCAAGTATTAGAAACAACAAATAACCTCTAGTTGATCATTTGGTATCAAAAGTGGCTTATATGAAAGGCAAAGGCCTCTAGATTATGCTTATGTTACCAAAATAAAATTATGTCTTGATTTTTTATTGTTTAATTAGGACAGTAAGGTCTGACTTTGCTTAGACAAAAGTCTTTTCACTTAACAGAAATTATGTACAGTATAGAATATAAAGTCGTTGTGCAGTGGAAAAATAATTAACACTGTGTACGACTCCCATGAGCTTGGAGGACTGCATCCATACATCTCTGCAATGACTCAAATCACTTATTAATAAAGTCATCTGGAATGGCAAAGAAAATGCTCTTGCAGGACTCCCAGAGTTCATCAAGATTCTTTGGATTCATCTTCTATGCCTCCATCTTACCCCAGACATGCTCAATAATGTTCATGGCTGGTGACTGGGCTGGCCAATACTGGAGCACCTTGACCTTGTTTGCTTTCAGAAACTTTGATGTGGATGCTGAAATATGAGAAGGAGCGCTAACCTGTTGAAGAATTTGCCCTCGCCTGTGGTTTGTCATGTAATGGGCAGCACAAATGTCTCGATACCTCAGGCTGTTGATGTTCTCATCCACTCTGCAGATGTCTTGCACAGCCCCATACTGAATGTAACCCCAAACCATGATTTTTCCTTCACCAAAATTGACTGATTTCTGTAAGAACCTCAGGACCATGCAGGTTCCAATAGGACTTCTGTATTTTTTTTTTGATTCAACGATAAAATCTACCTTCTGCCACTTTTCCAAATGATCAACTAGCGGTCAATTTATTATTTATACACTTACATCTAGGATCAACGACAATTATTTTGTCAGGTAGTGTATATCATTTGCCATGTTTCATAAACATTTTTACTATTACAATTTCATGACTTTCAACATTTTTGTCAGAAAAAGTGTTTCTAAAGGTGCCATTGACTTGAAATGTTTCTTAGATGCTGGTAACAACCAAAGACATCCATGTATGCAAAGAAAACAAATCTAATTAGTTTACAAATTAAGTTATGCATAATGAAATGAAATATAAAAAAGTAGTGAACGCATGAAGACAGCAGTTGAAATCTCTCAGTAGTTCTTCAGCAACATCCTGCCCTTCGTCATTGTAGATTAGTATTAGCTGCTTCAGTCAAACATCTACTTTATCAGGATGGAGATGAAACCAGAAAAGCCTTTTATATAAAGTATTAAACACATTTCAGTAGTTCTCCTTGTGTCATTCCATTGTTATTACACATTTTTTCAGATTTTTTTGTTTTATGTTTGTATTGTTTGGATATTTATCAAAATCTGGTTCAATTATATGTTTACAGCTCCTTTAGAAACATTATTCCCAGGAAAAAAACATGATGTGTTCAATACTTGTATTACCCACTGTATCATACATACACCCACCTTAAGACTGTGCTCTCAACGAAATCAGTAAAGCTGACAAATGACACAAAGTAAAACACTGGGTGTAAACATAAATACTTCTTCCTTGTCTACTTCTGATCCAGTAAACCAATGTGCATCTTTAAAAAAATAGATGTAAACAGGATTAAATAATCAATTAGCCAGTCATTTTCCAGTTAGTTCTTGCCTTTTTGTGAACCAAAAAAAAGTATAAAAAAACAAAAGGTCATCTTGGCGTCTAAAGTTACCAAAGCAGATGTCACTGTAGGAGGACACAAGAAACGCAATAACCAGATCCCACCGGTTTTACACCATTCTCCATCCATCTTTGAACATGACTGCTGTTCTTTGTCCAAGCTCCAGCCCCATAAACTGAGAGCAGTGCTACTTAATCTAATCACTATGATCTATTAGGAGAGGTAGCTGTGATACTCCGTGTGGAGTCGGGCCACAGCAAATGTGTAGTGGGACCTGCGGCAAGTGCAAGAACTTTCCAGAATGGAGACGAACAGAGCTAATACCCAGCATTCATCAGTAACACATTTTGCAGCAGCAAAAGGGAGGGCTACTAAAGATTTAAACAAAATTAGCCAAGAAGCACAAGGCTGCATTAGTTTATAAGAGAGCTTGCTTAGAATCTCCAAGAAATACACTGTTTTCAATTATTCATCCAGCTAAAAGAATGATGTAACCCATTAGATTTCAGATTAATAAAAGACCTAAAAAAAATGAATGAAAAAAACCCTCTTTGCTCTGGAAGCAAAAGTATTAGTGTCTTTCTCGCTCTGCAGAAAGCTTATTCGAAGGTCCTAATTGACGTGTTGTTTTGGCGTTTTAGACTGCGGGTATGGATTCAAAGGCTTTTTTTCAGTGACATGAAGATCCATGTATTCTCAGATCAGCGCTGCTTATGGGATTGGTTGTGAAAGGAAAGAGTGAAGTGGGTGGAAAAAAAAGTGTCATTAAACATCAATGTCAACTAAATGCTGCTGTCAATGTGAAGAGAGACTCGTGACTCGTCGAGCACTTAGCGACCACGGCTGCGCAAAACTTTGTGTGTCCAAATCAAAAAAGCAAATAGGAAAATAAAGCTGGTTCATGCTTCATTATTGTATGGGAGAACAAGCACTATGTAACGTGATTGTGTGTGTGTGTGTGTGTGTGTGTGTGTGTGTGTGTGTGCACTTCGTACAAGAAGCAGAAACGCTCACACAAACATACACATGGAACAGGTGACTCACCGATGTACAGCCTCCTGCTGTAGCGCTGCATAAGGAGCAGCACGAAAACATGGAGAGGAATCAGGTTGATGATGAAGACGTATCCTCCCCATGCAGACACCTGCAACACAAAACATGAAACACACTTCAAAATATAGCAATGTTTGACCTCATCATACTGTATCAGGTTTACCATTCCAAGCATTAAATTTAAAAGCAATTTAGAGTTTAGGATCATTGAGTTGTCGCTTTATTTATTAGACTAAACAGAGTCTGAACATGTTTATTTCTATAGTGCTTTTACAATGTAGATTGTGTCAAAGCAGCTTAATTCTAGTAAACTGAAAAGTTCAGTTTTCAGAGTTGAAGTTCAGTTTAGTTCAGTTCAGTGTGGTTAAATTTCATTGCTGAAAGTCCAAACACTGAAGAGCAAACCCATAAATGTGCAGCTTCACAAGTCCCAAACCAAGCAAGCCAGTGGCGACATTGGTGAGGAACAAACTTTACCAATTGACGAAAGTGAAGAAAAAAAAAAAAAAAAAAACTCTAGAGAAACCAGGCTCAATTGGGCACAAGCATTTCTCCTCTGGCCAAAGCTCTTGTGCAGAGCTGCAGTCCAGGCGCCAGAGCCTGGAGAACACTTACATTTCTTATATGTTGGTATTAGTTCTTAAAGACCACTAAACCTGCAATAAAATTGAACAGGGATCTCTCTTAATTTTTTGGGAGATTGGTACAGATTTTTACTTGCCCTTCCAATATTTTATTTAGCACCAAGGAGTCAATTCTTAGCCACATATTTTAATGCATTAAAACAAGCCAAATTAAGTTTTGGGCTGTATCATACACCTGGCACAATAAGACGCAAGACGTGTTTGGAGTGATTTGTTGCTATTTTCAGACCAGTGCAACCCTGATTTTCACGTTTTGCGACATGTTGATTAAACAGCAAATCCATTTGTGCAACTTTGTGGACTCATGGATGTTCCGGTCTAGAAAGGAGGTGTGTTAAGACGCATTGCTGGCGCGTTGCTATTTTGAGAAACTGAAATAAACAGCACCATTGGCCTAAAGTCCGGCACAGAGCACATTAGTTATGCGCCCATGCGGGTCCAAATGCTTACACTTTGCTTAATACACAGAGGATGTACAGCAATACACAAATATCTTTACATATGAAAACAATTAAAGCATTAAAATGTTACAAAATTTTTTATTTTCTACACAAATATAAAAACCACTGCCTCCATCCCTTCACCTCGGGGTGCTTTTTCAAATTAATCATGACAATAAGCATTTGTATAATGTTGTTGTTATTATTAGCAGTATTATTTATAATATGTATATTTATATTTGTTTTATTAAAACAAGTTTAGATCACTATACGGGGCATAAGAATAAGACGTGTGTTTGGATATAACTCCGTTTTTTGACCACAGTTCGTTACTATTGTTCATTTATTAGTTTGCTGGAAATTAAACTGAATTTAGAAATAGTTTTGAAACAAATCTTTGTGCTTAAACAAAATGAAATATGTAGGCTAATGGATGTCTTCAGTGGAGTGCGTACAACAGTTTCCTTATCCACGAATGTAAAGGAGTAAAGAGAAAGTAAAGAGGCTGAATGGAGGAGGCTCATTCTTTATCCCCCACTGCAGATGGTTAACCTGTTTTCTAGCTAGGAAAGCATTCAGTTTTTCATCTTACAAAGTCTGCCGTGTAAATAGCAAGTGTCATGGTGCGTTGCAACTGCCTTAAAGAAAATGGGAGATGCACCTCTGATTGGTTTATTGCACGTTATACTCAAAACACACCCACACTAGCAAAAGTGGATTCGGACACGCCCTTAATGCTTTTGCACAATGCGATTTAGACTTAGATCGTTAAAATAGAGACCTTTGTATTCAACATAACTTTCCTTTAAAAACAATTGTCATTTAAAAACTAATTATCATGCTGTGGAAGAAGCGGAGTGAATCATTAGTATAAAAAATTAAATAAAGAAAAAATCTTTACTTGTGTTATTTCATAGGAACACAACTAGCATTGCCTACTTTTCATGTCAGACGCTGCATTTTGCAGATATTGACATTTTTACCTTACAAATTGAATAGCAGCCTTCACTCAGGCATTATCTAGAAGATTTTTAATGAAAGAAATTCCATTACTTTCAAAACCATCATGTTGCTGATGCTCCACTGTGGGCTGAGTGTAATCTTCTTTGATCGGTTATTAATAATCTGTTTTATGAATGAATAAAGAGAACACTGCTACCAATGCCACTCACAAAAAGAGAGAAATACTGTATTTGTATGCCAACCTCTTGAAAGCAGCAGGACAGGGTGCATGAGCATCGCTTTATCACTTCAACAAACAGAACAGAGCACACTAGTTATGATTGCATATTTAATAGATTGCTTCGAAAAAATGTTGAACCTTTTGAATCTGAATTTAATACTAAGACTTTTTATTAAGAGAATTTAGATGAAGCAGTTTAAGCCTTAAAGCAAAGATGCCCACACTAGGTCCCGTGGGTTAAAGTTGGCCCATGGTAACCTATGATTTGGCCCGCCATCCCATGTGAGAATGGTTTAGAGATTGATTTCAAATTTAATGCAACCTATTATTTGTTTTGCTTCGTTTTTAAGCTACAAAAAGCTATCTGAAATTAAATGGTATAAATTAATCAGATTTAGTTTAAAATGTGCATACGACGCATAGAGGACAACGCAGAGACTTTGGTGAGTGAATTATTTTTAAAAAATTATTAAGTTCAAACTACCTGTTTAAAATGAGCTGAAACAATTCTTGTAATTTCTTTGGACAATTTATTTGTTTTATGTTTAGTCCACTTAAATTTGTAAACCATTAAGTTAAGCGTTTTGTGTTGGGACAACATGAACAAATTGCGTCGGTCCAACTACCTGGTTCGGGGATTTGTAGTTTTCAGCATGCTTTGCGTGGGATTAAATAAAGACAGGGAAATGTTGACAATAAAAGTAATGTTAGGTGTTTAAAGTTAATAGAAAGACTTGTTAGAGTTCAACCTTCACTTTAGTTTAAGACTAATTAACAAAAATGCAGTTAGCCACAGGTTTTTCCCTTTTTCACAATATATACTATGCATAAAAACCTGACATATATACTTTGCACAATACAAATTTCAGCAAATAAACACCCTTAATGCGTTTATACCTTTTAAGATTTTCATAGTCATGATTTCTTTCACCGCTTCATTTAGGGAAACTCCTGAGATAAATAAGTTATATCTCTGAACTTTAATAATAAATCTATATAATGCTTCGCTTCCCATCTCCTTTATTCAGTCGCAATGACTTCTGGGACTTCGAGCGAGTATTACGCTCAAGTCTGCATTGATGTGTCATCAATATCAAGAATACATGTGGGAAATTTCACGCGTCCTCTGTTCTTGCAATCTTGAGTTTTGGAACTGAACTTTGGCAGTTGATGATGACGTTACACGAGAACACGAGGACACTAAAGAATGCATATTGAGAAACAGCCATAATAAACATACATGATATTATCAGACCTTTGAGTTTAAGTTAAATACAAATGTATTAACCCTAACCCTAACTTTTATTTGATAAAATCATGATGGACTAACTTAATTGCATTTCATTGTTTAAAATAGTTTTAGTTGGTGCTAAACAAAAATATTGGATGGAAATCCTGCCCTCATTTAAATGGAGTTCATCCAATGAGTTATTTTTTTTGGCTGCACTGACTGTACAATTCTCATGTGTTTGGACCTGTGGTTTTTATGAACATTAAACTAGCTATGCTAACTTACCATTGCATATCTATTGAAAATTCACAAATTGTGATGCAGAAACAATATATTGTGCACCCCTAAATGTTGGGTTAGTAAAAAATATTCCATTGGCAACTACCTGAAATACAAAAAATAAATACGTTTATGCAAGCTGAATCTATTTTATTTCTAGCAGTTGCCAAGTAAATATTTTATATATGCAATTGCATATATACATTTATTTATGCTAAATATTCATATTCATTTAATGGCTGTAGTTCAAGGAAAATAAAGTGGGCAAAAGATCCATACCACCAGCAATATACCACCTTCTAGAATAACACTATACTAAAAGTAAAGAAACGTAATGTGTCGTGACCAAGTTGTATCATATCGCCCCGGTCCCTGCTGACTCTCACTTCTATTACACACCACATTTACGAGAAAACTCCATTAGCACACTCAGCCTTTGGAACTTCTGCACTTTTCTAGGTCACTTAGGATGTCCCGTTCAAGAGAGCCTCTCTTAACTTGCGCCCCCCAGTTACGTGCCAGACTGTACCGGACCCCAAGGTCTCAATGGAGCAGATGACTCAAACTACACTGGTGTCATTTATGTTTATAAACACATTTGGAAAGCCAGAGACTATTGGGGGCTGGGCAGGGCTGTAGACCTCCATTATTAATGAGCGCTGCCTTCCTCCAGGGGAAGAGTCTCAAGTTTCAGAAATGGCTGATATTCATAACCGACTGGCGCTCTGCCCCCACCAGGGTGGCATGATGGATGGCTCTGGTTGCTTATTCATTTATTTTACATATCACATTAATGGGTTGAAAAAGAGCAAGGGCGACGTGCAAGCAGCCCCAGAACACCAAATGCGGGAATCATACGAATTTAATGTTTCCAGTTCAGATCGCAATTCCACTTTAACGATTATGGTTCCTTGACTTAGGGTAATTTAACCATTCTATAGCAATTATGCTGTTTTACGTCTCATGAACATTACATTAAAAAGCAAGTTCATGATTCAGCTGATAAGACCAAGTAATGACTTGCGGTTCAGTGAGTGAATCAAATAATAATTTCCAAGCGCACCAACTGAATCAGATAATGTGCTGATGAGATTGATGAGTTTTGTGTGTGACTCATTTGAGTCGTTATGACTGATTTAGCTAAAAGAATCATCATTTATCAGCATTTATCATCATTTAAAGCAACAAATAAAGAGTATATAGATTTACATTGCAAAATTAAAGTTAGAAAATTATTCAAGTTGCAACAAAAACATTTCACAGCACAATCATTTTCAACATCAATAACAAGCAATCTTTACATGTTGAAAGCTATAAATTACTATAAGTTACTAGTTAACTAGCTCTCTGCAACTCACATGGTCGTCCACTAAAGCCAAGCAGGGCTGCGCCCGATCAGTACCTGGATGGGAGACCACATGGGAAAGCTAGGATGCTGCCGAAAGTAGTGTAAGGATGCTTGTACACTAGCACTTTTGGTCCACAGCCAGGTTTGTTGGAAGTCAAGAGTATGGTACGTTTAGCTAGTGTGAACGTGTCTTCTGAACCATACCAGAGTCCGCCTGGAAGAAGTGGTCTGGGGTACAGTTCATGTGTTTTCATAAAGTTAATTTGTGTGTGTGTGTGTGTGTGTGTGTGTGTGTGTGTGTGGCGTATTGTATCTTGGTGACAAGCGTGACTGTGCCAGGGCAAACACCGTTATAATGTCTGCTTGTTTCCTCCACAAACAGCTTATGCAGACACTGTGTGATGTTCTGAACAATTATAATATTGTTGTGGCAGATAAAATATCCAAAACCGAAAGACTCAGTAAAATCAGAATGATCGCAATGTGCTGACGTCTTTCCATTTTGGCACTTTGTTTTTGTGACTGTCACTCAGCAACAGCCGTAAACAAAACAGCAGCTTGATGATGCAAGCATACCGGGGGTTCAGAAAGAAAAAAGACAGTGTAAACACAAACCCACCGAGAAGGTGGCAAGGGAGGACAATCGAACTTGTGTTTGGTCCAGGCAATTGAACCAAGTGTGAAAGCACCCTTAGTGAGACCAGCAGGGGACACTCAACCAGCAGTCTGTGTGGGTCCTAACGCCCCAGTATATTGATGGGAACTCTATACTGCTAAGTGAGCACTTCGAAAAGAAGAGTAGGGGTTTATCCCCAACATCCTGGCCAAATTTGCCCACTGGTCTCTGTCCATCATGGCCTCCTAACCATCCCCATATCATAATTAGCTTCAGCACTCTGTCTCCTCTCCACCAATCTGCTGGTGTGCGATCTAGCACAATATGGCTGCTGTTGCGTCATCCACGTGGATGCTGCACACTGGTGGTGCATGAGAAAATTTGCTTTGTGTGCAAAAAAAGTGCTTTATAAAATGTAATTAATTATTATTATTATTATTATTATTATTATTATTATTATATTAGTAGTAGTAGTAGTAGTAGTAGTAGTAACTAATACAGTTATGATAACTAATAGCCTTACCTTTTCCAAATGTTATTGTCCAAAAGTTATTAATGCAATAATGTGCACCTTTTGTAAAGATGCTTTAAAACTATTATTGTGAAAAGCTCTACACAAATAAACTTGAATATAATATTAAATATTGACTTTCAAATACTAGATTATTTAATTATCCTAATTAGAAGATCATGTTACACTGGAGAAATGATTGAAAAAAAAAACATTACTATCCAACAATAAAAGAAAAATACTTCTTTTTTTTTATACACTTTATATTACACTTTATCCTTAAAGCAATTGGGCCTTAAAATATTGGCACTAAACTGCAACTAACTATAGCCATTGGAATGAAATGTCATTATACAAGTAATTTAGTATGATATTACAACAAGTCATTAATGAAAATAAATTCCACCACAGTCAAATCAAATAAATTCAATAAACTCACCATGTAAAAGTAGGAGAGACAGCAGCCGATGGCCCAGAAGACGGAGCCAGTTTTCACTGATTTCACCTGTGTGCAGAGAAGAGGACACACTTAAGCTAATTCTGCTAATCCCAAACACAGGTTCTGATAGCATCACCTCAAACAAAGTCGAAAGCCGCTATGAGATAAGAAAGAGACCAAGAAATTCAATGTTTAAGACACGCTTGACAGCAAAGTCCTTGCCGTCTCAGCTGACAGCGAGCTCTAGAGAGAAGGGATGGGCTAAAAATCATAGCGCCAAAAAAGACAAAGTATGCTGCCACTGCATTCGTTCCAGCTGTCTCGCCGTTCAGCGGAAAAAAAAATATGTGATGAATGTCTGTCAAGGTTATTTAATCATTTCTACTGTGTGGGACAGTGTAAAAATTTCTGAAATGGATTTTCAGCCATTTTAGAATGGGCAACATAAACATCAAAAAAAGGCATCTGTATGAATTCTGAAGTCATAATAACAGTTAACTTATGAACCTTGATAGCAGTCAAACAACAGAAGCTGAGAACTAGAACATTCATCTTTAACAAAAAGATTCAGGAAGACAGACACACCTAACTCAAAAGAACAGAATTATCCAGATTTATGAAATGATGATTAAGTGGTTAAATGAGAAAACAAAAAAACTAATTTAGACACAAAAACCCCACAAAATTATTAATTATCTGAGTCAAATAATCTGATTCAAGAGCAAATATCAAATAATTAGGTTAGAATTGCAATTGTGAATAGATTTTACTCAAACGAATAAAGTCATCCAGATTGATGAAAAGAATGAGATGGAATAAATAAGATAGATTCTGTGAACCAAATCAAGTAATTATCTGAAAAAGTATATAAAAAAAAACTGATTCATAGATTTATGCAAATCCAGGTTTCTGGTGAGTCAGGACATTTCTGTGAATGAATCATTTGATTCGAAGATCTGACTAAAAAGAACCAGATAACTATATCTTCTTGATTCATTCATTACTTAAGACCAGGGGTGCCCAAACTTTTTTATACGAAGGGCCAAAAAACAAACTTGATTGAGGGTGGTGGGCGAAAGCTAAATATACCAAACTGTATTACATTAAAGTTGGCATGGTAACCAGAAAAAAAAACACTTTAATTGTATAAATATATTTTATAATGTAAAAACATTTTATAATGTACTCTTACAATAAAACCATAAACAATCTCATTTATAACAAAATGGAGTTTAATGTTTGAATCTGAGATGTTGAATCTGTCAACATCTATATAAAAAAAAAAAAAAAAAAAAAAAAAGGGTTTCATAACCCTTTAAAAAAATCAGATTAGAGTCAAAAACCCCACAAAATTATTAATTTGATCTACACTAGATTCAATTGAAACGTTTCATTTCAGTTTTTTTTTTTGTAGCTCAGCAATTAAACAAACAAAAACTTATGGTAAATTACATATGACAATCTGTGTTTAAGGGGTTTTGTGGTTCTTTGATCACTTCTCTTATTGGTTGGCAGGCCAAATCAAAAGTTACCATGGGCCAACTTTGGCCTGTGGGCCCTAGTTTGGGCATCTCTAATTTAGACTGATGTTGCCTTTACAGTTACAATTCATTGCACAACCAATCATAAACATTACAATTCATTGCACAGATCTGACACACACACAAAAAAAAAAAAATCAGATTTATATTTCAAAAAACCTAGGGTTGGGCCGATAAACAACATTAAATTGGATCGTGATAAAATTTATGTCAATAACAATAAGGTCTGGACTTTTTTATCTTATATTGATCTAAGTTTAATTAGACAGCAGAAATGTGCAACAATGGGAATCTTAAACTGTGTTATCGGCCTGAAAAAAATTAAATATATATTTAATGGTCCCTAAATTTTGTGGCTTAAGTAATTGTTGGGGAACTCTTTTAAATCTGGAAGCATTAACAACTTATATCGAAACATATTTCATTATCGAT
>CAIGQZ010033112.1:23752483-23785210 GCA_903798205.1 Danio tinwini
TGATAGATGGACAATTGGATGGATAGATGGACGGATTAATGGATGGACAACTGGATAAATGGATGGATGGACAATTGAATGGATGGATGGATAAATGCTGTAAAATATGAAATAAATGCTTTAAAAATTAAATAAAATGCTGCCTTACTGAAATATAATTAGTTAGTAGTTATTTACCTTTAGTAAATTAAAATTCGATTTAAATTACAGTTTTAGTTTACAATAATAACCCTGATTAAAAGTATGTAACATGAACTAATAGTAACAAGCCTTTTTATTTATTTTTTAAACGGTTACCAGGAAAACTGAATAAATAAAAAAAGAAAATTGAAATTAAAATAAAAGCCCAAGAGAGACAAAAAAAAAGAAAAAAAAAAAAGACATACCGTTCCTCCCACTATTCTGCCCAGTGGGTACCAGGCCCTCTCGTCAAACCAGTTGAGGAACTCATAAAAACCATTAGTGGTGAGATGATGAGTTGATCTGTAGTTGAACCTGTAGACAAAAAAAAAAAAAAAGACAGTCACTTGTTATCCAAAAGCAGAAAACCTTGCATTTTATAAGCATGGTGATAATGTATAATGTTCTACATGGTGAGATGAGGTGTGTGTTAAGACATTGCATAAATTACAAATACTCAATTGACAATCACCATCAGTGCCAAACCACAAACACAACAACAGGAGAATGGAAATGGTAAACAAGTAATAAAAAAAACATTTAATCAAACGGAAAAGCTTGTTTTGATTAACTTTCAATGGTTTAATCTTGAAGGACACATTTTGAAGGACACAAATTGTTGTTTCAGTGCACACAGACTGGAAGACAGCTGTTCAATCAGTCATGCATTCATGAACAAGGATTTTTGCTGGTTTGTCCTTTAGGCCAGTTTTCTGGCACAAGATGAATAAATAACTAAAACTCTTGAATTGTTTGCTATTTATTTAAGACACCTGCTCATAAGAAAAAAATGGAGATGGGGGACAGAACACACACACACACACACACAACATATGTAGTGGTATTATGTTACGTATACAATTATTTTAAAGCAATTTTAGCAAAGATAAAAAAATGTTAACACAACTTTGAGGCATTTAATTAATTTGTTTTATAAAGAATTTAGCGTTTAAATGAACGCATTTCCTGATAATTTTTATGAATCAGAAGCATTAATTTGATGTATACCAGATTAAGAAAAGCTCAAACAAAAGCACTACAAACACGGCTGTAATTAAACTGTGTAATCCGCTCTAATGCCTTTATCAGTCCAAGTTCAGCAAACTGTGTCCTGCTATCTCTCCAAACTCCAGTAGTCATTTCGAACATTTCCATCACTAACAATAGAAGATGACTAGCTTTTCAAGGCAGGGCCCTGTGTGACTGCTTCATATGCAAAGAAATTAAAAGCCTAAGCAAAGCCTGGTTCCTAAAAATGCATGAGTTTGTTAAAATTTATGCAGGTGATATTTTAACAATTCCAGCAAACAATAAAAGACACGAGCACTGGCTGGTAAGCAAATACAATTCCTATTGGCAGCAAAATAAAATTAACAGATATAAACTTTGAGTGAGCCAGCAGAAACATTAAGGACACTTCATTTGTGAACAGAGCTGAATATACACTTATCCAAATAGTTGAGATCTATGAAATTAACATTTTCGTACAAATCCATCAATTCAGTGACTCCCTCATAAATATGTCGCGTTTGCTATTTAATGAATTAGTGTTAATGAACAATTATTCTTGAAATAATGATTCAGGAACTAACTAAATGAAAACATCACTCATTTCATTAATGAAGGAATCGACATTTTGAACAAATCTCAAATGTATTAATCAACCGCTTTTAGGCTTCACCCCTTTCATTATTAAATGAACTAATATTGTTGAACAAATATCTAGAAAGAATGATTCAGTGACTCAAATACTTTCATTAATGGTTGAATCAACATTTTGAACAAATCTCTTGAATGTATTGTTTAATCAAATCGCTCAAAGGCTTTATACCTTTCTAATATTGATAAACAACTAATATTGTTGAACAAATCTCTTGAAAATGATTCAGTGACTCAATCCAATACTTTATTATTGGATTAATCAGTGTTGTCAAAAAAATATCTTGAAATTACAATTTGCCAATTAAATGAAGACTTCACATTAGGGCAGCACAATATATAATTTTAGCATTAATATCGCAATGTGTAAATCTGCAAGTCACATTGCAGGATGTGAAGCAATTTAAAGTGAATGTAAACCACTTTAACAAATATTAATTGTGTAATTATTTGTACAGTGAAGACTAAAAAGTGTTATTTTACATTGATTAACTCTTTCACTCGTACAATCACATCAGTGTGATCCGCCTTGGCTGTTTCCTGAAGTGTATGATCACACCAGTGTGATTAGAAATTTCAAAGCACACGTCATCAACAGCTAAAATTCACATCTGATGGTGTGCGCTGAGGCACAGAAAGAGGTGCACAGCACTTGTCATAAACCACAATTTGTTCGTGCTTTCAAACATTTATTTTAGGTTTCAGACATTCAAATACACATAACTACAAGCAGAGCATACCCTTTAAGGCTTGTAAAATGCACATGGAAGTCTATGGAGACGACAATAATAATTATTTTTCAATATACACTAACTGGACTACGTGCTTTGTTCACGAAAGATACACATCGTTTAAGTTACTAGAATATTTTCTCTTTTCCTCTCACAGATAAACAGTTGCTTACCTTTATGTATTTCGGCAGAAAAATATGAATAAACATGTGGTAAATTCAGCAGCTCAAATCTCTCCTGCGGTTAATGTGAAGTATTAATATTTATTGCATTACGCATTAATTGACCATTCGCTAAGCCCCACCCTCCTTAGTTACTGTTGCTACGCCTGTCAAGCGTTCATGCCTGGCACGTCTATTACAATATGCATGCGCCGGTGTCAGACATTGCCAGGGATATAATTAGTCATTTTTGGCAAACAGGTGAGATATCCGAGTAAGCCAGACAAAAAAAGGACTGCAGTATGCATTACAGGGGTATATTCAAGACATAACATGCAACCGATTAAAAAAAAAAAAAAATCAAAAATCAAAATTGAAGCTAGGTTAGCCTAGTCTCCTCATACACTGACCATTCAACAGCTTAGTTCATGCACAGCAGGATAGGTGAAATTTAAAGAATCTAATAACCAATTAAACCATAATTTCTCTTTTTTTGCCAAAAAAAGCCTGATAGATTAATTGTTGTGCAATGAAATATATCGTTAGCGTAACTAACAGATGAGAAAACACGCATGGACAGTGCTTCTACAAAATTCATTCAAAGAAAGAACAGCCAGAAAGGCGAAATTGATGGATTGGGGCCAAATATTAGCATCATTGACCCATAACAATGTACAGTAGCTATAACTGTCAGTATGTTTGTGTGCTTTTTACACAATTTCTATTCTAATTAGCAGTTAAGCGGAATAAATAAATTGAAATGCAAATCAAAGTATAAATATCAGAAGTGAACAAATAGATTTTCCCTACAAGCAAATATTAATCCGACACTAAATATAAAAGCAGACACTAACTCGTTATAACAGTCACCAATGACTAAATCCTCAAAAAAAAGACGAAAACATTGGTAAATTGTAGCTTTGACATGGTCATGAAAGTTGTAAATGACTGAAAAACAGCTACGGGTAAAGTATATTGATCGCAAGTGCTGTTTGTGATCACATCTCGGTTTTGTTCTGTTGATATGTAATTTCAAATATTCGTAGCTTGAAACAGATGATTGCTATTAGTATGACTACTATGGCGAAGGCATAACCGAAGCAGTGCTAATAATAGAGCAAGAAAAAATAAATAAATAAAAAGACAGCTGTGAAACATAACCTGCTTTGTACTTTTGTAGGAAACACAGTTTAGATCTTTTTAGGGTAAGAGGTGTGAGAGTTATTGCCGTACATCACTGAATGTGTCATCGAAATATCGAAAACAAAACCAACTTAACTCCGCTCCTTTAGCACTCCTCACACAGCTTGATCCATGCTGGCATTCCTCCCCTTGGGTTTTAGGTTTTGAAAAAAAATTCCACAAACCCTGTCCAAACTTTCAGGATAACGGGTATCAGATTTGCACAATCCATATGCACAATGCTTTGGCTTGTTTCCCCTCGCTTGAAAGCTTGACAGAGCTCCTGCGCGTAGCTACGGTTGCTAAGCCACGATTGGTGTGTGGCAGTTTTTGGGTGTGGTTTAGCGAAGGGTCAGTTGTATTGTATTAGTTTCTACCCCTACCTCAACTCTAAACCAAACCCTCATGGTAATGTAAAAATATATAGTCACAAAAATTACACTATATTGACGCGAGTATCCTCAGCTGTATCCCATAAAGACTTCACGCTGCAGAAGAGGGTTAAGTTTAGATGGGATACAGCTGAGGATACTCACGTCAATATAGCATAATCTATTAAAATACTATTTTATTATATTATGCTATATTGACATGAGTATATTTAGTTGTATCCCATGTAGCAAATAAAATACAATTAATGCGTAATTTAATAAATACAAATACTTCGTTAACTTCCGATTGTAGCTGTATCCCTTCTAGCAACAATAGCGGTGCCCATTAACAGTCACATAACAGATAATATGATCATTATTAAACTGTTTAAAAGACAAAATATATGTTCCATCACATATTTGAGAATCAGAGTATCAAAAATTTCACAATATAATAAGAACATTGTCAATATGCATAAATCATTGGGGCTGGTGGGTCAGGTTAAAAACGACGCAATGGAAACTTAAGAATGCAATGGATTCTAAGTAACGCTCACATAAAAGACCCACGAAGGAGGGTTAGTTAGAAAATTTAAAACTCGAGTGAAAGCATTAATTAATTTATTTACCTCAATACTGTTAGACTTCACATGAAAACCATAACGTTCTGTTTATTTCACTTTCATTCTATTTTAACCTTTGTTTTATTTTGTATTTAAATTTTTATTTGATTCACTACCTATTAAAAAAAAAAAATCACCTCAATCATGAATTATTTCCAAAAAGAATCTTGGGAAATTATATTCATTATATATAATATAAAACTAAAAACTAAATATTGCAATATCAGCTTTTTTCAATATTGTGCAGCTCTACTTCACGTCTCATTATTGGATGAATTAACATTTCTGAACAAATCTATTGAAAGGATTTTTTTAAATATTTAAAGACTTCAACCCATTTACTGCTCAAGAAATTACCATTTTTGTATGAAAAAATGTTTCAAATACTATTAACACACTTTTAGCCATCTACTGTCAAGGTGAATTAGGCCCAATCCCAATTCTACCCCTTAGCCCTTCCCCTTACCCCTGCCCCTCGTTTTGCGCGTTCATGTGAAGCGGTAGTGGTGTCCCAACTCTCTTCAACTTGAAGGCGTAGGGCTAAGGGGAAGGGGTATACACCCCTTCGAATGAAGATTTTTCAGGACCACACTCGAAACCAAGGGGTACGAAAATTTCCCAGAATACACCAGCTACAAAAATAGAATTGGGATTGGGCCTTAGTCCATTTTCATAGCTGCTATGGAAATAAGGATTTATATCTGCACTATAAACTGCGATCATAGAATTTCTAAGATAATGAATTTGTAGCGCACAATTAAATAGGTCAACAGCAGCATGAACACCAATCTGCATGGCAGCCATGATCTCACATTTAATAAGATTTAATAAACAATCTAAATCACAGTCATTTAAGAATAAGATCCCAAAGGATTCTGAATGTAGACTGTGACCTTTTAATGATCAATCATGCAGTGGTAAAAATGACTTGTTCTTTCAATTGGTCCTACTTTACAATTAAAAAAGAACATTGCTTACCCTACCTATCATTCATCTAATATATATAGCATCAGCCCTGGCTAAGGTCCATCGAATATTACTCTCTTATTGAAAGTTTACAGCTCTAGTAGATTCCTGATTGCTTCTATTGTTAATACGAGCAAATTGCGTTCGCCGGGATAGCAAAAGCATTACTTCTGGATTTATTTAATCAGATTGTGCATGGATGGCAAGTGTCAGCACATGGCCAACCATCAGATTAATGTCCTCACTATTTTGTAATACTGCCATCTTGCTGGCAAGAAGCTCAGCCTTTGCAGGAAAATCTGGCAACCTGGCACTCGAGTAGGAGGAACGACAGAACTGTGAATCATGCGTATTTAAAGACCCCTTCAAAAGCACACAAACCGTCCATCACTGACCCTGACTGCAAACTGACACTGAGTGCATCCCCAACCTCGCCGACCTTCCTTCCCTCAGAGAGGATAAAGATTCAGAAACCTTTACTGGCATGGTCAAACTCTCCATCACGATCTGATATCTGACCCGGTCCCTGGCAATCAAAGAAGACTGCAATGTTCTTTCTGCAAGGGAACAACATAAATGTGCCAGGCAAATCTATATGATACTGTGGTTGTCTGATTTCATTGCTGATTTGAGATGCATTATTGAAATGCAATGTTCTGGAGATTTCTTTCCCACATTCAAGCAAATAGACTTTGTTCTTGAATGTCTATTATCGACATGAATCGCTGCCCAGGGATGCAGTTATGAAGATGGCCGTCGAATGAACTGACTTGCATTAAAGAGACTTGTTATACACTGCTAGGAGTTGAATGGATTCCGTTAATGGCCGTTTCTGAACTATGGGCGCTTTTGGCCCTTTTAGAAAGTAAACTTTTAAAACTAGCTAGCTATAATCAGTTTTCTGATAAAAGTGCCTGTGATTGAACAACTGCACTAAATTATGTACATGCATTTAAATACTTTCTTTGAGGGAAATGGCCGTGACAGAAATGACAATTTAAACATTTGTAAAATAAAATGGCCAGTTTTTGGTTGCAAAAATCCTAGAGACACTTGGAAGAGGCACAAAATGCTCTGCTCGAGTGACATTTACATCTAGTTAAAGTACATACATACATTACCTTTAAAAAGTTTGTGGCTGGCAAGAGGTTTGTTAACATTTCAGTGTAGGCAACTCATATCCACTATTAATCTGTTATAGCACTGAAGACTATTACTCTAATAAGCTCCAAACTGGTTGCCTGCTTACCAGGGCTCAACAATAAGGACTGCCCAATGGCCTGGGGCCAGCATGAGAGATGCTTGGGACAGTAAACCAAAGTTATAATAGTTTTTATTTCGTTTCCACATTTGGACTGAAAACAGAGACTGTAAAGCCTAATTTAACCTAATGTGTGAAAGACTGAATCAAAGCGCATCAAATGATCGGTAATTAAAAGGGAAAAATAGAATAAATATATGTACTTTTATATTAGACACACATCTGATGTTTGTATTTGCACCAGCTTCACGTCCCCAACTTCACACATTGGGTTAAATTAGGCTTTTACAGTCTCCGTTTTCAGTCAACTTCCTCCACTTTATCTGTTCAGCTGAGAGAACGGAAACAACCCCGTGATGTCAGACACAGCGACATTCCAAGATGGTGGCGCCCTAGGTCTAAAATCTATAGTAAAACATGCCGTTTTCTGCTAAATGGTTACATTAATGAAAATATAGCAAACAAACTTGATTAAAGTCGAATCCAATACACAAAATAATGTAAACTTGACTGAGTGCTTCATTCTTCATTTGCTCCAGTTCCTTACAAACATTTGTTGCTTGTCGCATGCATTGTATTCCACACGCGGGTTCAGTTGTGCTCTCATAGCGGGGAAATTAAAACAAAACCTGTTGCAGAACATTTATAAACACGGACAACCTGTCTCCAAACAATTCTTCTTCTTCTTCCACCTGTTTTGGCAACACAACATGGCGTCTCTCTGCCATTTGAACACTGTAACAGGTAAAACAGTCTTCGAAGCTATCATGCATATTAATGAAGTTGCACCTCATTTACAATGGAGTGCGCTAATTGGTTTGAACGAAGTCTTTCTCATGAGTTAATGCTGCACATTTAGAGTCGCAAGTACAGACATCCACTCTCCATGCTGGACTACACGCAATTATCTAATCGTCGTGACGCAGCTTCAAACATTAGTTTCAAACTGGAAGAGCGAATTTGCTTGAAATAACAAAACGACCAAGTTTCACTTTTTTGTGCAATATATATGTCCTAATAGTGTTTATAGCAGCGTAGGAAACATATGACTGTCAACAGCTCAAAAAAATGTGTTTTGATGTTTCGTGACCCTTTAAGTGCTACCTTCACTGTGAAGTCATTATCACCATATTGCTTTTCGGTTCCTCTTATCTGATGAGATGTTGTGAGCAAGTTAAAAAACTTTTTTTTGGTGGGACCAGTGAAAATTTTGGCAGGGCAAGTAAAAATCCATTTAATCTAGAATGTTTTTGAAAAAGGATCTTATGCTCACCAATGCCACATTTAACTGATGCATTTGAATACATTTTAAATTGACATTCACTTACATGACAAAAAATACTGAATTTTCAGTATCATTTAAAAAAAACAAACAAGAAATTTAAAATGAATAAAAAAGCAACTCCTGAACAAAAAACTATAATTTTCCCATGACTGCATACTTTTTCAACAATCATCCCCAAGAAATAAGATCACAGGGAAGTCACCCGGAAATGACCCAAAGCGAAACTGAGCCGTGAGATTTAAGGTGGGGTAATCCTCAGCAGACAATGTGCAGAACTATCAGATTTTGTGACTGTACACAGCGATGTCTTTATGTGAGCGATGAACTGGAATTCTTTCATCTGCAGTTTAACCTCTGTGACATGTGTTTCGCTCGACGTTCCCCCCAAATCTGAACTCCGCTCTTCATAAAACTCAATTTCACACTGCATGGACATACATGCGCAGCTTTGAAAAGGTCCCATTCAATTGCGTTCTGCAACCTAACATTTATTAACAGCCACTGCACAGGGTATGGGGGGAAATTGCTGCTGAAGGCGTGGCTGAAAATGCTAGACATAAAGGTTGCTTAAACCATGACTTTTTGTACAGACAAAGCGTCTAAAGTTCAGAGTTGAAAGCGGCAAGGTACTCCAAAAAAAGCAAGATGGCTTTTAGTAAATAGAGGTACAAGGATTGGTTCAGAGTTCATTATACTGCAGTGAAGGCATGATTGTGTTAATTTCTTGTTGCTTGGCAAAACAGAACAGAAGATGGAATATAGTATGTAGACTTAAGAAATGCAAGAAATTTTATAATTCCCAGTACATCCTGAAAGAGCTCAACCTTGACGCACAAAGAAGTCTTCAACAGAAATGCTGAAACTTTAGATGGTGGACAAAACATTTTTATACACTAAAGTATTCAAAGACGGCAACAAATCATGTGTGCTTCACTGTCTTCAATGGTAAACTAAAATTCCATCTATTATTCATTTATTTTCCTTCGGCTTAGTCCCTTGATCAACAGTCACCACAGTGGAATGAACCGCCATCTGTTCCGGCATATATTTTTACATAGCAGATGTCCTTGCAGTTACAACCCAGTATTGGGAAACACTAGGGGTGCACTGATATAGATTTGTTGGCCGATATTGATAACTGATAATGCTTAAGATTTGGAGGCTGATATACTATAGCCGATAAATATAAATATTTCAAAATGTTATATTTTTATTCAGTAAACGACTGATTTCATTTTAAAACAATAGCCTACTCAATGCAAAAATTTCTAAATTGTAAGGTGATTATATATACCTATATTCACGATTTCACATAAATCTTTACTGTTGTATAAAAATAATAGGTTACATAACAAAACGGAATTTCATCAAGTTAAATAAATAGATTTTAAATAAAATTAAAATGAAAGAACTAAGAACTGAAACCAGCTCAAATGTTCTTGAATAAAATGTTACAGTAATGTACACAGGTACAAATATGTAATGTCCGAAAATGTGTTTTGAGAGGTGTTTTGACAGTTTAGAACCATAGTACAAGCAAAAAACTAAGAGATAGTATTACTTTAGAAAATGCGACAAAAATTCGTCCCATTGGGCATTTTAGATTCTTTTAAACACATGTAGGTGCTGCTTGTCAATCGGAAAACACTTCTATGTTCGTTCTTGCTGTCAATTGTGGGAAAAATGATCGAAGAATAGTTTATAATAAAGCCCTGGTAGTTTGAAACTTTAACTGCAGGCGATGTGTGATGCATGTGCACGTAAAGTGGAGTCAGATTTTGATACAACAATCATGACAAACACGGTGCATAATATGAAGACAGAATGTGGCAGACGGTTGAGAAGCCCTATGCTGGATTCAGTGACTGGGACAGATCTCCCCTGCTGCTGTTTGGGGTGCTGTGAAAAAAACGTGTCGGACCACTATGGGTGTGTGTGTGTGCGGTGATAGCTATCACGTGCGCTCATTATAATCATTATAAATATGCTGATCAAACTAAATACAATCTTACATCTACACATAGCAAGCAAAGCGTAGATAACAAATAATCGTATTAGATTACAAACAACCCAACGAGTAGTTTAGCACATGTGCATCGCTGCTAATGTTTACACGTAAAATTTTTCCTGAGGTGATTTAAACCAAATTACACAATAACAGTCTATCAAACATATTTACAATGATAAGGAATATGGTTGCTTACTATTTTATTAACGCACAGCAATGCCACACAAAGAAAGGACAGACTTTGAAGGAATAAAAAATGAGAGGAAAGCTCCGTTATAGTGCAATGGACAAGTCTAAACAAATTCAACCCACTCATGTGTGAGGCAGGCAGTTCTGTACAACTACGTAATCTATCGGCTTAAAGATATCAGCCCAATTTTGATATTGGAGCGATAACGATAACATTAAAAATAACATTTACCAGTCGATAACGATATGGCAGCTGACCTATTGTGCATCCTTAGGAAACACCTGTACACTCTCACAATCACACATATACTACAGCCAATTTAGTTTATGCAATTCACCTATACCGCATGTCTGTGGGGGTAAACCAGAGAACGCAAAACCCACACCAACACAGAGAGAACATGTAAACTACACAGAAACTGATCCAGCCGGGACTCGAACCAGTGACCACCATTCTGTGAGGCCACTGAGCCACCGTGCCACCCCCACCTCTTATTAAAACATAGACTTCCAGTAAAATTGGTACAAAATACCTTTTATCATACAAGTGGCTATTAAACCCGAGAATATTTCACTGTGCAAAAAGGAAAAATAAATAAATAAATCAAGAACAGAGAAAGTCTATTCAATTCCAAATGTCTCACCATGACTGGGGTTATGACAAGAGTGAGGGGCTAGTCTGAACTCAAGTATTGGTTTCTGTTAAATCGCTTTCCTCCTCTTAAATCACACCTCACACATTTTTACAGACCAAAAGATATTTTAGACTCAATGAGGTCGTAGAAAAATGACTGTAATAAATTTACACCTCGTCGTCAGGCTAGGTAGCTTGTCATATTAAATTTGATGGCTGACATTATGCCTGCATCACCTTCATCAATTTAATCATGATGCAGGCAAGGAACGTACGAGGAGTTTCAATTTTGGAGAGAACAGGCGTCTGCTGCTGCTGATGAAAAAGAAATGCACAGCAAACACAAACTTTGAGGAAAACTGTTAAGCAGTCCTAATAAAAAATCTATTCCAAAATGTTACAGCAAAGACATCTAATGCAATTCGAAGTTCATAAATAAACAAACTGCAGAAAGGGTTTTAATCAAATTCACCAGAGCTGCAAGTGGCAATAAAAACAAGCTGCAATACATTTTAAAGTTGGTTATAGATATGTTTTTTCATAGAACAATACAACAACAAAACTTTGATAATTGATTGGGTGCAGACATAACTGAATGCAAGCTTGCAGTTGACTGCAATATCCTTAGTTTAAATGGCACCTATGATGAAAATCATCTTTTATAAGCAGTTTGGACAGAACTGTGTGTAGGTATAGTGTCCACAGTCATATTGGGGTAATAGAAACAAAGTCTCTTTTTTTTTAACGTTTTAAAGCTGTGAATAACCAGCAGATCACTCAGATGTCAGCTTATAGACAAAACCAGCTGATTGACATGACTTTGAAATGCTTCAGTGTCCCTGTATCTGTGGTTACACTAATGCCGAGTTCAGACTGCATGATTTTCAAAGTAGTCGTGTCACAGATGTTTTTACACTGCATGACTATCTGGGCTAGTGTTCTTTCTGTGCTGTGTTTACACTGTAGGATGGATCAGCAACAGGAGAGTTCATACTGCATGACTTTAAAATAGGAAGAATCGCCGACAACTTTGTCCAAACTACATCTCACAGCCAAACAAACGCAAGAAGTGACATGGAAACAAGGCTAGGTCACATACTATATCTCTTGTTATTGACTACATAATGTAAACGGAATGCTTTAGAAACTTGTGTTGCTCTCCTGGCTTTTGAAGAGAATTAACTTTTTTTAACTTTTCGACTTAATTGTAATATTGATCAGATGACATGTCAAAAAGACAGTGTCCGTGCAAAATTTACACTCATATTTCCTCCATTTCTTGGGTCCAAATCAACTGAAAATGAGCGCTTTTAGCTTCTCCCCCAGCCACCCGCTGGCCACACTACTGAATGCTGCTCTCTCATTGGCTGTAGGTGATCGCGGATGTTATTTTTAGTCAGAACACATTCACACGGCATGATTTGCATCGCCGACAGCATGATTAGCACGCCAAATATCTCATGGGCATAGACGATTCTCTATCGCGTCCTTGATTGTTCATACTGTGTGATTGTCACTCGCATGCACGAGCATCGATTTGCCTGTGATTTCAGACATTTGTCACCAATTTCTCAAAACCTGTCGACGAGTCAAAATCAGGGCTAAAATCATGCAGTCTGAACTCGGCATAAGTAAACAGTGGTGAGATTGGTGAACTGATGACCTTCATGGCCAATCACAGTCATTTCTGTTGAGCATGTGAACACAATGGCATTTCAGCACTGTTTAAGCACACTCTTAACAGCGCTCAAATGTTCGTGAGAAATGGACGTTTTTAAAATTTCAGTATCGATTGGTATCAAATTCAAGTATCGTGACTACCATAATGGAAAGCATTGCCAATGCGGTATGACATCGAATTAAACCAAATCAATAGCATAATTGCAACCGAACTGTGAGACCAGAGTAGGTTTACACCACAACTACTGAATCTCCTTCAAAGGCCAGAGAGTGCTCTCACGCAGAAACTGTAAACACCCATGACGAAACACAGGAATAACCCATAGCAGTTGATGAATAAATGGAAGATTCACCTGCTTTCATTGATTATCTTTGATTTCATAAATCACCCAATTAAATTGTCCATGTGGATGAACATTATTTGCCTAGCTTGTCAGAGAACTACAACTTCAGGCTGTTCCATCTGAAAAGCACATGCTGAAGACTTACTGCTGATTACAGAAAATGTGAAACAATTTGTGCACAAAAATGTGCACAAAATTGGGCAATCGTGCTTAATTCAAGTTAACTGCGGCTTGTGTGAGTAGCTTCAGTCTTAACTTAAAAGGAATGCTAATCAAGCCAGGACTTTCTTGGTTCAGAGCAAATAAACCATGAGACACAAGCTACTATTGTGAGCACCCGAAAATCCATTACACCAAGAAACTGCACCCAAGCATGATCTTAATATGGCAATTTGTGACTTGCATTAAAACCCATTCACATTCAAATCCAAAGGATAAACTTTGTTGTGGCACCAATTACTTGGCACCAATTCCACATAATTTGAGCATAACAGCTCATTTTAAACATTTTGTTAAATCCCATTCAGTGCTGAATTCAAGCAGCACACAGAGTCAGCTGAATCTGAAACTAGCCTGAAATAAGGAGCTTCCTTATTAGACAACAAGACTTAGGCAAACCACCAACAATTCTGCACATCCCTGTTTTCTAACGGACAAAAATAGATGTAGCTTCAGAGAGAAACAATCTGTGGATGATCCCTGTTTTTTTATTCTTTCACTAACCTTTTTTCTCTTCAAAAAGCCAATTACTGTGATCTAATGAGGCAGTCTTCCACCCTTCAAAGAATGAAAAAGGGGTTTTATTGCTTAATATGCTCTGAAAGTGGCCGTAGGGCCAGTCTATCTGACCTCAATCAGTAAAGCCCAAACAAACACACACATCTCCAACTCATTAACATCAGATCCTAGTTCAACTGCACCACAAGATGATGTCATGGCCTGTGCCAGTCGTACCCCAGATGAGCATACCAACTTAAAACTGCTAAAAACATAAAACAACTACTATACCATCAGACAACAACAAAAAAGGCAATAAAACAATGTATCAACATGGATAACACCACACTTTGGCTATATGAAGAATGCTGAAGCAGTGTAAAACATCAAAATCCAGTCACAAAGAGCAAATCTCAACAATACAAGAGCTTCGAGAATTCATGGATCCTTCCACAGAAAGAAAGATTGCAAGTTAGAGCCAGGTTGAAGGTTTTGACTGTGGAGTGATGGGGCTTCAGCTAAGTTTGCTCTTTTTACCCGCTCCATTAAAATGGGTCTGCCTAAGCAAGACTGCTTGAGGCAGAGCTACTCAGCAGAAAGAAGTCTGATAGCTGAATAATATATGGAAAAAGAGTTATGGCTTATAAAATGAGATGCACCGTCTCCGTGTGCATTAAATATGTCAGGAAATAAAAGGCAGCTGGTGCTTTGCAGAATACTCAACCATGTGAAAGACAATGACTAGAATAGAAAATATCCTCTAATTTTAGGCGAAAACTGGCTACATGATCTTTTCCATTAATTAAGAGGTTATTAATCCACTATATTAAATTTCTTCTTAATATGTTAAAGCTAACTGTTTTCAAATTTCAAATACTGGTTAATATTACATTTCTGCAATACTTTGAATCACAAAAAGACTGAAAACCTAAAGTTTTAGAAATAAAACTAGAAACAAATTTAACATCACAAAATTATAATTGTACAATACACAAATTGAATACCCCTTATTATATATTTTTTTAAATTACGACAAAAAATCCTTTAACCTTGCATAATGGCAAAAGCATACATTTCCAAAACCTGTTCAGTTTAGATGGTACATTTAATAGCTTGAAACTGTTCAACAGACTGGCCAAAAAGACTTGTACCACATTGAAAAAAAAAAGTTTTGCTAAATAATTGCAAAATCCTGCATTTTCAAGAGGCTACTGCTCTTACATGTGGATTAAATGGCGACATAATTTTATGCATTAGTTATTGATGTTAATAATGTACATCTAATTTTTGGTCTTCTATGGAAAGTATAAAATTGAGGGGGGGGGGGGGGAAGTATAATCTGAGTAGATTTGGTCAACAAAAACTTATGAAATTTGGTTGACAAACTAAAACGACTAAAATATGACAAACTATATTAAAATTTGTGTCATAAGATTATTAGATGCAAGAAATTTGCATTCAAGATTAACACTGCAACATTGATAACATATGTCCTCTAAGGACCACTGTTAAACATTTTAAAATATTGCACATCAGTTAAATATTCAGTATAGCCTGACACATATGCAAACATTTCCATTATTGTCCAATGCCTGACATGTCATCAATAGACTGTGAAAGCATCCAGAGTTTCCAACAAAGAAAAAGAGGCTTTGGGCCAAAAAAAACTTGGCTCTGCACCAAAACTCTTTAACGGCTGATTTCAAACAAAAAACCAAGAGCCCGGAACAACTCAATTTGGCAAGATTACATCACTCCCGTACCAATCAATGAAGCAGTAATGCACTTATTTTGGTCACATTGCAAGCTAACTCCAGCCATTTTATTTCCCCTTCCAAAAAAATTTATTAATTCATTTACAAATGTCAAGTGCGTAAATTGATTATGCATTTAAAATATTAATTTAAATAAAATCTGACCTTTACAAAGCACAATACATCATGTAATTAATCATATTTAATTCTTCTTGGTTTACAATGTTAGTGAAAATGAGACTAAAATGATTGACGAATTGATGAAACACTTTACAATTAGGTTCTAATCATTAAAGCTTTTTTTTTTTCTTAAGGTTCATTTTAACATCCCATTTAATATCAAAGCTGTGTTTGACAATATTCAATGGATTTGAGCGGAGAAGAACTAATGTTAACATACTAAAAATTACTAATATAAACTAATAAAATCTCATTGTTAAGTACAACCAAATCACATGAGAAGCACATCGAAGCACATGAGATGAGTCTTAAAAGTAGAGGTGCCCAAACATTTTCTTACAAAGGGCCAAAAACCAAACTTGATTGAGGGTTGTGGGCCAGAGGCAAATATAGCAAACTTTATTGCATTGAAGTTGCAATATGTAATTTACAGATTTATTATTTATAGTATTTAAATATTGAATATTTCATAATATTTAAAAATAAATATCAAAAAGTACTTTAATCGTACTACCTAATAGTGTTGTCACTATACTGATATTCAATACCAACTGGTACAGAACTTTTAAAAACGTCCATTTCCCGCTAACATTTGAGCAGTTTCTTAAACGGCGCTGTTTAAGGACGTGCTCAAATGTTAACGGGAAATTGACGTTTAAAAAATTTTTGTACTTTGTAAGTAATTTGCCATAGTATTTATATGCTCAACAGAAATGACTGTGATTGGCCGTGAAGGTCATCAGTTCACCAAACTCACCGCTGTTTACAGAGTAAACAAAAATACAGGGACATTAGAGGGTTGAAGATCAGTTGATTCATCAGCGGATCACTCATATGTCAGCTTACAAACAGATCAGCTAATCTTTGTGGCTTTAAAATGCTCCAGTGTCCCTGTATCTGTTATTACAATCAGTAAACAGAGGTGAGTTCAGTGAACTGATGACCTTCACAGCCAATCACATTTCTGTTGGCATGTAAACACAATGGCAAATCGTCGCCGTTTAAGAACGCGCTCAAATGTTAGCGAGAAATTGACGCTTTTAAAATTTCTGAACCAATTGGTATCGAATTCCAGTATAGTGACAACACTGCAACCTAATGCATGATATCTTTTTACATCTTATAATGAATTGATTACAATAAAAACAAACAATTCATCCTGTAACACAATGGAGTTCAATGCTGTATACACTAGTCAAGTTGCTGATGTCTTGAGCATTGTCCTCACTTTGTCAAGTGACACCATTTACATAAAAAAATCTTATTTACAACATTTCATTTCAGTCAGCTTTTTGTTGTAGCTTAATAAAACAATGTCAAATTAAATCAGAAATGACAGTATCTGTTAAATCTATAGAAATAAATACCTGTCATTCTGAAGATGAGAGCCAAATCAAAAGGTTACCATGGACCAACTTTGACCTAGTTTGGGCATTTCTGTCTTAAAGAGATAGTTCACCCAAAAATTGAAATCCCTCAATTTATTAAAGTCCTATTTAAATTTCTTTCTTCTCTTAACACAAAAGATGATATTCCAAAGAAAGTGCAAAACAGGCTACTATAAATTCCATAGTATGTTTTTTTTTCCACTATGGATGCCGATGACTAACAGTTCCCACCATTCTACTTAGTTCAGAAAGTCAGTTTTCATTTTTGGGCAAACTACCCTTTAAGCTTATAATTGAACCAATAAGCAATTTAGCAAGCAATTCAAGCACATGCTTCCGCATCAATGGGTCTGCCACTGACCCAAACTATAAAAGAAACAAAAAGGATGAAAAGATTTTATAAGCGAACTGACTGGATCAACAGATCGGTCAGCCGTAAGCGATTTGGTTTCTTTTTAAAAGGAGAAATTGGGCTTCAGAAAGTCATGAAACGCCTGACAAGATTTAAGAAATCCCAATTCACACGTCAAGCACGTCTGGTCAATGTAATCAGTCTGAATGATTTAAGCATCGATCAAGCCTCATCGTGAAAAAGCTTTAATCTTTTTAATCGCCGATGGGAGGAGGAAAACCAAACAGCAAATGCCAAATTCACATCTCACTTGCTTTGTGTTCATTTCCTGGAGATTTAATCCAACATAAAAGAACTGATTAACCTTGAGGAACGATACGGAAGGTTTTCCGGATGAGGACAAGGAGTTCGTCCCGCCTGACACAAGCACATCAAAGCGACGCTCTTGGAATAACTTTGAGGGCCCGTAATTGGCAAGGGGTAAAGCTTGTGTTGTGAATGCAAAGCAGCTCAGTTAAGTGAGCACATCCTAATTAAACCCATTCCGTTTCGGCACACAAAGTCACCCGCGTCGTATTGTGCACCACACACAGAGCAAATAACTTTACCCAAGAGGGACGAAAAACCGTAGTGATTACTATTTAGCATATCGCTGTGTGATGACAGATTAGAAAACCTCCATCTGCAATAATTAGGCAATCAGTGCTACTTGGAATCTTACATTTCATTAAGCAGACACAGAGGACTATGCATTTTTTTAAGGAACTAGCCTTCTCCAAAAACTGTTAATGATCCCGCATCTATACTTAATGTCAATGATTATTACCTAGCACATATATACATTTCAATTAATAATAAAAAAAAACTCAAGTCAAGGAATAAAAAGTTACATTTATAATTACTATCGATCAAAAACTTTACAAAGGCCTTGTTTACAGCAGGTCTTAAGTAAACAGCGGACTAAAATATATAAAAAAAACATTTGTATGAGCTACATCTAATATAGTATTTGCAAAACACAAAGATATAGGTGAACTCGAGAGTTTTCTTAAACGATTTGCAAACCAATTCAGCCTTTTTAATAATAAGATTAACATGAACACAACATAGAAAATAGGCATCAACAAAGCAACAACAGTACCAACACAATCTCACAGCAATTCGTAACTTTTTGATCTAAAGGCTAATTCGTACAATCTCATTCGTACAATTTAGTAGTACAATTTCGTACAACTGAACTGTATGAATCAACTGACAAAACAAAATAGTTATGTTTCCTCATGAGATCAGGCTGGTCTCTCTCATCATTGGTGATATGTTGCCCACTATAGTTAAACACAGACTTATCAACAATTTTCACAGTGGCAAAAGCTGAATTAATTTGAAACTTGACTGCTGCATGTATTTAGGAACAGCTGACAGTGGCCATAGCAACGACAAAGAGGATTGCGAGAAATGGAGGAAGAAACTGATTCATGAACCGTGTACTGTAAAGTTCCTGTCAAGCTCTGACAAAGTCTTATACATCAATAGTCTTTTCTGATCCTTCCTTAACAAACAGCCAATGAATCCCCCATTGTATGTAGATTGCTGAAGCACCCGTCATTTTCCTGACGAGAACACAGCACAAGGTTGGGGCTATAACACTGAGGTATTTTCGCAAAAACAAACTTAAACCATTGACTCTTTACAGCCTCATCTTTGGGTAGGGAAAAAACAATAACTTCCCCCTACACTTCAGAGCACAGCGTCTTCACGACAGGATTCAACCAGGATCTGCTACAGTGTTTATCTTCCTCTTTTTCTTTCTACAGTGTTTGTGGGCAGGGCCGGGGGTTTCAAGTTTCCTGGGACTGCGCGTGCAACAAATGGGCGGGGCTTGAGTTTTGTATCAACATCACGCCGACACAGCTAAAGATTCATTATCTCCATGATTCATTTGAACCACTCTTTTATAGACGAATCAACAGTTTTAAACACGGCACACTTTCAGATTTAAGCCTTAGTTGGATATTTTACTTTACTTAGAGCTGTGTTACACACTGTATGGAAGGTCATTTTCAAAAACCCATAATAGGGGCTCTTTAAATCTGAGATGGATATATATATATATATATATATATATATATATATATATAAATGAACATATATAAAATGATTGCTAATAAAAATTGCTAATTTTAACTATTTAGCTTAATTTATCCTGCTTTCATGCAACTGAGTAAAGACTAAATTTAGTGAAGTTAACCTCCAAATTCCTGCTTAATCCCTTATTCTAATTTTGTGCAATACCCCATAGATAATCATATGATCATAACAGAGAAATTCATGGTGTAATTCTGACTTCTTTAAACATTTGATAAGCTCTTAACCTGTTTAAGTTATAAAACAACATGGTCACATCAGTATACATACAACAAGCAAGATTAGGTCAGAACATTGGATGTTTGGAAAGTTTTATGTATGCAAAACATACAGTACTTCATTAAACGGTTACATTTTTATTTTGTCCTCATACACCAGTGTAAATGCATACAAAGTTTCTAAGTTACTCAAAAACAAATAATATAGGAATGATTAGATAACATATTTATAATAGGATTTATAACATTTTTTGTGGCGAAAAAAAACAACAACTTTGCTTCTTGTTTGAGTGATGAAAATCCATCAGCTTTGAACTATCATAAACAAGAAATAGGCAAGGTGGTACATTACATTGCAAGAGACCTCATGTGGTTTATAAGCAAAGGTGCAAGACTTCTTATGTATAAAGAAACAAAAAATAAAAACTGAACTGCCCCCGTAATCATGTCAATTGGACCCATGTTAACTGCTCCCCTTTGACCTCAAGCAGAGACACTGCATGAATGAAACTTGAGTGGGTGAAGGCTACAGACACAACTAGCCCAGCTAAAGCAAACAAGAAACTAAAGCCTTACTTTCATTTAAGAGTGGGCGATATATAGCAGTTAAGGATAAAGTGGGTTTCTGCTGGCCAAATAGTTCATTTATACTTGTCTGACAAAATGAAAATGTACAGCAAGTCCAGCTTAGAAATGTTGCCTTATTTTCAGCATCAAATTTATGTCTGCATGAATAACTTGTTTATTGTTAAAATACTGATGTCTGTGATACATCAAGCACAAAGACTGTTGTGTACACCATGATATTATTATGATCATCTTTTTTTAATCACTTTAATGTATTATATGACAAAAAAGGGTCATAAATAAATATTTTCTCAATTCAGCCGAGTAGCGGCTTGGACCAGGAAACAGTATTTCATACCTCACAACTTAACAAGCAATATCTTGACAAATGATAAACTATAAATTAAGCATTTATCTAAAAATTACAAGATACAATTCTGGACAATACTGTAACTGTTCACACCACCGCCAGTAAGAGAGTCAATTTAACTGGAAGTCATTCAATTTTCATATGGAAGACAGCAGCGAGCTCTGGTGAAAGTGAGGCATCTTAGATGGTGTAGCCCAATGTACTAGTCCAAAGTTTGAGAACATACTAGTCCAGAGCTTGAGATGATTCCAGATAACACAGTCCTATGTAAACTTTGGTTTAAACTACATCATTTCCCAAGCAAAATGAAGCAGAGATTGATTATTGCTATGGCAGGTTTCTCAATTTGTAATGTTCTTAATGTAAATTAAAGTTTACATAAAAACCAAGGTTAGTAAACATCTGCTAAAAACTGCTCGTTGAAATTAGAAAAGCACGTAAACTCATTTGTTGGTTTGTGTGTAGTGAGGCTTTCGTTCATGTTTATACCGCTTGAAAAACCTTCAAAAGTGTTCGATTGTGAGAGTGCCAATGACAGGGTGAGCCAGTGTAAATTTAACGATGGTGATGTGAATAAAAAAATTTTTTTTTTAAAGTTTACGGCTGTTTCTCAATGTGCGTTCTTTAGCGATCTTGTGTCCTTGTGTAACGCCATCAACAGCCAAAGTTCAGTATCAAAACTCAAGACCGCAATAACGGAGGAAGCGTGAAAGTTCCCAGATGTGTTCTTGATATTGAGGATGCATTGATGCAAACTTGAGTGCAAAGCTTGCTCGAGAAATCCAAGAAGTCATTGCGGCTGAATAAAGGAGGTAGAAAACACAGCATTTTATATAGATTTATTAATCTGATTATCTGAGGAGTTTCCCCTAAATAAGATGGTGAAAGAAAACTTTAACCCATTAGGGGTGTTTATTTGCTGAAATTCATATTAAAATACGTTTTATTTGTATTTTGCAAAGAACATTTGTATGGTTTTTATGCATGTTTGAAATGGGGGGAAACAATAAATTGTATGAATGCTGCAATGTTTAAATTATTTTGCGTTAAAAATGCATAAAGGTCATGTGACAATCAGGCAGAACGCAGAAACTCACTTCTCAGAGCATGGTTTCTGTGTTCTCGCAGTCTCCCTAGTTTGTTCTTCTGAGGTAGCTGGCAAGAATGGTCTCCACGAGAACACGACTCCATTCTCTGCGTTCTTGAAATTGAAAAACAGCCAACGTGAAATTGAAAACACTAAAGAAAATTATTCTATTTCACTGCAAAAACACCAACAACAAGCTTTTATACAATCCACAATTAATTACCAAACAATAAATTGATTGTTAGAGTGCCAATGGCAGAGTGACCAGAGCAAATAGTGGTGCTGTGAATGCACATTGTTGTTGTCAGGTCAGCCAGAGCAAATTTAGCGGCGGTGATGTGAACGAGAGATTAAAAAAATAAAGAAAATAAAAAAAAAAAAAAAAAAGGGGTTAACTTGAAATTGAGAGCATTAAAGTAGATTGTTATATTCCATGGCAAAAAAAAACAAAAAAACCTTTTATATAATCATCAATTAATTAATCGAACAATAAATTGATCGTCAGTGTGTTAATGGCAGAGTAACCAGAGCGAATAGCTGCGCTGTGAACGCACATTGTTGGCAGTTCGGCAAGACCAAATTTAGCAGCTGTGATGTGAACGAGAAAAAAAAAGTTAACTTGATATTGAGAGCATAAAGTAAATTTTCATATTCCACGGCAAAAAAACAACAAGTTTTTTATAATCCACACTTTTACCGTTTACAATACCCCAGACTATGATGTGACTATTCAAAGTTGAATGATGCAAATGTCAACACAAGATCTAACAACTCAGTTGGTCAAACACTCAAATGTTAAAAATGACTAAACTATCCTATCAGCTGAACAGGAAAAATTTATATTAATGAGCTGGCAAACAGACACAAAACACACACAGGCCACAAGCCGAGATCAAACTACAGCAGCATCAAGAATGCAAACCAGAAAGCAAAAGGTGCCTTGCAACAACTGGTGCCATTTTATACTAAACTCATTAAAACGTGGCTCCCAACTGTTCTTCAGAAGGTTACAGTAAGCACAGTCAAAATATGACCTGTTCTTGGCCTCCTCTTGTCCTTTTTGAGACTAATTAATACGATGACTTATATTCAAGGCCAGCTGTGGGCAACAAGGGCCCCGTGGTCCCTGAAACATTATAATTCTCCTCATATCCTCCAATAAAAGTAGAATCTCATTCAGATGTACAAGAGAGCGACTCAGAGATAAGTGGCACTCAAATGCTTCTTCAGATCTGAATGCCCGTCATAGACAATGCAGGCCCAGTCAGGGAGATCCAGGATGAAAGCTCAATTAACACAAGGGTAGATAGGGATAATGCCATATGGATGGAGAGAGAGCGGAGAGAGAGATAAGAGGGGAAATCGAGAAAAATAGGAATGAGGGGTAAATCAGCAATATGAGCTTTGGTTGCTCCTATTTCTGTTGTGCAAACAGAATGTGCGAGTTGCATGTGGGCAATATGATCAAACTTATTTCACAGTGCGATTTATTTTAGATCACAAGAGATAGAAGGGGGGAAAAAGGCTGTTTGAAAAGGTGGCAATATCTTCTCCACATACCCTACCTAAATTGAGATTTTTTTATGGTGTATGTACAGTAATAGAGATGCACAATATATCATTTTAGCATTGGTATTGTAATGTGATCATTCGCATCATCATTCAAAATCATTCAGGCATGAGAAATTGTACTGCTAGTAACTTTAATTATAATTAATTTTATTAAAAAAGAAATTTACAGTATCTGAATACGGTCAGACTCAGAAAATGATAACGCACTGTTTGTTTCAATTGTAACTTTTCTTTATTGTATTTATCTATGCTTTTAATTTAATAATTTTTGTGCAGATTTATACTTGCATTTTTAATCTATAAATTATAAATTCTTTTCAAATAGAGATATTCAAGTCATCTGTTGTAATTTTATTGTATAAAACATTGCAATGTTACAATTTTCTAATATCGCGCAGCCCTAATATGCATGTGCGCATGTATGTATATTATTGAATTGTATTTTTTTTATATAAATGTAAACACGTGTTAGTATTAGCTTATATGTATATTTTGATATACGTTTTTAATGCTACCAGATTTAAAAGAGTACCCCAACAATGACTGAAGCCACAAAAATTTGAGGGTCCATTAAATGGCATAAGCATAATGGCCGACAATTCTATACATCTCTAATATCAACACACTTTTAGATTCCCATCGTTGCATATTTCTGCTGTGTGATTGGCTCTTAGATCATTATATAGTAAACAAGTCCAGAGCTTATCATTGTTATTGACATACATTTTATTGTGATTCAATATAATATTGTTTAACAGCCCAGCCCTAATAAGTATTATCACAATACTGGAATTCCGGTACTAATTGGTTCCCACTAACATTTGAGCGCTGTTGAGCGTGTACTTAAACTCTGCTGACTGGCCATAGTGTTCACATCCTAAACAGAAACGACTGTGATTTTCCATAAAGGTCATCAGTTTACTGAGTACAAACACAGACACAGGAACACTGGAGTGTTTCAACTCAAAGATCAGTCGATCCATCAATGAAACACTCGTATAACAGTCATACCTGCCAACAGGTAGAGGGGATGAGTTTCTAAAAAAAGTTGAGGACCAACCGGGCAGGGGGTGGATGTTTGAATTATTAGTAACTACTGTACTATTGGATCGTGTTTCGGGTGGTCGTGGCAAAGTTGGCGACCAGGGGGTGTTACAGAATGTACCAAAAAGCTGAAGACCTTCTGGGGCTTGGAATTAAGGGAGTTTTCAGAAAGAAATAAAACAGAAGGGTGGAGAGAGTTGGGTCTTAAATATATAAGATATGGGAGTGATGGCAGGTATGATAACAGCTCATTGACAGACTAGCTAATATACTTGAATTTGAAACGAAGAGACGTTTTTTAAATTTCTGTAGCGATTGTATTTTTAAAAACTCCAGTATCGTGACAACCCTAATAAACATAAATATACACGATCGTATTTTCCCTAGAATATTACAGGTACGTCAAGATGCATTCACAACTACTTAAAATGTCACAAACACAAGCGTAAATGTAATGTGTATTTATATAGCGCATTTATAGTGTATGACCATACACCCAAATCGCTTCACATTCATGAGGGGGTTCTCTCCACACCACCACCAGTGTGCAGCATCCACTTGGATAATATGACAGCAGCCACATGAAAATGGCACCGATGCACTCACCACACACCAGCTATAGACGGAGTGGAGAGACAGTGATAGAGCCAATTCAGTGGATGATGATGATTGGGAGGCCATAATAGTAGGGGCTGAAGAAGGGAATTTGGCCAGGACACTGGGATTACACTCCTGCTCTTTACAAGAAGTGCCATGGGATATTTAGGGTGTACTCACACTATGCCATCTGAACCATGCCGAGGCCCGTTTCCCAGATCGTTTGAGTAGTGTGAGTGCTCTGAATCGGGCTCAGGCACGGTTCACTTGGCCGGCCCTGGCCCAGTTCACTTGGGCTTTGGCGCAGTATGCTTGTGTGAGTGCAAAACGCGCCTGAAACTGAAAGCGAGACGTGACTTTTAAGGGACTGTTTGATATGGATAGATTAATTAATCATTTGTACTGCTCAATGAACGCAAACTTGTCGTAGTTTATTAAAAACTCAAACCCCTTACTGCACGACAGCTGCACCTTCAGCAAACCTCCTAATTCCTCCAGCTTGAGGACTTTATGATTGTTTATGAGCGTCAAAAGTGGACCTCATGTCACTGCATATCAAACGACAAATGATATATCTAAAGAAATCTCCACTGTGCTGAGCAAGAGCGCTTACTGAACAGCGCATCAATGACGTAAGTGTGCCCAGGCCCGAATATAATGTGAGTGCGGGCCATCAGGGAAGAAGGGAGGGGGGACAAGCATGCTTTGGCTCGGTTCAAGGCAACTGTACATAGTGTAAGTACGCCCTTGATGACTACAGAGAGTCAGGACCTCAGTTTAATGCCGCATCTGAAAGACGGCCCTCACTGACAGTATAGTTTCCCCTTTACTTTACTGGGGCATTAGAACCCCTGCTGGCCTCTCTAACGCCACTTCCAACAGCAACCTAGTTTTCCCATGTGGTCTCCCATCCAGGTACTGACCAGTTTCAGCCCTGCTTAGCTACAGTGAGAAACTGGTCTTGGGCTGCAGATATGGCTGTGGCCATAAATTTAATTACAAACATTTAATTAGATTTTAATGAGTCAGTGTAAAAAAAAAAAAAACTAACTAAATGCAAATATATGCTTGTGATGCAAAAAGCAAATTTGTCTTCATGCAGACTTTTTGAATTCCTCCTCTCTATTTTTGCATACTCCCTGATTCTTTATTGTACATAAATAACAAAAATGGTTCCGCCCACTGATGGCAGCAAAAAGGATGCCTGTATACAGTCTAAAAAAAAATCTCTAGCAGCTGACACATTTCCACTTTGATTCCAGCCCTAATAGCAGGCTTTGTTATTCGCCTTAGAGGTTGAAAGAAGAGCACAAGCCGAGGCAGGAGGGAGAAAACGATAGACAGAGAATACACTGGAGGAATTAAGAGTAGGAAAGCAGAAGAGGAAACGCAACACTTTAGCATCCAAAAAAATGAGAAAGGACAGAGCAGGCTCGGGGCAGTGTGCTGGATCTAAATGAGACACCCGGAGAACCACAGTCTGTGTGTGTTGCACTGAAATTATCTGGACATGAAACAATTACTCATTTGAGCTCTCAAATCAATGAAGCCTTAGGCTGGAAATGAAGGAGGGTGGAGGGGGGGAGGGCTGTTTGAACAAAGCATTTGAAAGTGCTGTGTTCTTGGAGTTGGTGCAATTTCCAAACACTTATGATGCTCAGTCAGTAATCAGGCCAATTAGATTGTGTTATTTACAGAAACATGATGAAGAATCTTTCCTTTGTGTAGAGCTACACAATTGAGGATAAATTGAGAACTGTCTATTTTTTGCGTTCTTCCATGCGTTCTTTCATTCTTTCATGATTCTAATTTATTTACAACTAAAACAGACTGTAAATTAATCTGAAATCAATTAAAATAGCTTTAATGACTCTAAAACCCTCGCTTGTTTAATTACTGGATCAATCTGCATTTTTGAATGGATGTCGTAATAACGTGCATTGAAATTGCTGTAGTCATGAGTGTTTACACCTAAACGATACATTTTTCCCAAGTCATCAGTTGCAACATTTATCACAATATTAAATCACCAATATTGAGAAAAATGTGTTTTCCACATTTTAAGACCCTAAGGGTAAATAATACAATGGTTTCTTTACAACCAAATTTAATTTTTTTATTATTTCCAAAATGTCTGTGGGATTTTTTTTCCTAGACTCCCTGTTTTAGGATTTACCACAAATGTATCATCAAAACATTTAATTAAATCAATAAAAATGAAATTTAAATTTATCAAAATTTAAAAAAAATCCTTTTTCAAATAGGATGTTGGACAATAGAAACTTAAAATTTGGATTGATTGCTTCGTTGTACATTGTTAATAAACTAATATCTTTAAATTAAAGCCTTTACGCTGTAAAAAAATATCCATAAATTAGCAGTTTTCCATACCGTTTTCATTTTTCAGTTTCTTTATGCTTTTGAATTGCATTATGGGACCTTGAGCTTTCTTCCAAAGTGACTTTTATTAACATTTTTAATAGTTTAAAGCAGTGTTTCTCAACCACGTTCCTGGAGGACTACCAGCTCTGCACATATTACATGGCTCCTTAACCAAACACACTTGATTCAGATCTTCAGCTCATTAGGAGAGACTGAGGGCGTACTCACACTATGTACGGTTGCCTTGAACCATGCCAAAGCACGCTTGTCCCCCCTCCCGTCTCCCCCGATGGCCAGCACTCACATTACATTCGGGCCTAAGTACACTAACATCATCGATGATGCGCTGTTCAGTAAGCGCTCTCGCTCAGCACAGTAGAGTTTAAGTCGTTTGATATGCGGTGACACACAGTCAAATATTTTGCCAAACAGATCAGCCACTTTTGACGCTCATAAACAATCATAAAAACCACGCTTCCGATTCAGAGCACCCACTTTTCCCAAACGATCCGGGAAACGGGCCTGGGGACGGTTCAGATAGCATAGTGCAAGTACGCACTGAAAGACCTGTAAAGGGTGTGACAAACAAAGTAGACATCTAAAACATGCAGTGTTGGTGGTCCACCAGGAATGTGGTTGAGAAACACAGGTGTCAAACCTGGAGGGCTGCAGCTCTGCACAGTTTAGCTTTAACCCTAATTAAACACACCTTATTAATCTAACTGAATCCTTCAGGCTTGTTTTAAACCTACATGTAAAGCTGCGGTCACATTGGACTTTTCTCCCCACAGACTGTCATTCATCAGGCTTTTATTTAGATTTTTCATTTTCAACATATATTTATGAGTTCTTCTCAAGTGAAAAAGCTTGTGACATCAGCAATAGAGATGAATTGTGTACATGCCCTCAAATAGCAAAAATGACAGACGCTGAAAACATTGTGTTTAGTGTACAGGACTAAAACTGCATTATCCATTCCCATAAGCACAAAGAACATATATTTATTAGTGACATTCACTGACTGGCTGATAAACTGCTAGATTAATCCATAGAGTAAAAACGCCCAGAGCTTATTGCTGTAAAAATTTCAGTAAAATTTTAATATGCTATTGTTTATCACTCAGCTGCTACTACAGATGCAAACAGTTAACTCTGGGTCAGCAAATGCAGATCTGAATGCCTGCTGTGATCATATTTCACAAAGGTTTATTAGACATAGCCGAATCAATGTCATTTATAAATAAGACTGTGTGAGTGGTTGAACAAAGATTGCAATATTTAATGAAAAAATATGCAGCTCTATCTCATATTTGAAACCAGCAATCACAAATTCACATGATCTGCATAACTGCTAGTAGCATCAAGTTTCATTAGCATGCAAATGTCCAATGTAGCCGTTTTATTTTTAAAAACAAATTACAAGCAGAGGACAATAAAAAGGACAGCATAAAAAAATTCTGTTTACAAGCTTGATGTTAGTTCTAGCCTGTGCTTTCAGATATTTTAAACACAAAATACGTCTGTCGATACGTTGTTAATTTATAATAATTTAGCCTATTGTAGGGTGCTTTCACACCTAGACATTCGTTTCGGAACCCGGTGCATTTGCCCCCTTAGCTTGGTTCATTTGAGCTTATGTGAAACCCACAATTGCGCTCTGATTTGCACTAAAACAATCAATCTATGATCACGTGAATGAGGTGGTCTCGGCTCAGTTGAAACTAAAGGCTGGTTTATACTTTTGCGTTGAGCGATCGCCATGACCCACAGCGCATACCTTGCATTTAAACTTCTGTGCTGTTTGTGTTGCTCTGCCATAACACATCCGAAATGCTAGTTGGCAGTAGGTTATGTTCCTCTATATAGAGATTCTTTGTGGGTGTTTTGTTTTTTCTGAATGCTATCTTAAATGTACAAGTAGCTAAAACACGCTAAAAGACGTGACGCGGCCCAACGCAGCGTGGCTGTTCAGACTCACACTGACACAAGGAGTCATGGTCTTTAATGACAGCAGTAAATAACTGAACAACTATTTGAACTGTACAACCGTTTGTAAATTATAAATTAACAATTATTTTTATTGACAAACTGTGCAGCTTTTGTCTCTGCAATCTTTATGGGCTTCTGAAAGAACATTTCCTGAGCCTCTTGGTATGGAAAGTCAGAAATGTCTGGCCCATTTATTGAGACATTTATTAAACATGTCTCTTAAAAAAAGAGATGTGAACATTTAGAATTTAGATGTGAACATGTCATGGCCAGAAGCAGCTTTACAGAAAATAATTCATCCATTCATTTTACTTCAGCTTAGTGTCTTATTTATCAGGGGTCACCACAGTGGAATGAACCGCCACAGAAAAATTACAAACAATGCAATTTGGAAACATTGCAAATGATAAAAGATGAAAATGAGTTAAAATGCACATCTATAAATCTAATACTTGTTTACTAAAAGGAAATAGGCCCATAAACAACTTCTTATAGCAATGTGTATTACAAGAAGATATATTATTAACTATTTACATTAAAAAGTTTCTAATATTTCCAGCCAGCCTCTAGTGAACTTGTAATATTGTCAAAAACAGAACTTTCAGATGTTATATGTAAAAAAAGGCCTAAATACATGCAGAACCATTCCAATATTGCTCTATTCATTAAACCTATCAAATGTAATATATATATATATACATATATTTTACAACTGAAACAAGGCTATGTATGATAAAATGAAAGTGCACCTTTTCGCTTATAAGGTCTCATTTCATATCGTCATATATTAAAATAACGATGTATGACAGTTCAGTGGAATCTCAGAAAATAAACCAAACTCTGACCAATGGGAGGAGAGTTTACTCGCACGTGACTTGTTTAAACTATTTTGGTCCATTTAGAAACTTTGCTGTGTGAACGTAAACTGCACCAACATTGTAACATCCCTGTTTTGGAACAAAACAATTGGTCTAAGCGTGAAAGCACCATTATTAGAGCTGGGAAAAATCGATTCAAGCATAGATTCTTGGATTGAGATTCTTACACAAGACATGTCACTCTTATAGGTTTGAATGGAGAAACGTGTAGCGGTCAATATGGCGAATGAAGCCGAGCCTTCTAGTACAGGAGCCAATCATCGATCGCTATAGACTGAGGATTCTCCGGAGGAGGTGCTCGAACCAGATGCGAGTTTATGCAGATTTTGTGATTCGAACATTTAGAAATTAAACTAAAGAGACTGTTGTGGTTTAATTTTATTGGTGATTCTTAATATAAAAATTTTATCATAAGCTTGGCAAGCAATTTTGAAGAATTTTAGGTTTTCTCCATTCAAACAGAATGCTCGAGCATACTGCCCAATAAGCATTTCAAAGATGGCCACCAAGTGAAATGATTTACCTTAAAGGGACTTTGATTTTATTTAAAACCCATTACTCGGGAGCTTTATTGGAGGAGCGAACTCCATTATTCTGTACACATAGCTCACTCGCTTCTAATGGGAAGTAGTTGAAACAATTGACGATTGCTCTACACGCTTTATTGAAACATTTTTTGACAACTGATGTATGACTATTTTGTACTTCATATTTTAGCTCATTAATATCCATGACTTCCAAATTAAGGTAAATACAGAGCTTTCATTCTAGGACCAATTACTTTGTATCTAAATGAGCTTTAAAACCATTTCTGGGGATTTTTTCCCACACCAGCCACATACCTTCTCTGTAGACATCAGAGAACAATTTAACAAACTGTGTTTGAAAGCATTGTATAGCACCTTTAAAAATACCCATATCTTAACATGCTGAATCACTGGCAAGTGTTAGCAGGCTGGAATCCAAGACTAAGCTCGATCTGCACCCAGGAAACCAATAACCTAGAAAGACCAGCATCCCAACCTCTTACAATGAGCACTCGCTCTCACAGTTAAAAGCTTCTCAACATGCATATGACTAACAGAGCTGGAAAATCAATCTGAGCCAATGCACGGCTGCCAGCAAAAAAAGAAAAAAGAAAAACCCCTCCTGCATGTCGAAGTAGATTACTGAAAGACAGCACACAATAGCTTGAGTGGTGTCAATGGCACACTCGAGAGAACATGCGCAAACAAAAGGTAAACACTGTGAATCACAAAAATCGAGCTAAATAACAGGCACAAACAAATGGATTTAATTCTTAAAAATGCAATCAGTCAGTTACATCACAGACGATTTGAATGCTCTCCAACGGCACAATAAGGCAGTGAAAAATAGGACTAAAAAGGATTGACGGGAATTACGCAATCAGACTCGCAACAGAAGCTAAAAAACCCATCTTTCATTCAGAGCAGAAGACAAATGTGCAGACCTATTCACATATTTCTACAGCTATTATATTACATAAATACAAAAATAAACATTACTTGAATAAAAAGGCACAGATTTCAGTTACATTAGCCACTGGTCAGTCAAATAGAGCACTGCTTCGATATATTGCATGCAATATAGTGCAACAGTCAGGTTTCAGAGGTAAGAACACCATTCCTTTTCTCCAATGACATTTTTTTCTTGTCCATTTATTTTAAATAAATGATGAACCTTTAAAAAGGAATGCAGTTGTGAGCTCACAAATCAAATGTATATGCTTCTGTTGAACTCATTTGTTCACATTAAAATAAACCTATTTTTAAAACAAGGGTTTAATAGCACATTTTCCACAGAAATTCTACATTACCCATGATGCTCTACAGAACAATCGCACCAATCAGGGGTGTGTTTCTGAATACCATCGTTAGCCAACTAAGGTCGCAAGTTCTGTTGTTACAAACATAGCTCGCTGATTTGGCATTTCCCAAATCCAACATTCCAACGAACATTCGCAAACTGCGTGGCAAACTTGTATGCTTGCAACTACACCTCTGGAGCTGTAGTAAGAAACACAGTTCCTGTCTGTGTTCTATTCCCAATTATCCCCCATATGCCCTATTCATTTAGAACATTCTAACATTTAAACTTGGAATTATAAAAAAAAGCATTAAAGTCATCTGTGTAATTTGCTTTCAAAGTATTTTTACAGTTCAGTTTTAGCGATCTTCATGTTTACAATTGCG
>CAIGQZ010033112.1:23821180-23837038 GCA_903798205.1 Danio tinwini
GCCCCCATCGCAGCAGCAACCCGCTTGCAGAAAGCCCCCCTCACTTTTAGGCTCCGTTTACACTAATAAGTCTTTTAGAACGAAACAATCCACGCCCACACTGGCGTTTCATCTAGCATTTCTGAAAAGCCCTCCTTCCACACTATACCACTGAAAACGCACATCACGTGACCACACACACACACTCCGTTACATGCACTCTAACATATGCACACATCTGAGCTCCAGGCAGTCAGCGGGTGCTTTGAGCACAAAACCCCAGAGAGCAGTGCATGTCGGACCGTTTATCAAGGATGTACCGCTGGATTGTGTCTCACTATAGTTGTTAAACGTGATATTTAATTCATCTTGTCTCCATCTAATGACTCTTCGGTCTTTTGAATCTATCAGCTAATATGTCACAGCACCAATACACTGCTTAAATCTTTCACTTGCACGTTTGTACTTAGTAATTTTAGCGAAAACCTCAGATACTGTTGGTTGGTTCCTGTTGGTTGTGCACCTTTTTTACCAACCAACTTTGTCGAAGTCATTATAATGACACAGATCACTCTGCCTATTTATGCCAGAGTCCAGCGGAATAAGTAACTTATCTTTACCCATTTATGATTTGGTTATGGGTAAAAGAACGACCATGCAGGTCAGGTATTTGAAACGGTAGGCTACAAAAAATGTATTAGTTATGAATTAATTAATTATTCATAAATAATTAATTTACCGCTGCCTACGATGACGATGATCATCCATCGAAATGTTTCACATTAGACATTGTACGATGCCAAATTGGTCGACATCGCCCAACCCTAATATACAGTATATATATATATAAATATTGATTTTAGTCCTGTTTAGTGGCCCCTTTTAAATTCCAACCTTGTAGTGTATCGCATTTGTAGAATATTAGACAATAATACTTACAAAAAATGAAAACGACCCATTTTTAGTGTCAATCCTGTACATAAATGTCTTTTAATCATCATAGATTTACAATATATTACATAAAAAGTAGTAAAAAAGAGGCACAATTCAATATCCAGGATATATGAACATATGAGGCACATTGTGAGCTTCAAAATACTGTTCGTTTAACACCTTTCTTTGGTATGTGCAGCATATATATATATATTCTTCCCTTTTTTGGCCCCCTCAATAGTGTGGGTTGATTTTTTTAAACGTCAAAAGCTTTATTTACAATATATTTTTTCTTTGGCTATAACAAGCACAATACACTTTTTGGTAAAATCAAACAAACACACACATTCATGCACACAAACAAACAAATCTCACATTCTTCCTTAAATCCAGAAAATCCTGAACTGATCTGTAGGAAGTCTTACAATCTCCTATGAATCTTTAGTGTTGAGGCGAAACATTTTCCTGATTACCTTTGGCTCTCGGTCAGCCATCAGAGGAGAAAACCAGCTTCTGTCCAGCTCCTCTTTCTCGAAAGCGTGACCTTCCTCAGTGTGAGCTGTGAATAATCTGATAAAGTGCATGAAATCTTTGGTTATGAGACATAAAGCTTTATGAAAAGGCTGTATTCCACTACTTCGCCTCGCTGGAAGGATGTGCAACATTCAGTTTGTGCAGAGAGAGAGAGATCTTTCTCTCATTTGTCGTCGCTCACGCTCACGGCACAGTCTTCGGGAATCTTTTCCTCTGAGCTGCTGCAGGTGGACAGTTTGTCCAGGTCATCATCCATCTCGTGGAAGCGTTCGGCCACACATTGCGCAGTCAGCCGGGCTTCAGGGTCGTGATCCCAGCACTCGTTGATGGTGGCACAAACTGCAGCCACTCCCTGGACACAAAACATGAGTGTGTGAGAACGCTTTTCCATGTGAACATACAGTTGAAGTCAGAATTATTAGCCCCCCTGTATATTGTTTCCCCAGTTTCTGTTTAACGGAAAGATTTGAACACATTTCTTATTATAATAGTTTTAATAACTAATTTCTAATAACTGATTTCTTTTGAAGAAAAAATATTTGTAGAAGAAAAAAAAATTCACAGGACGGCTAATAATTTTGACTTCAACTGTATAATGCCCACTTCCATACTATGCTTTTCTTACTTTTGCCTTAGATTTTGTTGTTTCAAGTCCGAATATTGTTTCTGGTCCAATTAATTGTTGTCAAAAATAATAAGTCAAAATGTGTTTTTCATTAAAACAAGCAAAATAATCGGCCAGTAGGGGAAGTAAAATATTCTTGTTTAATAATAATTATTTGACTTACCCCACTGGCAGATTATTTAGCTTGTTTTAAGGAGAAAAACATTTAATTTTGACTTATTATTTCTGAAAACAAAACATTTTTTACTTGTCCAGAAACTGCTTCTTAATTTAAGGGTTTTTAAATATTTGGACCAGAAAAATTACAGAAACTCAAGGTTTTTTGGGTTGTCAGCAAAAATGATATATGATATTGTTAGTATATTTATAGTATTTATAATACAGTAGGCGGCCAATTTGATCTGCTACTTTTGGCAATAAAAATTCAACAATATTGTAAAATGTTTTTACAATTAAAAATAACTTAATTACATTAAGTATTGTATTATATTATATTGTATTATATTGTAATACATTTTTAAATATAGTTGATTAGTTGTACATCATTGATTCCTCAGAAATCATTTTAATAATGATATGGTGCTCAAGAAACATTGGATATTAATGTTACATTTTAGTTAAGTCTCTTTGTTATTCCTTTTAAACATGTTTAAGCCAGCTTGATCTCACGAGGAAACATAAGTATTTCACGATTTTTCAGGTTAATGGCTTTGGAGTTCAGTCAAACTAAAATGTACAATTTTAAAATAAAGGCATGGCACCTGCCCCCACCCCAAAGCACAACTGTTATTAAGGGATAAGCAAATGGTACTAAATTGTATGAATAAGATCGTACAAATTCATTTGAATTAGCCACTAAATCAAAAAGTTACGAATTGCCGTGAGATTGTGTTGGTTTAAACACATTGTGATCTGTTTTTAATCATTAAAATTCTTTCTTGTTTTTATTACATATAATTATACTTTGTGATTATTTTAGCATTAATTTAATCCTCTTGTTTATTTAAAGTACTTTGAATTACTTCTGTGTATAAAATGTGTTATACTTGCCTTAAAGACTGTTGTTTCTGTTGTGTCTTCATTTATTTGACACATTTTATCACAACTTTGTAAATATCTTTATTGTCACCTTTGATAATCCAATGCATCTTTGCGGTCCACAAACTTCTAAGCTTTTTTTCATAAAAATTCTTGTCTCTCAGCTAAATTGCTATCTATTACCATGATCAGAGACTGATATGTAAGTGTTTGATGTTGTACCTGGTGTTTCATCCAGCTGCTGGGGATCTCTGGCCTGCCTCGGTCTCGCAGCACATTGTCTTTCATGCTCTCCACACAGGGGTGCTCTCGGACTTTAGAGCCAAATGGTGGTTCATAGTCTTTAACCTCTGCAAGACACACACACAGGAGATGATCAGATAATCTGCCCACCTACGACAGCATGAAGAATCATTCTTGCAGAGCATTTGAGAAGAGGATGGAAAAGAAAAAAAAGCCCTGACTGGGGGAAAAATATAATTCATAAGCTCTGGTGGACCCTGCGGTCTACAGTAATTAGGTTTTTACTTTATTACTGTGCTTAATTACATTTTGTATATGTACTTTATCAGAGTATTTTTATTGTGGGGAACATTTAATTTGCAACATTCCACAGCAAAATATACGTTTTATCCTCTTACTTTCATAAAAAAAAATCTTACAAAAAATGGATGCTTTTATTAACAGAACTAGAAATGCAATACCAGTCATCAGGGTTCGCACAGTGGAATGAACTGCCAACTATTCTGGCATATGTTTTATGCATTGGATGCCCTTCCAGCTGCAACCTAGTACTGGGAAACATTCATACACTTTCTCATTCACACAAACACTCATACACTAGGGCCAATTTAGCTCATCCAATTCACATATATTTACGTCTTTGGACTGTGGGGGAAAACAGAGCACCTGGAGGAAACCCACGCCAACATGGGGAGAACATGCAAACTCAGCCAGGACTCAAACTGGTGACCTTCTTGCTGTGAGGCGACAGTGCTAACCACTGAGCCACCATGCAACCCAGTTAATTCACTGATTCAAATCTACTGTAAAAGAGCAGTTTAAGCCAGCTACAACAAATTTAAAACAACACAAATTAACGGGCATTATTAAGTACATAAAAAAAAGTACCACATGGACCAGATATGCTTAAAATGAAAATTTAGGGCTCTATTTTAACAGTCTAGGTGCAAAAGCATTAAGGGCGTGTCCGAATCAACTTTTGCTATTTTAGGGATGGAAAACTACTCTCTGCGCACTACCACATGGTCTAACAGGGTTGTGCTCATTCTCTTAATGAGTTATGGGTGTTTCGATTACGTGCATTAAACCAATCAGAGTCTCATCTGCTATTCCCTTTTAGAGTCAGTGGTAAGTGGAAAAACTGAACACTTCACAAGTGAGAAAACAGTTAAACAGACCATCTGCACGAGGATAAAGAATGAGGATTCTTCATTCGGTCTCTTTACTTGTTGGTGCGGTGGATAACGGAGGGGTGTCGCAGACGAAAGCAAGCGGGGCAGGGGGGTTGCGGACGACAGTGAAGAGGGTTGGGGAGTCATGGAAGAAAGTGAAAGTAAACAGCAGACGGGGGAGAAGGGCGGTTGAGGAGGGGGATCAGTAAAATGAGGCACAAATTAAGCCCTGATTTTAATCCTTTAATTGCTTTCATATATAAAGGTATTTGTGTATTGCTGTATATCCTGTGTATATTAAACAAACAATATTAAAACTGTGTAAATAAACAATGTGTGCGCGTTTGAACCCACATAGGCGCATACTGTAACTAATGTGCTGTGTGCTGGACTTTAGACCTGCTTTTAGATGGTCAATTGTGCAGTCTATTTCAGTTCTATAAAATAGCAACATGCCAACAATGTGCCTTAATACACCTCGTTTATAGACTTTGTGTAGAGTCCACAAAGTGGCACAAATGGATTTACTATTTAAACAACGTGGCACAAAATGTGAAAATTAGAGCTGCGCAGGCCTGAAAATAGCAAGAAATTGTGCCAAACACGTCTTGCCCCTTATTGTGCCGGGTGTATGATAGGGCCCTTAAAGTCTTTTATTGTAAATTTCACTATGTGAAATATATATATATATATATTTGTTTTGCTATTCTTTTTTATGTGAACAATTAATCCATGCAAGTTAATCCACTGAAAAAAATATGTTTTTGGTAATCTTCAATCAAAGCCTGACCATTTGTTTTCGCTTTGTAGTGTTGGTTCTTCTCCGTTGACGTCAGTTTGACGACTCAGTCCACAGTATTCTTGCCCACACCCCTCTTACTGTTAGTTTGCCATGAGGGAATGATAAACAAAAAGAAAAGCCCGGCCCCCTACTCAATATTCTGTTTCAGTTCAAAGTACATTGTTCATTAATTTTTCTTTGGCTTAGTCTCTATTTCAGAGGTCGAAATTAACGGACAACTTATCCATGATACGCAGTGGATGCCAGCTGCAACCCATTACTGGAAAACACCCATATACACTCTTTCACACGCTCATGCAATATTGCTAATTTAGTTAATCCAATTCACCTATTGCACATGTCTTTGGACTGTGTGGGAAACCGGAGCACCTTGGGGAAACCCACACGAATACGGGGAGAACAAGCAAACTCCAGACAGAAATGTCAACTGGCTCAGCCAGGACTCGAACCAGCAATCTTCTTGCTGTGAGGCGACAGCTCTAATCACTGAGCCACCATGCCGCAAATTTCATCAACATACTGAAATGAAAGTCTCAGCAATTTCCAGCACACATGGACTTTTACTGGAGTAAGATTTTATTAGGGACTCTACTTTTCTCAGCTGCTTGTTTTTAATATTTTCTCCATCTAAACCCTAAAAACCCAACCTTCAAAAGTACAGCAACTGGGGAAAATATACTGAAATAAGTTTCTCCATCAAAATGCTAGCTATAAACAAGGTTGATTTTGTGGATCATTTGTTTTGTTCATCAAAACAAATTGGTGAAATATGAGGCTAATCATTGGACTTTGCCAGTGAACTCCAAAAACAGATTTTCCAGACCTTGTGAAACTCGTAGCTGCAGAGGCCCAATGATATATCTGTCTTCAGCCTCTATAGCCAAGTACTAGACCAGAGCCAGCTATAGATAACACACACATGCACAGTCCTAAAAATCAGCAAGAAATACCAAAACCTCCAGAGCTTCCCCAAAACAGCCAGAGACGTCATAAATCGGCTGTTATTGTCCGCATCCTGGCCAATATAAAATCCATCACAGCAAATGATGCTGGATGAGAGCGTTTACTTTGGAGCGGCTTGTTCTCAATTGGGGAGTGTGTTTTGTGGTTCTGGGCCCACAGGAAGGGGCTCGGCCAGCATGCGGCGCAGGACAGGAAGTGGAGGACTGTGATTGGGCCCCTGTGGAGAAGATGACCTCACAAGAGAACGCATCCTGTTTTTGACAAGTGGACTTCCCCTGTTTCAGCTCTCAAACAAAATACTCACGCCCCTGCAGAGCTATTTCTGCTGTCCTCAATGCCCTGTGTTACCGCGTTTCCACCAGCATGAACCATGTGCCAGTTCAGAGCTAGTGCTATAGTCGTTTTGGGCTTGGTTCGACTGGCGAGCCTTCTAAGGGTGCTTTCACACCACTTGGGCAGCAAATGATACATTGTAGCATTTTTTTCTGCGGTTTTAGTTTCTTTTCACACCACATTGAGTGCTCTGGTTCGAACTAGTTGACACAAACTAAAATGAAGTAATGCAACAACATCTACACCACTCGTTGGCCGAATGTGTCACTGAATGCATTTCTTGAACTACATTTTGATTGATCAGAATTAACGTGCATGTACATTGCTACACAACTCCAGAAAGTAAACAAAGAGAGGATGGAAAAGCCAACACAACACAACGCTTGTTAGTATGAAGAGACGACTGCACTAGTTGACTGTATCTCTGGCATTTGTATATTACCTATAGTTTGTATGCAGTCCTTCAGGCATCAATTCATCAATTTTGAGAATGGAGCACAGATGCAGATTTAAAACAATGTTGTAATGTACTGCAAATGGTGAGGGAACGTCAAAAGTCACTTCAGAAAGTTGTCCACAAGCTGCCATGTAGCTGTTGCAAATGCACTGTAAACAAATACTTGCCCTTATCCCATAATACACAGCACAGCTGACTATTGTAACTCATTTAGTCAACCCAGGCTCATAACAGAATACCCCTGTATACATTTCTGGACAGTGCGAAATACATCCCAGGAGGTACGCTTTTTTGCAGTTTCTGTTTTCGCAAATACGTCAGAGGCCACTGTGTACGCTTTTTCAGATCTCAAATTTTACTTGGTGTAGATGCGATCTGAGCTGCATGCAATGCTTTTGTATGCGCTCACCTAACCCCACCCCTAACCCTACCCCTCACAGTGATGTCACTAGCTCCATTGAGTGCATTGTGTCTGACATTGCGTGTCTGAGATGCAATCTCAGCTTGCATCATAAAGGCTGCATCCAGATACTATTGATGCTTCATACTAACAACTTTTACTGGTTCAGAGCTGGTGTTTTGTGTCGAAAGATGAGAAAATAAAATAAAACATTTATAACTATAAGCTCTGAACAAACACTCAAACTGCATTGGCTGAAAAGCGGTATGAGTGCATCTGACCAGATGGCAGTAAAATGGAGAAAATGTGAGCTTAGTGTGCGTGCAGGTCAGCTAGTATTAAGATCCACTTTTTTTGCTTCTCTCTGTCTTTTTCTATATGTTGCTCAATGGGCAGGGCTACACAAATGCACTCACTATGTGAGGAATGCCGTGGTTTCGGGAACAGATGTCCTGCCGGCTGAGGCCTCCCGCTCCGGGCCCAGCTAGAGTTATCCAGGGAAGACATTTTTTACTACAGTTTCCCCTTCAGATTAAGTGTCTGCTCCTCCACAGACCTGCCTGTCTGAGTCTGTCTGGGAAGCAGCACAAGAAGAAAACTAAAAAATGTATGCTTTTACAAAGTCTTGAATTTAGAGTGTGTATAACTGAGCACTCTTTAAGGAGCAAAAACGCAACTTTTATACTATTTTATAATTATTAAGAGAAGACACACACCAAAGTGTCATTCAGTGTAACCATAGTTTACCAGAAACACTCATCAGGCATAATTAGAGCACAATTTATTTGATGACATATTAAAGACAATTTAAATGATTCATTTTAAATTAGATTTGCTAGGGGTGGGCGATAAATCAATTTTATCGATTAACTTGACTGTGAAATTTACATTTATTTGTTTAAATAAAAATTGTTTTTCACTCTGACACGTGACGCTCGTCTTTGGGTTCCCGTAGTTTCCCCTGCACTTGCCATAGAAACACATAAACAACATGGCAGTGAGCAGGGAAGAACCCAGAGAAAGTTTGCACTTTTTGAAGTGAAAAAAACGAACAAAATAAACACAGACGCACAATTACACCTGCCAAAAAAAACTGCATAATTCAGGGCTCTCGGTCACGCATTCAACGTCATACACACGCATTTAAACCTGTGTACCACATCTTGTATTTCTCACAGAGAAGACAATTAATGGAAAAGACGCACATATGAAAGGAACTGTTACCGATCTAATGTTGGAATCCAATGTTACTGTTTCCAGATAAATTACGTAACCTGGCCGCAAAGACGCTCATTGCTGTAAAAATCAACACTGACAAAACTCACTCAGTGCACTATAGACTAATCTACCAGATGCAGTGGCCCGACGCAAATAAAAGCAAAAAAATGCAACCCACTAACATAATGGGAGTAATTTATATGAACTGATATAACACAAAATAAAAATTAATAAACCTCTGAATGCATGTTTACAAAAAAAATACAAAAAAAAAATCATCTTGAAAAAGGTCCCCCTTTTAACAATCATATGAGTTTACTTTAACTGTAATTCTATAAAATGGTTTAATTTATATCTATTTATATAAATGGATGTTGATCTTGTTAGTTGATTAGTGATGGGTCGTTCTTGAATGATTTGTTCATTGTGAACAAATCTTTTGCATGACTCGAGAGCAAGAAGTCCTCTCAGGGAGTGATTCATTCATTTGAGCATGCTCACATTTGTGCAGGCGGGGTAGAAGATTATTTCCTTTTTTAAGTCCTCTATCGGATTTGAGTCATTCATTTATCACGTGAAAGACAGAAGACAATCAAATGTATTTAGAGCCAGTAAAGATTTGATCTGTTCATTTCTTCTCGAGTCCTCGGTTTTGAATCATTTCTTTACATGCTGTTGCGTGTTGACTGACTCAAAAACCAGAAGACTCGAAAGGTGAACTAATCATGGCTCCTTTTGGCTCAGACTGTGTGCATTAGTTATGCTTATATGGGACACTCTGTGTGACGTTAACGAATCACTCAAATTTGAAGACCTATCAGAAGAGGTGAGCTGACATAATCATAGACAAAAGACCAGGTAAACAATAAATTATTATTTTCTCTATCTTATTACATTAGTTATAACTTATTTGTAGTGTGATCAACGTTTAGGCTAGTCGTAGATGTGTTTAGAAGCAACTTGTACCATTTTGGCAAATTGAACAAAATGACTCGAAAAAAGATTTGTTTATCTCAGCGAACGAGACTCAAAGGTCTGAGTCAGTAAAATGATCCGTACTTCCCATCACTAAATTTGATCTTTAAATAAAAGCTTTTTTTTTTCTTTAGCATTTTTATATCCTATGATTAATTATAAGTATGATAAGATTATATAGGTTAATAATCTTCAACTACAAGCATTATGTGTGTGTTTGGGGAGTAGTTGTGTTAAAATTGTAAATCCCATTTCTTTTGTAAAAAAATGTGGGATTCTTCAAAAAAAGGACATATTGTCCAGCCCTATAATTTGCCACTATCCCTCCTAAATAAAGTTTCACCCCTTTATCGGTAAGAAGCTTTTAAATATTTATTAATATTAATTAATAATGAATTAATATTAAACATAAGAAATGTATTGAATTTTTACACTACAAAAAAAATAACAGGTCATAATCTGCCTGTTGTTTCATGTCTACATTGTTACATTTAATGACAGCACAACATTATTTCACACATCTAACTTTCACTAAAGCTATTTGAAACATTAATGTAGACGCTTGGCATTCAGTCAGGACAAACAGGAGGCGTTTTAAACACAATGACCCATTTATAAAAGTCACCAAGAAAGCAATGCAGCAGCAATGTTGCCTGACTGGAGGATTTTTCAGTCTTCAGACAGAGTGTTTTAGGGTGGATCATATTGTCATCGCACAACAACCTTAAGTCTGCTGTGAGTTTGAGCTCGTGGTGAATCTGAGACTATAGTATTGATGGACAGCCGCCCTGTGTGAGTTTTTGCCACCTGCCAGCCAGCTGCTCTCCTCCATTTACTTGTTTTGCTCTGTTTCTTATGAGGAAAGGAGTGAGTTCTCCTTGACTGGCAGTGTCTCAAGTTTACTCCGGTTCTCCAGGCCGCACCCCGTGCTAATTCAGGACTTACTAGCATACACACAGTGAGCCACAGCTGAAGAACGCAGCCACAGCTTTCCATTTCACCATCACCCACACGTTGGCTTCTGAGGCCACATTTTTCTTCATATTTTCACAAGACATCCTAGGTTTGCGCATTGAATTCAGTCCTCTTAGCTGAAAGGTGGTACTGTAATTAGTAGCAAGAGCTTTAAGAATACATTTACTCTAGTACGTTTTCATTCAACCATGATGATGAATAAAAATGAATATGATCCTTGTCTATATTAGCTATCCACTAGTTTTCAGAAAATATCTACCACACTAGAATCCATCCACATCACATGGCCAGAAACTTGTCACTACAATAAACGTTGTTTGAACAAGTTTTAAATTGCATTAAGAGAAAAAGCCTCACATTTAGGTGTGCAGCAAATCCTCTGAATGATATCCGCTTTTAGAAAACAACGAGATGAAAATCTGAAACGTACAGTTGAAGTCAAAATTATTAGCCCTCAAGTGTTTTCTTTTTCAAATATTTCCCAAATGACGTTTAACAGAGCAAGGAAGTTTTCACAGTATTTCCTACAATATTTTTTCGTCTTTTATTTTGGCTAGAATAAAAGCAGTTTTTATTTTAAAAACATTTTAAGGTCAATATTATTAGCCCCTTTATGCAATTTTTTTCCCGATTGTCTACAGAACAAATCACCGTTATACAATGACTTGTCAATTACCCTAACTTGCCTAATTAACCTAGTTAAGCCTTTAAATAACAATTTAATCTTAATACTAGTCTCTTGAAAAATACCTAGTAAAATATTATTTACTGTCATCATGGCAAAGATAAAAGAAATCAGTTATTAGAAATTAGTCATTAAAACTATTATGTTTAGAAATGTGTTGATTAGGGAAACAAATATACGGGGGGGAATCAAACTGTATATCAAATTAATGAATCAAACACAAAAATAATGCCAACAGTTATAAAACCAAAGCCATATTAAAAATAAAACTAAACAAATATCTCTTATTTGGAATAAAAACTGTTTTTTTTAAGATTTAGCAACCAAATGTTGTTTTGCTAATATTTTATGTATTTGATATTGTTTTCAAGTATCTACATAAAACATCCTGTGACAGCACAGACTGTTCAACTGACTATTTAAACTGCACTGTAAAAAAAAATTTCAATCGATTTGTGTTGGGACAAAATGAAGTGGGTTGAACATAAAACAATTAAGTTGTCCCCCACAAAAACTCAAGCATTATGTTGTTTCAGCTCATTTTAAATGAGTAGTTTGAACAAGTGTGTGCAGTTGAACTTTTACTGTTTTATATGTTTGTTTGACTGTAGGCTGCGATGTCAAGTTAGCAATGCTAGGATATATTTTGTGCATCTAAAGGTGCACTCACACTATGCTATCCAAACCGTGCTCCGACGCATTTCCCAGTTCATTTGGGTGTGAATGCTCCAAATCGGGCCCAGGCGCTGGCCCGGTTAGAAGAGGTGTGCCAGAGCGTGGTTCGGTTGGGCTTTGGCACGGTACGCTTGTAGTGTGAGTGTAAATTGTGCCTCAACGCGAAACTAAAGACGCAACGTAATTTTTAGGTGACTGTTTCATATAGATTTATTAATCACTCTTACTTTTCAATGAACGTGAACTGTCATAGTTTATTAAAGATGCAAACCCCCTCGCTGCACGTCAGCTACACCTTCAGCAAATCTCCTAAAACGTGCAACACGAGGACTTTTATAATAATTTAGGAGTGTCAAAAGTTGTGGATCTGTTCGGCAAAAGATTTGACTGCGTGTCATTGCATCTCTAATGACTAAAAATATTACAAAATGATATAACTAATGCAATGTCCCCTGTGCTGAGCGAAAGCACTTCTCTATTGTTAAACTGAACAGTTGCATCATCGATGATGTAAGCGTGCTCCGGTTCGGAAGGCAAAATGCAGTGTGAGTGCAGGCAGTCGGGGGAGAGGGGAGGGTGGACAAGTGTGTGTCAGCATGGTTCAAGGCAACTGTACCTAGTGTGAGCACTCCCTCAGAAGCGCTGGCATGATTACAGATGTAAAGTGGAAACAACTTAAAATGCGATATTCATAACTGCTATGAGTTGACGTTTATTTGTGTTTATTCACAATAAACACAAAACATTGTAGCATTATAAAGTAAAGAAAGCATACAGGATGTGCCTTCTGTTGTTTTTCCTTGATTTCTTTGAACTTGAATGCAAGTCAAAAATAAAACAAAACATACCTCAACATAATGGTCATATTATAAGAATTGATAAATCAGGGGAGGAAAAAAATTACAATAATCTAGAAGAGTCAATCAAGGAGTGAATCTGAGAAGCCACACCTTCATTATGAACTGATATATTCTGCTATATGGCATACTATATATGCCATTTGTCATTATCAAAAGATCTACATGTGTCAGTTGCATCACTTCATTCACATTCATAAATTCTCTTCTATGGCCATATTGGATAGTAAAGTATCTATTGTATGTGCACTTGTGAATCTCACTTTGAGAAGTAAGTCATCTGGGCACTTCTAGCCTACTGTTTTTAAATACTATGAATTTTGACTTGGCTCACCTACAGTTTTTCACACTATATACAGGGAGTGCAGAATTATTAGGCAAATGAGTATTTTGACCACATCATCCTTTTTATGCATGTTGTCTTACTCCAAGCTGTATAGGCTTGAAAGCCTACTACAAATTAAGCATATTAGGTGATGTGCATCTCTGTAATGAGAAGGGGTGTGGTCTAATGACATCAACACCCTATATCAGGTGTGCATAATTATTAGGCAACTTCCATTCCTTTGGCAAATTGGTCAAAAGAAGTACTTGACAGGCTCTGAAAAGTTAAAAATAGTGAGATATCTTGCAGAGGGATGCAGCACTCTTGTAAATACCAAGCTTCTGAAGTGTGATCATCGAACAATCAAGCGTTTCATTCAAAATAGTCAACAGGGTCGCAAGAAGCGTGTGGAAAAACCAAGGTGCAAAATAACTGCCCATAAACTGAGAAAAGTCAAGCGTGCAGCTGCCAAGATGCCACTTGCCACCAGTTTTGCCATATTTCAGAGCTGCAACATCACTGGAGTGCCCAAAAGCACAAGGTGTGCAATACTCAGAGACATGGCCAAGGTAAGAAAGGCTGAAAAACGACCACCACTGAACAAGACACACAAGCTGAAATGTCAAGACTGGGCCAAGAAATATCTCAAGACTGATTTTTCTAAGGTTTTATGGACTGATGAAATGAGAGTGAGTCTTGATGGGCCAGATGGATGGGCCCGTGGCTGGATCGGTAAAGGGCAGAGAGCTCCAGTCTGACTCAGACGACAGCAAGGTGGAGGTGGAGTACTGGTATGGGCTGGTATCATCAAGTATGAGCTTGTGGGGCCTTTTTGGGTTAAGGATGGAGTCAGGCTCAACTCCCAGTCCTACTGCCAGTTTTTGGAAGACAGTACACCTCTCTGAACAGTGTCTGGGAGGCTGTGGTTGCTGCTGCACACAATGTTGATGGTGAACAGATCAAAACACTGACAGAATCCATGGTTGGCAGGCTTTTGAGTGTCCTTGTAAAGAAAGGTGGCTATATTGGTCACTGATTTGTTTTTTTTTGTTTTTTTGAATGTCAGAAATGTATATTTGTGAATGTTGAGATGTTATATTAGTTTCACTGGTGAAAATAAATCATTGAAATGGGTATAAATTTGTTTTTTGTTAAGTTGCCTATTAATTATGCACAGTAATAGTCACCTGCAAACACAGATATCCTCCTAAATAGCTATAACTAAAAACAAACTAAAAACTACTTCCAAAAATATTCAGCTTTGATATTAATGAGTTCATTGAGAACATGGTTGTTGTTCAATGATAAAATTAATCCTCAAAAATACAACTTGCCTAATAATTCTGCACTCCCTGTAGTAAGGAAAAATGTGACTTTGGATGCACCGATTGAGTTAAATCCTTTACACTGAAACACAACCCAAGAATCAAACTAAATCGGGTCTGAAGTATTCTAAGGTCAGGCAAAGTGTGAATGCCAGGTGTAACCATATCAAAAGTTGTCCATTTTAAAATAAATATGACGCACTACGGTTAACGTAGCCTAAGAGTCAATCTTAAAGTCCTGGATGTCTATCTGTACTCCCTTAACAGCGTCTGGAATGAGACAGTCTGTCTGGCTGAAAGCAGCTCCAGCGCTGCAGATAAGCTTGAGCAGCATGACTGGAGGACTGCCGTCAACCACAGAGGGCATGCTGGGGCATGTGGGTAACACAAGTCTACAGACACAGAGACAGTGTGTGAAACAATATACACATGCAAATACACTCATACATGCACACTGACTCTCAAATTTCCAACGTTAATTAAAAAAGCAAACCGTTTTTTTAGGTGCATCCTCTGAACTCAACAGTCAAACTAACTTCAAAGTAAGCCAAAATTTGTTTTTTGCTCTGTAATTTTGAGTATTTTTTGTTAATGTTGGAACATTGATAAAACAAGTAGATTTACCTGTTTTCAGTAAAAATGCTGGGAAAGTTTTGTTAGTTCAGAGTTATATTTTAATATTTTTGATAGGTCTCTTCTGCTCACACAAGACTGCATTTATTTATTTATTTATTCAAAAAACAGGCACAAGGTTATTTTTACAATTTAAAACTATTTCATATACAGAATTTATGTGTAATATAATAATAATACAAAACATAATTTAGATATATTATAAATCGCTGTGATGCTAATAAGCTCATTATTTAGCATCATTACTCAGAGAGAATTTATGATCCCCTTACTGTCAAATTGATTGATGACTTCCGGCCCCGCCCCTTTTAGTCAAGACTGTCTGTTTAAGCCCTGCCCCTTTAAGGATGGACCTCCAGTTTAAGACCCTCCCCTTTTAATATAAACTTTATACTTCCTTTAATTAGATTCTTAGTAAATAAATTAAAAGTCATATATTTTACCTGGAATTAGATTGTAATCAGATTAAATACATGATAATACCTGTAATATTAATACCCAACCATTATTAGTGCATAAATAAATCTAATTAATTAAATTATTAGAACCCATATTATTTTAATTATTCTATTGAAATTATTATGATTATATTATTCTGAATCAACAAGTAATATAATTATATGTATTATTTGATACTGTATTGTATTGTATTTCATTGTATTGCATTATATTATATTATATTATATTATATTATATTATATTATATTATAT
>CAIGQZ010033112.1:23856194-23884913 GCA_903798205.1 Danio tinwini
AATAATAATAATAATAATAATAATAATAATAATAATAATAATAATAACAATAACAACAATAATAATAATAATAATAATAATAATAATAATAGATTTGTGATTAATTGCATGCAAAATAATAGTTTGTTTTGACAAGATATGTGGATTTATTATATACTGTAAATATAATTAGTACTACACACACATACATAAAAGCAAAACTATACAAAACTTTTTTGCATAGATATGTACATTTATATATAATTTGTATTATATACATACATATTTTTATCTAAATATAAATAAATTTTTTTTCAAATATATGCATGCATGTGTGCGTTTATATATACATAATAAATATACACAGTGCACACACAAATACCTAAAGAAACTTTTATTTTGGATGTGATTAATTGTGATTATTCTTTGCCAAGCACTAACATATACATATATATATATATATATATATATATATCAGAATCAGAATATATATATATGAAGTCTAAATACAAAAATATGAGAAAAATTATACAGACTTGAAAAACAATAATTTCAATAACATATTGCAACAAAAAAATACATTAACTAAAATGTTTACTGAGTAACCGAAAGGTATTGAATATATTTTGTTATAAAACATGGAGGGCAACAGGTCAAAAAAAGCGATATGATGTTTTTGTATGACACATTGACACAATGTGATTACTTTGCAGATTCACTTACTTCACGCTAAAATACATTTTTCCCCCTTAAGTGATGTTTAACAGAACAAAAAACTTTTCACAGCATTTCCTATATTGTTTTTCTGGAGAAAGTCTTATATCTTAAAAAAAAAAAAAAAAAAATCACATAAGGGCTTAATGCTTGGTCTTAACTGCAATCCAAAAAATAACAGTACAAAATGACTTTTTATGAGTAATGCACTATTTCACATGCTACAACAACAATTCTCACTGCTGCAAACCACAGTTGCAGAAATAATATTTTTCATGTAAACAGGAAATCTGAGAAAATGAAACAACAACCACCAGTGTGAGTGTGCAGCTTTTTCAATGTGCGATAGTATGATATATCAGCTTTTGAGCGTCATGATTAAACCACAACAGGCTTCCAGGAGCTCTAAATCAAGACGCCTTTAAGGTTCCACATTCACTTCATGCTCCTTCCGATTGAGCCAATCAAGTTTACAAGTCTAAAAACAGAAAAACATGTGTGCAAAGCCACAATGAAAAGTGCAACACACTCCTTCTGACAAGCTTTATGAGTCGCTTATTAGAAACAAATGTATGTTTGTCAAACTCAGGCAATAACGGCCATCATTGTGGAGCTGCAAACATGCCCGTCTTAATCAGCGACATCAATCTGTCTTCATATCTCATCATCATTATCATCCTATTCCAGAGCCCAAATTAAACAAACACTAGAACATGATGTTACAAAATCACTTTCATTATGGCTGCAGGCAAAAACACTGTTTTTCATCTGTTAATTTTTGCTTCTCATAAAGTGGTTTTTTTTTATGTGAAGAAAACATACAAAAACACCATTAAGTTTTTATTTTATTGCTCTTTATCAATTTGTGTCTCTGGATATAAATTATAATACACATTGTTAAAGGCTTTTTTCTCTAAATCATTTTCTTTTTCAATGAGCCATAAATGTTTATTACAGTATTACATTATTACACATAACAAACCTCCACAGTCTTAATGATATCTATATTCTGAATGTTTGTCTGTTTGCAGTAAAAAATGATTCCAAAATTAAGCAGATTAAAACTGACTTCATCAGAATGTTCAGATTTTTGGGAATCTGATTAATTATAATACACATTGTTAATAGGGATGCACCGATCCCGATACTTGAATCGGATATCGGTTCGATACCGCATATGTTTGCTGAATCGAAACTGTCCTGTTAATGCCAACATGAAAATTTTTCTCCATGACTATTTATTTAATATAAATAATCAGTGGAGAAAAGCATTTAGTTTAGCATTAAATGGGTTTCTAAATTATGTTGCGCTGTGTCTGTTAGATCAGCAGATCGCATTCGCTGATTCGCAACACTGGAGTGGAGAGGGTTGTTACCTGCTCTTCACACACAAAGTAGGCCTACCTGACATTTTAAATTAGAAAAGGCTCAATAACACATTGGACAGAATCCCGTTGTGCCGCTAAGCTAAGATACTGGAGGGCTGCGCGCTGTGTCTCAGTGATGCATCAAGCGCTTCATTCACGCACCGGCTGTGCAGACGCAGTGTGCGCCGCTCTGTGGAATTATTCTCACAATGAGTTTCTGTTCTCTCATCATTCTGACTGAGTTTATTCTTCCGAGGGGAATACTTTCAGTGCTGCAAATAGTTTGTAAAGCCTGGCTCATTGTGGTCAAAGTAGTTGATTAAATTAATTAAAGTGAAACTGACGGACGCAATATGGATTATCATTAACAGAAAAAGGAATGTTTATTCAGTAAAACTGGCTTCAGACAGTTTAGTTTCGTCTGCATCAAACTTGCAGGAAAACATCAGGCTTTGCTAAAAGGCTGGTTATTTTACCAACAATTAGGGTCAAGTGGTAGCCTATTACAAATTTCAAAGAAAAACCTACATTTTAAAAAAGGAAACATAAGTTGGACCACAACAGATCCATGTCATAACGAATGCTCTAATAATGTAGCCTAGTTTACAGCAAGCATCATGTTTTTAATTAGATTGTGCCTTCTGTCATATACAGTAGGCCTTTAGTCCTGTTATTTTTAATAAAGAAGATATAATATTTGACTTTATCGTCAGAACTATAGAAACTGTACACATTAATAGGCACATTAATATACGGCACAGTATCGAGATTGGATCTGTAAAGGTCGATTCTCAGATTTTTGGTATCGGGATCGGATCGATTCCAAAAAAAAAAAAAAAAAAGGTATTGGTGCATCCCTAATTGTTAAAGTCTCAAAATATTTTTTCCTCTATATTCTGAACATTTTTACACAATCATACATCATTTGCCTAATGTTATTTTATAAAAAATAGTGATAGTGAAATATGTTTTTTTTTCTGTCTGTTTTCAGTCAAGGTGAAATTCCACAGTAAACAACTCTTGACTGTAATTTCGAAAAACTTAAGTTTAAAACTGACTTCATCAAAATGTTTTTTGTTTTTGTGCTAGAAATGTCTATTACAGTGGCATATACACATACCAGATGTCACAGTCTTATTCACATCTATATTCTGAAAGTTTTTACACATTCATACATAATTCACCTTATGTTATTCTGCAAAAAATAGTGAAATTGTGTTTGTGTGTGTGTGTGTGTGTGTGTGTGTTTGCAGTAAAATACATTCCATAGTAAACAACTCTTCAGATCAAATGATTTTTTAAACATTTTCAGTTCAGAATTTTGAGCTAGAAACTATGCAAATTAGACAATGCTTCATTTACATATATAAACAACAATTTAGAGAACATGTGGTACAAAACTTATGATTATAATGGTAACTTATTTTCACATGCAGGACCTTGCCTAAAAATGTTAACTATTTCCTCAGTGTGTGCATTCACGTCCTGAAATATTTGCAACTCTATTTTAAAGAACATCGCTAATATTCTGCAGTTAAAGCAGACACATTTCGGCTAAAACTGAATTACGCTTTTTTTCTTGGTAAACTAATGACAGTAATCTAGTTAACCACAGTTTCTCCATTTCCCTCTTTCACTATATTCATTTGTCTGGAGCTTGGTCTAGAAGACATAATGATGTGTTGATGCTGACAGACTGTTTGTCATGCAGCATTCGCATACGCAAACATCATAATGACTCTAAATGTGGAACTGAAATCTCATAGTTCAAACCCACTGATGAACACAGATTCATCAGACAATGTTTATTCATTTTGATAATCTGTTTATTGGTGACAACCGATAACTCTCCCATAACTGCGTGTGTGTACCTACAAAAGCATATTTCTAAGACAAATTTCTAATTTGAACAAACTCGTCTTCTTGCGAAACTCTCATTTGTAAAACACAGTATCTAAATGTATCAAATGTAACAAATTAATATTGTATTCCTCATTATAAAAAGTAACCAATTTAATAATAACCAATAATGATAAAAATTGAATAATGCAAGTATATTGACTTTGTTAAAAAATATCCCATTTCTCATTTTTGGGGGCAACACAGTGGCTCAGTGGTTAGCACTGTCACCTCACAGCAAGAAGGTTGCTGGTTCGAGTCCCAGCTGAGTCAGTTGGCATTTCTGTGTGGAGTTTGCATGTTCTCCTCATGTTCGCATGGGTTTCCTCTGGTTTCTCCCAGTCCAAAGACATGCGCTATAGGTGAATTGAATAAACTAAATAGGCCGTAGTGTATGGGTGTGAATGAGTGTGTATGGATGGCCTGGGAACGCCTTGGGATCCCCCCGGAGGGGCTGAAGGAAGTGTTTGGGGAGAGGGAAGTCTGAGGTTTTCTCCTAAGACTGCTGCCCTCGGATGAAAATTAATGAATGATACTGATATATAATAAAATCTATAAAAAGATTAATTCACTGGTAGTTTTCTGAATAACTTCATCTTTAGCATCTATAAAGATTGACAATATCATTATGTTTCACTTAAGGCACCTTTTGTTTTTGTAGTGCACTACTTTTTACCTAAAAAATCGTGATGTGCCCTTCTTGAATAATTCTTTCATTTTGAATGAATCTTTTATGTGACTCGAGAACGATGAGTCCTCTCAGGTAGTGATTCGTTTAATCGTGCATGCTCACATTTGTGCAGGCAGGGTAGAAGATTAGGTATCTTTTTTTGAGAATTCCATTGGGTTTGAGTTGTTCATTCATCACATGAAAGACAGAAGCCAATCAAATGCTGTCAGTGCTGGAAAAAGATTTGATTCGTTCATTTCTCGAGTCCTCGGTTTTGGGAGATCTCTCAACTCAAAAACCTGAAAACTCAAAAGGTGAACTAATCATGGGTTCTTTCGGCTTAGAATAAGTGCATTAGTTAAGCTTATATGGGAATGTCAGTGTCACCTGAACGAATGACTCAAATTTGAAGGCATGTCAGAAATAAAAGGTGAGATAAGCTAACCATAGACAAAATAACCAGGTAAACAATAAATGATTATTTTTTAATTTTTATAGCATTCTAGTTGTGACTTGTTTGCAGTGTGATCAATGTTAGGCTAGTTGTAGATGTATTTAGAAGCAACTTGTAACATTTTAATAATATTTTGGGGAACAAAATAAATGAAATGACAAAAAAAAAAGATTAGTTCATCTTGATGAATAAGACTCGAAGGTCAGAGTCTGTAAAATGATCCAAACTTCCCATCACTACTAAAAAGTCCACCAGTAATTGCAAGCTGTTTATATCAGCAAAAAAAAGTGTGTAACATATGTGCTTTGTCTGCCGTATATAATGAGGAGCCGGTGTGTTTACCCTATAGCTGCAATAATGAAGTGGAAAGAAACACCGGCATCTCCATTTGAATACAGAACAGCGAGCTTATCGCTGTAACATGCAGGCTCTTAGCCGCAGTTAATGTCATAAAAATGTTATGGCCCGCAAAAACAATGCCAGGCATTTCTGGAGAAATATGCCATGGAACCATTCCAGTAAGTAAACATGGACTTCCTGCAATACTTCCCCACTCGGGCAGGGAAGGAGGCCTCCTCCACCGGATGGAATTACAGCCTGCCTCCACTGCTCCTACATAGTCAACACTACATTCATCAAACACCTGCCCAAACGCCATCTTTTGGTGACATATCAGGAATTTAAGATTAGTTTCCTTGGCTTGTGCAGCTACATGTCAGTTTACACTCATAGTTGTGTTAGCTTTAGGACTGGATGATATATTTGAGTTTGTACTTTGAAAAACAAAATGCTATGAGACAATACTGTTTATATTGATATGATGTGCAAAATTTTGATATATGCGCATTTAAAAAATAGCCGAATATATAGATTAATCTGATCAACGAAAAGTGCATAATCCAGTTTGTTGTTAACATCAGTAATGCTTTAAATTAATAAGAAATTATGTATATATGTAAATATACATATTTTTGAAGTGGTTTTCTCTGTTTTCTCAGATTGATTACTTGTGATGTTTAATGCGTTTAAGGTATATTCAAATATATATTATTCGAATCGATATATTATATCAAATCGCGATAAAATTTATGTCATAACAATGATAAGCTCTGGACTTTTTACTCTATATTGATCTAAGAGCCAATCACACAGCAGAAATGTGCAACAATGGGAATCTAAAAGTGTGTTGAAGTTAGGAGATGAACCGAATTTTCGGCCAGCAAAAATTTATCGGCTGAAAATATATTATGCCATTTAATAGACCCTCTAATTTTTGTGGCTTCAGTCATTGCTGGGTAACTTTTTTTAAATCTGGAAGCATTAACAGCTTATATCGAAATATATATCCTTATCGCTCAATATGGAAAATAATTATTGAGATTGCATTTTTTGCCATATCGCCCAGCCCTATTCACATGTATATTCCCCATTTGTAAATTTTAGAATATCATGGAAATGTGACAATTTTGATGTAAGGGCTGTTTTTGTTAAATACAGACAGAGATATAATATTGGAGCTAGGGCTGCACGATATTGGAAAAAAACTGACATTGTGATATTTTGTATTTCTTCGATTATATACTGCTAATTTAATATAATTTCACAATATGACTTAAATAACTGTTTGGAAAGAATTGAGAATTTTAATCATTGATTGGGATGATTTTGTAGAGGAGTGTATCTTCATAAAATATAAAAACAAAAACAAAAAATAACAAATAAAGCACAGATTAAAACAATAGAAGAACGCTAAAAAACAAAAATAAAAACAGTGCTTTATGGTTTTTGGTGGAATTTTAACAATACTGAGGTACAGAAATCCAATTATCAAATCTAAAACAACACTGTCTAGTCCTCATTTGATAAATAATTAAACACAATTCATCTTTGTTGAAGCAGAAAACTTTCTAATTTCTTCAATTCAAATTTCATTAAATTCCAAAAAACTTTGTCCAAAAATATCTAAAATGCATACTGAAAACAATTTAAGTTTTTTAAATTTTAACAGATTTGTGTGATAAGCATTAGCTAAGATAATGTTAGCACCTGTCAGCTTTAATTGTGGGAAAACTGGATAATTGTGACCTTTTGTCAGCTAATTTCATCTTTTGGGTTTAAAATAATTTTTGGGGTGGGATCAAATCAGTGACGTAGCACGAATCTGCTAGTGGAGCATTGATGGGTCGTTTTTTTTCATTATTATTCATAGCGGAGTTTTCTTACCCTATGAGAAGACCCTGCATCCTAATTATTTATGAGAGCACGTGTTTTCCAAAGGCAAGGCAGACCTGCCAAGCTGTGAGACCCGGCTGGGTGAGACCACTTCCAGTATTTAGCCATTCAAGAAGAGTCATATGTGTTTGCTTTCATGAGCCACTGAGTTTGTTGCATGTTTTTATCTGTGATGCTGTCAGGACAGATACAGCAAAGATGTTGGTTTGCAGCAAGCATTTTTGTCTGGAGAGCTGTACGAGAACTGGAGAATGGCAGACTTTGTCTTTTATTTGTTGAGTTTGTTACCATTCAGACACATCGTCTATATCTGTGCTGCTGTGTTAGCACATGTTTAAAATCTCCAGATTACCGGCAGGGCTACTGGTTGGAATAGACATAGAAAGAGACCTGCTGCACTGCTATCTACTGTGTCTGCATTCAGACCCGGTGATTCAAGAGAAGAGACGTCCTCCTTATTTATAGTGTTTATATATAAAAAAAATTCTTTATGATGATATAACAAATTGTGGTTATGTGTATATGAATTTACAAATAACATACATATAGCAGGGCATTCAATTACTGTTTATTTCTTTGCATTTTAACTATAAAATCATGCGTCTCCTCACGGTTTGTGTCTCATTTTGTGAGCCAACTAACAACAGTTGTTCTCTCCCCTATTTTTTCACCGCTCTGCTGGCCACGCCCACTCCTCCCTCTACCCACAGAGCTCCACACCCATTATGAAGCATTTCGACGTGGACTTGGACAAAAAGAGGGGGGTTTCATGGCCCTTTAAAGGCTAAGTAGCTTTAGGAGCAAAAGTGCCAATTTCTTGTTCTTAAATGATTTAAATTTGCTTTAAATCTTAGTCACAGACCTTAAAATAACACATCTGGGAAGAAATATTTCACCCTAATAGATTATGGTTAAACTTAACAATGGCTCCACTGTGTATATGTGTACTGAACTGTGATTTTTTTGTTAATTATAATCTCCAGAAATAGCAGCTCCTCTTTGTTTACAAGTTTGTGGGCATTTGAGTAGTTGCTGTCACGTGATGTGTGTTTGACAGGACTGACTGTACGTTACGTTCATTTTATACAGATTACAAAACCAAAAAAACGTTTGTTTTCAAGTGTACTGAGTTCATTTAAAAGGTACAGATTGCAAGCTTTATTTGGATATATTTCTTATAATCTGTACTTTTAAATGAAAGTATTCACTGAGATTCCAGTGTGTTTGTTGACCACAAAAATCATAAAAGCACACGTTTGGTCCAAGCTTCTCTCCCGGAGAATATAGCCTATAGCTATCTATCACTGATTGGCTCCTGTACCAGTAGGCAGGGCTTCATTCGCCAGATTGACTGTTACACTTTTCCCCATTCAAAACTATACGAGTAACATGTCTTGTGTATTCTATAGTATTTGATTAACTTGTACAGATTAACTATTCACATTAAGAATAACAAAGTGAAACAGCAAAATAAGCATTATAAGTTTGATTTTACTCTGACTTTAATATCTAGCCCTAATTTTAATTATTACTCTGCATCTGTTTGAGGACCATCAAAATACAAAGTTAGTATTAATATGCAGGGAGTGCAGTTGACCTGTACAGTAGGTTCATTAGTAAGTTATTTATAGTCAACAGGGCGCCATCAAAATAAAGTGTTATGACAGCAGGTGTCTAAATTGGCTTACAATAACTGTGCTTGTATACTGAAAGGAGAGTGCACATTCACCTCAGGATACCCCACATCTCAAAAATCCCCACGTACTATTTTAGCATTTACAAATGTGTGGAAAAAAATCTGTGTGAAAGCTTAAGCGAAAATGTGGCTTTTTTTTTAAATGTACGATACATGCTAACTTTCCAAATAGTGGCAAATACGTTTTTTTTAAGAGCATGCTTAGGGCACACAGCTGTTTCACCATGTGGTTGTGATGTCTCTGCTTCGAGTTACACAGACAGGAAACCACATGTCTGAGATCCTCAGCCGTCCACACAACCAAAGCCAGTAGAAAGTCTGCCTGAAACAGAACAGCCTGGCCAGCAACAATGCAGCTGCTTTAGGACGTTATGACAACCTGAGATCACATACCAGAGCGCACTTCATGCTAAGAGCCAATGCTAAACAGTTAGCACTGTAAGCTAATGCAGAGAACTTCTGTGTAGTTACTGTAGCAAACATGTTCTGCTGGAGTTTGGGACTTAACTGAGTTCTATTTATTTAATATTTTGAGGTGAAGTGTAGCACTAGAAAAACTAGCAGTTTTTTGGGCATTGATACATTTTTATACACTAGCATATCATTTCCACAGCATATGGAAACCTCAAAGGTGTAACGTAGGCTATATGCTCTTGATTTGCTTATTAATTAACAGGCCCACGCGGAATCCAGATCACTGCACATTTCCACAAAAACTGGAACAATTGACAAATGCAACAAAATCTTACTGTGCATCAGGGTAATATTTGAGTTATATATAACCTATTGTTTTATTAATATTTAGCATTAGCTGTAATATCAAATTTTATTATTAGCAAAAGCTGTTATACATATATATATACACATACACATATACACATACATATATACACATACACATACATATATACACATACATATATATATATATAGTCTTTATGGTCACATAATTCATTAGAAATTCTTCCAAATATGATTTTATGATCTTAGCAAGTTTAAATTGTATTATTTTTTGTGTGTGCATGCAGTTTTAGGGGTCAATCACATCAAACATGCTTTTTGTGTTGAGAAGCACATCTTTTCAATGGTTTACTAACGGCCGCTAGCATTTGGTGTACTGGTAATGCGCACTGCGAGCCTTGCAATTTAACCGCCTGCTGCACCTCTCATTTTTGCTGTTGCGCGTCGTGTACTTACAGTTGAAAAAAGTCAACTCTGAGCGGAAAACACATTACACAGGTCGTAGAGGTGTGAACCTGCACTAGTCTCATGGTTTGGTTCAGTTACGTTTATCATGCCATCGGTTAGGTTCAATTCAATACTTCAATGTATCACAGTGCATTGGCAATGCTTTCCACACACAATTTTATATTTTACTTCACAGCACAAGAAAAAATTATAAATATATTTATATTTACATATTATTTGTAATACAATTCTGTCCTTTAATACAAACAGTCAGAACTCTACCTTAAAAAACTCAAGTACATGCACAGAGAGAGAGAGAGAGAGAGAAATGGAGTTTACTTTCATTTTCTCAATCGCAGTGAAATAGGCGCAGTGAATTGTGCAGAGTTTTTGCGTTTTTAAGCAGTAGCAGTGTTTTAATTACTTGCGCTTGCCTCCCTCACCATAGTAAGCACTGAAGAAACAACTAATTTTGACACCCCTAGTCAGTTGCGTCTTTTTCATTCTCTAATCAAATGAAAGCAGAGGTGGGGTTTTCGTTGAGGTGACAGCAGTGTTTGTGTTAGGATGACTACGGAGAACTTTTAAAGATAGATGAGAGACAGTGGTTACTGTTTCAAGTTATCCAGAGCTGTTTGACTGTACAAATCCTGAATATTACAATATTATTAAATATTACAATTATAACAATATCAATAGCAACACTCGCGCACGTTACGCAGCTGATTCAGTTGTTGCCTAGTGACAAAAGAAAGCGAATCACACTTCTTTTTTTCTTGTCAACAAAAAACACCAACAGTGTGGTGCGCCTTGCATTTTGGAACGTAAAAGCACGTTTGGTGTGATCAGCCCCTTAGATGTTCATTCATTGAGCTTTACTTTTATTTGCATTTTTGCTTATTTTTGCACTTCAGTGATGTTTATAACAAATTATATTTCAGCTTTACTTAAATTAACAAAACTTATTTAATAACAGTTTTTATTTTAGCTGCTTTAAAATATTAAAATCATAACCATTTTATTTCTGTAATCTCCTGTGGATGAAACTAGATGCATTTTAAGTTTTAAGTTATTTGTTGTAGTGAAAAATAATATATTTTTTTATTTACGCTTCAAGAGGCAAAGCTACATATTGCTGAAACAATAGCTACGTTTCCATCCACCTATTTTTATGCACATTTTGGATATGCGCATAAAAAAACAGTTGATGGAAACACCAAGATGAGCATACATTTTAAAAATGCACATAAAAAACATATGCACATAACTGAGTAGGATAAACTATTCATTCGATAAGAAAAGATGCCCATAAACTGCGATGGAAACACTTTTACTAAACAAATTCCAGTATGCGCATAAAAAGGTCATGTAATTTTGTTATTAGAGATCATGTGATGATAAAAATGTTTGTGAATGGACAAACCAGCCGGTTAAACACATTGTAAAACATCTGAAATGTTGTTTTGGTCATTCAAAAACGGCTTAACCATTTCAGTATTAGTGTTATTATATTATTAATTACCTACAGAACTGTCAAGTGGATCTGTGCTCCGCGTCTCACGCCTGCGTGTCAGGATTGCCTTCTGAGGCAGAAATTAAATGAAGACAAGATTCATGCAGCTTCTCCTTCTGCAGCAATTTTCATTTTTACTGTTGATATTTGGTGCCAGATAATGAGGAAGTGACGATTTTGTTTGCTTTAGCTCATTGGATGGAAGCCCTGTTTTATTTGCATGTCCTTTATACGATAATCCAGTTTTGTGCAAAGTTAATTTGCATTTTTGGATGGAAACATAGCTATTGACTACATTTACATGGACATCAGTAATCTAATTATTAGCCTCAATCTGAATAAGACAATAATATGATTAAGGTGTTAACATGAGTTGCTTTTTGAATGTTCCTTTCATGATCCCATTTTACATGTTATAGCACATAATTCGATTAACGCTATTGCATCACCACGCTATCCAAATTTCCTCTGGAGTTTCATGTAATTTCGGATGTTTCCTTTTTAATTTGTTGACTTTAACTGCAGTTTGGCACTTTCACTTTCATTCAGGAAAATTTCACGCATGCCCCCCGTGACAAACAAGATAGTGGATGCGAGTATGAACGGTTTGAAGAGTGTTGTTTTAAATGGAATTAGATACCACATGCTGTATTGGATAAAGAAACTTTTGCATTTCGGAATGCAGGTGGCTGTGGTCCTTCTCTGACTCGGTAAGTGCAGAGAATAGTGTCAAACAGCCATGTGTGTATAGATTATCCGATCGCCAAATGCGGCGAAAATCCTAAACAACAGTAATAGTTTGAATGTGTTTACATTTTAAAATCGGATTATTGGTGTCCATGTAAACATACTCATTGTTAGCAAATATTTCTATTTCTGTTGGAATAAAACTTACAAGTAATCATGAACAATAATATGAACACCATGTATAAACTGTGGTCATGCTGACATTACACAATTTGATTATGAACTCTTGTAGTTTACTTCTAAACATGCAGCTCTGTTTAATGTTTTACCATGCAGTTAATCCCACTGAATCAACTTCAGGTGTTTTTCTCAAGAACACAAAGGTTTGAATTTACAATTTCATCATCCCAAAATCCAACTATCAATCACACAAGGTAGACTTAACAGAGCTTGAAAAAAAAGAAGAAGAAATCAATAGGGAAACTCACGTTTGAACAGCAGCATGTCGTTGCACTCTACCTCGTTGCAGGAGCAGATGAGGAAAGGGCCGCTGTTTGACATCCTCTTTTTCATTTCGCACTTGGTGTTGTTGTTGTTCTCCACCATGATGCCATAGAGGGGCTCGGCAGGGTTGTGGCATAACGTCTCAATTGTGTTGTTGTCATCATCGCTCTTCCTCCTGAGGATACAAATATAAACATACAGAGTGCTTAGGGGAATACACCATCAAATGACAGGTTTGTCAATATGAAATACAATTTAGCTGTTATTTAAAATTCTCAATTGATTTTGACAATAAACGTCCTTTTCATTGTTACATCAGTAAACATAATAAGCAACTAGATAAGAACTATATTTAACTTCACTGTTTACATAATTGAAAATAACATAGAATTGACAGCACATTGAATTTTTACAATGTCACAATGTATTTCAGAGAAAAGCAGGATGCTTGATGCTATTTTAACTGCATTACTACAAGACTATAACATCTTAAACAATAATATAATGTTTGCCCTTACATTTTGCTATTGGTTCTTTCCCTAGAATAGGGGTTTTCAATCTGTGGGGGGTGCCAGCACCTATTAAGGGGGCGTGAGAATTTGAGGCGTGCACTCGAGTAAATTATGATGAAGGTTTTTATGCGTTCACTAGAGTGAATCTGAATAACGCTACTTCCACAGCTAACTATCAGACATCTGTAGAGTTAATGCGTTCCGGTAAAATATATACAAATAAAATGGGCCGGGTGCTTTTTAAAATGAATGACGGTGAATGAAAGTCAAACCGGTGAGCCGTCTGACAAAAAAATGCCCTTCTGGATCAAATCAGCAGGATGCCCCTCTGGATTTTTCACTTTTTTTGAAGACATACGACATGAAGATATACAGACTACCTTTACATGGACATCAGTAATAGTTATTTGCCTTAATCTGAATAAGAATTATAGAATTAAGGTGTTACGTGAAGTGTTTTTGATGTTGCGTCACCAGGCAAATTTTGACATAAATAACATGAGTCTTATGTAATTTTGGGTGTTTCATCTTTTCGTTTTAACTGCAGTTCGGCACTTTCACACATGATCATTTCATTTATGCCCATATGACAAACTGGGGTATTAGAAGCAAATATTTAGTAAGGAATGGTGGAAGATGTTTTAATGGAATTTGTTAGGGCACGCCGAATAAAAAGAAAAAAACTTCCACATTTCGTGATCAGTGTTGCCAGATGTAGGTGACTGATTCCAGCCCAAAAGCTACCCAAAACCAGACAAAATGCTAAAACAACTGACCAGTTATCTGTAGGAAATACCCGCCTGCATCATTTTTTACCCGCACAATCGAATTCAACACCGCCCGATCTGTGTGTATGTGCGCGGTCCTTTACTACATGATGGTAATAGTTTGATTGCAGTGTTTACTTTAATAATGCCACTAATACTGTATATGCATACTTCATTCCATTTCTGTTTAGTTCAACTATGACTTTAGTCAGATTAAGGTGATCAAAAATCGCTGTTTATGTGGTAGACTCTTAATCAGAGTATTGTCTTAATCACATTAAAATCATATTAAAGTATTATTGCCCATGTAAACGTACTCAGTGTTCAACTCAGCCACACCGTCAGGGCTCTGCGAGCATGGTTTTGGGAAGCAGCATTTTCTGTATGTACGTACATCAAAAGCAAGTATACTATGGCTCACGGTTATTGACAGTGGAAGATGATTTACTGTATGGTTAGACACGTCAGTAATCGAACCACGGATTAGCCATCACACTGAATCAGGTAAGCTGTATATTTATGTTTATATGCAAAAACCACTTAATGGCATTTGATATTTTCTTCTAAAACTAGCATTTTTCTCTTGAGTGAAGGCTCAGTAATTTTACTTTTATAATGATGAATAAGTTATTTTCATTGACTTGAAAGTGAATTAACCGAAGACTAACATAGAAGGCTGAGAAAAATGCTCAAAAATTTCAGACGGTATTTAGAGGGTTTTGCATCTGAACTCTTCATTTGTTTTTCTTTAGACAGGGTTTCTGAAGGTTTCTTTAAGTCAAATTTAAGACTTTTTAAGACTCCTTTAAGACCATTATAAATGAAGTTTTAGACTTATACAGCGCTAAACACAGGATTTTTTTTAATGGCCCAGTTACATCCATAAATAGATTTTGTATTAATAGACGATTATGTAAAGGGATGTGTTACTTTAGTTTTCTTTCCCCAATTAGGGAATTTAATTTGGAGAATTTCCTTTAAACATGTCTTAACAGCGGTTTTGAATTGCATTTCTCTTTCTGAAATACACAGTAAACGATATATACCATTCACAACAGACTGGGACAGTGCAAAGTAGGCTCTGAGAAAGGCAATGTTTAGAGTGACCTGATCCTTGAATGTGCCATTTTAGATTTAGACACTGTAAAAGTGGTAACACTGCACTTTTGGCCCTATACAATTTTATTTATACACATGCAAATATGCCAGACCGGAAACACAAGCTCGTGTGACAAGTTTTTTTTTGCGTGACACTGCATTTCATAGACGGTGAACTCTCACCTGTTAGCACTGCAAAAAAAAGAAGAAGCTTTTTTTAGATTTTGTGTCTTGTTTCTAGTCCAAATATCTACAAAATTAAGTCTGGACACTGTAGCATTTGAAAGCCACATCTATCAGCTGATCCATCAGTGGATTGCTCATATGTCTTCTCGTAGACAGATCAGCTGATAGAAGCAGCTTTTAAATGCCCAACAAACAAGCTCAACACTCAAATGTTAGCAGGAAATTGACATTATTTTTTTTTTTAAAGATGAGTACTGACTGGTACCAAACCGATACTTTTGACAACCCTAATTGAGACTAAGTACATATATCATATTAAAAGTGAATTAGAATACTGTGTTATTTTTAAAATGATATTGCAATCTGTGAACCACACACATTGGTGGTTTGTTGTGCAAAGCAGACGTTTTACACTTGTGCGCACCAGATGTTTCACACTTAATATAAAGCTATGGAAAAAGGATGATTTTGTCAGTGACGTACCAGATAGCCACACAGATCTCATCTGCACTCTCACAGATGGACGTGATGGAACAGTTGCTTTCACAGTTGTCGTTGCCACTGCAGTTGGTTTCCATCACATCACAGAACTTACACAGTTGAGGAAGCCGAAAGGGACTGAGTATAGGATGCATTCCATCTAGGATAAAACACGAACAACATCAACTGTTAAAACTCTTTTACATTTTACAAAGCTTAATTACATTATGTGCATCCTTGCAATAAAAATAAGTTATCTCGCGTGTGATTTTAAAAACCTGGAATTAATCATTCACTATTATGCTCTTTCGGATATTATCTTTTATCTAGTAACTCAACAGAAAGAAACTGAATTTGAAACTACTTCATCCATAATATCTATCTTATTCTTGCAAAAGTTTGTGCAGGTTTGTCTAAAACAACACTTAATTTACCCCCAAACACTGTAATTATAGCTGAAGCCTGCAAAAGTTTGGTTTGTGTTATTGAGAAGCCACTGTTTTCTGTGCTGAGGACTTCGTTCAATGAGTCTGGCTTTAATTGATGTAAAAATTCTTACTGCTCATATCACTGTTGAGGAAGCAAACAGAGCTGAATTTCAGATATTGGATAGATGTTTTCTTTCCGAAATACACTGTAATCGATATACCAATCGCAACAGATTGGGACATCCGACCAATCAGTGCAAAGTAGGCTCTGAGAAAGGCAAGGTTTAGAGTGAGCTGATCCTTAAATGTGTTTGGATTTAGACACTGTAAAAATGGTCACACTGCACTTTTGGCCCTATAGAGTTTTATTTATACACATGCAAATATGCCAGACCGGAAACACAAGTTTTTTTTTTTGCGTGACACTGCATTTCATAGATGTTGAACTCTCTCCTGTTAACACGGCAACAAATGCTTATTTTACTTAGATTTTTTCTCTTGTTTCTAGTCCAAATATCAACAAAATTAATTAGTCTTAGACGCAATTTTCCAGACAAGCAAAAATAATTATTGTTTTAGGAAATAATATGCCAAAATTAAGTGAGTTTTTCCTCAAAACAAGCCAAATAAATAAAATAAATTCTCAAAAAGACAAAAAGTAAGAAAAGCTATTTTTGCAGTGAATTTACATCATGTACAGTAAATGCACAAAACCACAGGAAGATCAAATCTTGACCTCTCTGTACAGAAATTTAAAATATGAAGAAAAATTCTATATGGTAAGCATGTAAAGAGGAAGAAATGATAAGATCCTGGTAGAGGAGTGATGATCTTAAATTGTGCTTCAATCATTATGCCACCCACTATACCTTAGATTCGGTATGTGTTGGTTGAAATTCCCTACATTTTCATATAATAATGGAAACTGGCAGATTAACGACATTTCTTTATGATCAGATTCCAAAAGTCCCATTGTTTTATTAAAGCAGCAAGTGAACAATTTCATGCAAACGTCAACCTTGCCATGAAAAATAAAATAAAATTAAATTCACCAAAAATAGCAAAATCCTTTCTAGGCTTTTTTTGTGAAGTCTTGTATTTTACAGTACAGTAAAAACTCAAAATATCTCTGTCAATGTTTTCAAACATTTATATTTGATTTACCAAAGTCATGCAAGTGCCTATTTCACATCTGTCACATCTATAATGAAGCTTTTTCCTAATAAAAGCAAAAATATCAAATAAAATAAAATCAATTATGTTTGTTATATAGACATCCAACTCTTATCCTTTTGATTAGCATTATTTTTATTGGGTTGTGCGGTTTAATTTACAGAATTTCTTCAAAGTATGTTGTATACTGTAAACGCACTAAGTTTTTTTGGTCACCGTCATAACCCATGTTTATTTTCCTCATCTAAAATATAAGAAATGTTTACAGATTGATATTTTTCTGATAACTCTGTGATTAGCTGTTTTGGAAAATATAAACCGATTCAATATTGCTAACATATACTTTCTCTGTACATTTATGGATTATGTTTTTACTGCAAAAGTCACATTCATAACAGGAATTGCTCAATTTATACCATATTAGTGTCATTTCAACATTGAAATGTTGACCATAGGCTAATTTAAACAACCAACCTCCATTCTAAATAAATATATATGATAGGGGTGTGACGAGATGCCTACTCCATAAGACGAGATGTGACAATAGATTGGGTTCACAAGAACGAGACGAGATTTTTACACAATTTTAAAGAAATCCTTAATGATGAAACATATGAATGCAATAGTCTTAGAATTCAAACATTTTGCTAATATATAAATGGAACATAGATTTTTATTAACAATTTAGGTGTTTTTTTAAACAACTTGTAATCAATTGACTTCATTTTCATGAACATGCATATAATTTTATGTATGCAATAGTTTTATATTAGTTTATATTGAATTCTATTCAATGAACATGTAAACGCTGCAAAATATTTGTTAATATATAAATGGAAAATAGGAAACTCTACTAACTGGCTTTTTTCCCTAAAGAGTTTCAGAGTATTTACATTGTAGATCTTAATGGTCAATTCAGATTTTTTGACAGTATCAGATTTTTTGATGATTTTTTTTCCCTTTTTGACAAGTTGCTTTGCTATAGTTTATGGCAGAAAAGTTCTCATTTGGCCATCTTCTAATCTAGGTGATTAATTCTAGGTGATCGTGATTTATTCATGTGATGTATGCAATAGTTTTATATTAGTTTGTATTGTGAGGTATAGATGCTGCGCTCTCTCTCTCTCTCTCTCTCTCTCTCTCTCTCTCTCTCTTTAAACATGCTTAAATACTTGTGCTGCATGGCAATATAAAAGCTTTTTTTTGTTTGGGACTCTGCTGAAGTCTGTTCTGAAATGAAAGCGTCATAGTTGATCATTCACGACAGACGTGTGACTCGCATTGACAGGTGAAATCCGATCTACCTGCTTACGCTGCAGACATGAGATCATGGTTACGATCCATAATAATTAATTAGTTATATATAATAATTCTTTAATAATTAATAATTTGTGTGGCTGCAGTTGTAGTTGCAGCCTCTGCTTGGACATGAATCCAGCAGCCTTTGAACTCCGGTGACCAAAAAAAAGCGGTTACGTCTCAACCACTCGCCCGCCCAACCGAGTGACATGTGCAACACAGAGGCCAGCCTTACCAGGTGTGTGGAAAGCACTTGATTTGCGGTTCAAATTCAATCCTGCTTCCAATCTTTAATGTTAATTTCAACCTCACACTCCATCATGCTAACATATCAACTAACGAGACAACTTTTTACCTTGATGAGAAATCTCATCGTGATTTACCACCCCTAATATATAATCTAAGGGTTTTCAAAGGTTTGTTGAAGACATGCACCAAAATGCAAACAATTATGCTTGTATTCTGTCAGTAGAATACTTTAAACGTTCTGATTTTCAATTAAGTCATTTGTTTCCACTGATACTTCTGACCACTTTATATTTGATCAAAAATGATAATGCCATCTTTATCTGTCCTATTTTCATCTCATATTTTACAAATTACATATTTTAGTTTGAGTGTAGGCGCTGAGATGCACCCTATTTTAGGTCTGCTCACTTTGAAATGTCAGATCTTGCCACTTATCTAAACAAACAAAAAAAAAAGTCAACCTCACTAACATCTGACCATCATATCTGATCAAACGAGGGAGTCTAAGATGTGCAAAATCTGTATAAAGTCCAACACAGCTTCTACTGCCCTTGAATGAAGTCCTAAGAGAGCAAAAAAGAGTGTGAGATGAAATGCTGGCTGCTTCTACCATCAGATAGACACACTGCTCTCTCTTTTATCTGCCTTTCAATGCTCTGTTTGGACCTGCTTTCCTCTTTTCGTCTTGTCAGGTTCCTGAGACTCTGACCTAAATGCACTGATGCGATCAAGCAAACACTGGCACACAGAGACCAAGCGGCGTCAAACTCCTGTGTTTGAGAAGCACACTCTGACATCAAGACCTCAGATCAGTGGAAAAGTTATGCTTCTGCCACCGGTTTAGTCTGTACATCTGGAGACCCAAAAGGTGAGCTCAAAAACACGCACTTACTTTGCTGTTGCATGACTCATTTCTAAGAGTGTATGGTTTCTCAATTGCAGTGTGCCTGTATTTGGCCAATCCATAAGAAGCCGTTAAACTGCATTACGTAATTTGTTAGCTTAGCTGCTCTTTGGAGTACCACACACACCTCCTAGACTTTCCTGTGATAAAAGGCCACCTTGGCTCTATGGGACTAAAAGGGGCACCGGTCATTCAAACACACTGAAAGACACAGAGCACAAGCTGTACAGTAAGTCCAACTGATATTTAAACACATTTATCATACGGCAAACGCATTAAAACTACACGGCACTGTAATAATACTCTAACGGAAAGAGGTTTAGTGGGAAAAAAAAAGGGCTTATAAAAGCTCATTTATACCAGTGTCGTCATTTAAAACTTTAAAACACTGTGTTGTTAACTTAATGCAAAGAAAAAACATAAAAATGATAGGTCATTTTAAATATTAATAAACAATAGAACTAGAGCTGCACAATATATGGTTTCAGCATCGATATCACAATGTGCGAGTCCACAATAGTCGCAGGGATTTGCAATGTAGTTGGGATTATAGTTGACAAGACATTATAGTTAACAACATAGTGGAGTCATTTCAAATTTTAACCTTAGAGTGAAAGTTTATTATTTGTATGTGATTTTAGGGCCTGTGACAAATTTAAGCCATTTAGGCACAATAATTTAAACGCGTTTGTAGCTTAAAGTGTACAATATATAATTATTTATTTATGTTATTAGTATTATACAGTGATTATTTAATTTCTGTTTTTGAATGACTCCCCAGAACATCATAAATCATTGTTTATTTGAATCTTCTCTTATGTATTAAACTTTGCTTGTCATTTTTAAAATTAGCCTACATTTTAAGCAGATACAGAACCCTACAGCGATCAATCCCAAATTGATCTTGAATTATGCATTATTTACAAGCTATTCAAGTCATCTCGTCAAGCTGTATTTATATATATCGCAGTAAATTAAAATATTGCAATGTCAGTTTTTTCCAATATCGTGCAGCCCTAAATAAAACCATATGTAAATAATACTGTAAAAACACTGATTCAAAAGACATTTCAATTAGATGTGCACTATATATTGGTAAAATACCAGTTAACAACCAAAAGTTTTATTTATCATATTGATCGATATAGTATTTTTATTTGTGCAAGCTCATTTTCACTTTTTTGGTCATGAACATGTCTGCATGCCATCCCATTGGTTGTTGGATAAAAATTCGGTCATCATTTACTCACACTTGACTTGTTCCAAACCAGTTTTTAAGTAAGATATTTAGAAGAATATTGGAAACCTGTAACTCACAGGTGTTAAACTCAAGGCCCACGGGCCAAATCCAGCCCACCATATCATTGTATGGCCTGTGAGAGCATATGATTTACACCAAATGCAAATTCATGCAAGCAGAAAATCAATGCAATCTGGGCGGCATGAATGATTGGCATGAATGGCAGTTTGAATTTGATTCAATTGCATCTTCCGTGCAAGTTCCAGTTATCAAATAAACTAAAGCTGAAATATTGCATGAGGAGAAATGCATCTAAAAGCTCTAGAGCAAGTGACATGGTGCTTCATGTTTGATTTACTGTAACAAAAGTCCATCTTGCTTTATATCATATAAAGTGCTTTATATCATATTGACTATAAACCACATCCCCCATAATGCATGTGTGCAGTGCAATTCAACTTAGAATGATTTGAATTCCTATAGTTCTGCTTCTCTCAAATGTGACAAAGTTTGGCAAAAGGTATTGATTTATGATGATACTTGATATTTCCATTTATGATGGAATAATGTAGGTTTCTTAACCTGATAAACGTCTTCATGTTTTTTACATTTATGCAAATACAGGTATTTATTTGTTACTTTTAAATATTATTATAATGACATACATTTCAATTATTCAACAATATGTTAAGGAGTGGTAACATTTATACAGTATTACAGCCTTTTGAGGGTCTTCATAATGCTGAAGTAGCCCTCAGTGAAAATGACTTTCAAGAGTTAGACACACTTAGATATTGCTTAACATTATTAGGAGGATTGGCATGCTGTCCCGGGAGAGAACCCTGAGCTTGGAGATAATTGAACCCAGGGCTATAAGCATTTAATAAGCATAAGCATATAAGAATATCAGGTAGGTCTCGAGAGCTCCCACTGGTAAAAGCAGGAACAGGAGGAGAGATGGAGTGGAAGGGAGATTCTTCCAAAATGAACATAAGGCAGTAGGGCAAAATCGGCCTATTTATTGTAGGCTTGGATCAATCTGATTGGATTATTACTGATTACAGATGATAGACCAGCCGCGCTCAATCATATCACGTGCTCCTCTCGAAATTAATTTGTAAAACTTAACTTGAAGCCTCTGCTGTAACCACTGACTTCCATCATAGTTGTTTTTCCAATAGTTACAGGTTTTCAACATTCTTTAAAATATCTTCTTTTATGTTCACTCTAACTCAAACTGGTTTGAAACAAGTAAAGGGTGAATAAATAATGGAGGAAGTTTCATTTTTGGATGAACTATCTCTTTAACAATGTACAGTCACTCAATTATCGCTGTCAGTGTGAATGCCCTTCAAGATTAAACCCCGATCGAAAATTGGTCTACCAGCAGTAATCCCACATTTCCAAATCCTACACAGACAAGGCAGTTTGACAACACGGTAGAAAGACAATCAGAAGACCTCTGACCCCCATTTTCCCTTAACTCAGCTCTCACTCCTAAATCTATCTCCAAAACTGGTGACCCACTAGGAAGGAAGCACAGATAGAGCGGATGTGTGGCTTTTCCTTCCACTGCCAGAATAACAGCAAAGACACTTCAACTGATGAAACAAGCAACCTATCACTACCCAAACTAACCTTTGCAACACTAATAAGCCCATATTATTAATCGATGCTTGTTGCCCAATTTTTAAATTACGCCTGGGAATAAATTACACATTCCAGTCAGCGCTGGTGAAAGGTCAACACATTTTTGTGGCATAATAGGTTTGGCTTGACTGCAAATTGCAAATTAAAACTACAAATATGATAATGTCTTGCCTTATGATCCATCCACTGTCGTTTCTGGCTGCTTTAACTTTGTCTTTGGAGAAGGGCAGATAAAGCAGGACTGTGTGCCCTTTCAATCTCTGGTTCACTGGAGCGAGCCAAGAGGGGATTGTGTCAGCCACGAGGATACGAAGACAAATATGGTCAAATCAGATGCAGCCATTTTGAGGTTATATGACCCCTCTTCTCATCCCGAGATAGCTATTTTTGAGTTCTCGGTCGCAGAGGCCCAGGGAGGCTTCAGTAAACATAAGCACAGATTCACAACCTTCATCCACTAGCCTGGGTCTTAGACGGCTTCATGAACCTACAAAGAAGCTTTTTTACTCTGTGTGCTCTGCTCACTGCCTCTTTATCTACTGTCCGGCCTGCCTGGATAACATTATATACTGCAGAGCCATTACCTCACACTATTTCCTTTGGACAGTATTCATAATGTGTGTTTAAGAAATCTAAAGCTGGGGATATTTTTTTTTTACTTAAAATATGTGATTCTTGTCAAGAGGCCCAAATGAGAAATTACTTACACCAATTTGGAGCTTTAAATGATTCTCTATCAGATCTGAACAGGCTTTGTCTAATGCCATTTAAAGACTATATGTGACGCTGGACCAACGGTCTTATGTTGCATGGCAATATTCATTCATTCATTAGTTTTTTTTTAGCTTAGTCCCTTTATTAATCTGGGGTTGCCACAGAGGAATGAACCACCAACTTATCCAGCATATGTTTTACAGAGCAGATGCCCTTCCAGATCCAACCCATCACTGGGAAACATCTATACACACTCATTCACACACATACACTACGGATAATTTAGCCTACCCAATTTACCTGTACCACATGTTTTTGGACTTGTGGGGGAAACTGGAGCACCCGGAGGAAACCCATGAAAACACTGGGAGAACATGTAAACTCCCCACAGAAATGCCAACTGACCCAGCCGGGGCTCGAACCAGTGACCTTCTTGCTGTGAGGCGATTGTGCTATCCACTGTGCCACGGTGCTGCCCACGGCAATATTTAAAGTTATTGATTTTATTTTAATTTTTTGCCAAAAAGCATTAGAATATTAGAGTTCAGATGCAAAAACCTCTAAGTGCCATCTAGGCTTGGGCGGTAATACGGTAATATGGTATACCGCAGTATTTAAAAATAGCAACGGTATCAGTTTCAATACCGTTATACTGTCATAAAAAACAATGCACTTATAAAGATGACAAGAATTAAATATTAAATATAATTTATTTAATGCCTAAAAATGCGTATGCGTGGTTGTCATCATGGGACAGCATGGAGAAAAAAGAGAGAGGTAAGGAAAGATGGCAAGTTGCGCACCAAGTTACATGGTCTCGAAAAAGAACACAACTTCTGCTGTTTGGCAGTGTTTCGGGTTTCGACCGAACAAGAAAGAAGAGGCGGTAAATACAAACTGAGGCAATTTGCAAATTATGCAACAGAAAGGCGACCGAGAGATGGAAATACCTCAAATCTAAGGATGCATATATACAAAACTACCATCCACTAACTGCTGCGAGGATGGACCCGAGATCACTTAGTGCAACAGTTTCAACACCTCCCAATCTAAGTCCACCGCCAGTAGGCAGCCGATGATAAAGGGGGCCTTCGGTAAAACAACAAAGTACAAAAGGGACAGTGTCCTAGGAAAAACAATACTGATCCAGTGACAAAATACTTTGTGAAGGGAATGATCTCTTTCCACAAAGTGAAAAAAAATCTTTTAAGGACATGGTGAAATTGAATTGATTTGTGTGCGTGTCTCTGCGCAAAAACTGTTCTGGATGTTTCTTGATATTGATTGCTTATTAATATGTTAATTTAATTCTGTTTGACTTGTATTTGCACTTTTTATAAACTGCTATTTAACAGTATATAACAGTTTGTATTGTTGTGTATGCTAATTTGTTATTGTTTCAGTATTAGTGTTTGGTATTTAGTTTTTTAACTGTTCAGGCCAGGGATGTCCAAACTCGGTCCTGGAGGGCCGGTGTCCTGGAGAGTTTAGCTCCAACCCTAATCAAACACACCTGAACCAGCTAATCAAGCTCTTACTAGATATACTAGAAACTTGCTGGCAGGTGTGTTGAAGCAAGTTGGAGCTAAACTCTCTAGGACTGAGCTTTAGGCACAAGCCAACCGTTTGGTAAAGTTGTCTGAGTCTTATGTCATAATTTTTTTATTATTCACGGTAATACTGTATATCGAGGTAAAATATTTTGCGGAGGTTTGGATCAAAATTTGGATACTGCCCAAGCCTAGTGCCATCTGAAATTTTCTACTACATTGAGCTTTTTTCTCAGCCTCTAATGTTTATGTTCAGTAATTTCATGTTAAAGGCAATGAAAATAACATATTTTTTTTGCCATAAAAGTGAAATACTGAGTACAGACATAGACGCCTGAAAAAAGGCTAATTTTAGTAGAAAATTTCAGATGGCACTTAGAGGTTTTTGCATTTGAACTCTTAAGATCAGAGGACATTTTGTAAAAATTTTTTTTATAAATCTACCAGAACCTGATTTTTGATTAGTAAGATGCTTTGTTAAAAATGTGCAATTTAGACAATTATAAAGGTGATTTTCTCAGCATTTTGATTCTTTTGAATCCTCAGATTCTAGAATTCAACTAGTTTTTAATCTTAGTCAAATATCGCCATATCCTAACAAACCATAGATAAATGGAAAGTGTATTTTTTCAGCTTTCAGATGACATACAAATCTCAAATTCTTAAAATGTACACTTGACAAGTTTTGTTTTCCAAGGTCACAAATACCACACAATAAGCAATCCAGATTAGTGTAACACATTCTATTTAGCTAACTGCGGTGTGTTTAGTCAATTAGATGACAAACAAATGTAGGACACACATTTTATGTTTACACAGTGGTTACCTAGTGGTTTAATCAGTGTCTTTTGTCCATTTTCGACTTTCCTAATTTCACAAGTCTCCACTAAAATAGAATTAGATAGAAAGTTGTTTGTATTTGGCATGCTGTCCGAGGGGAGAACATCAAGCTTCAAATTTTTACCCATATCCGAAGTACCCCATCTTTGGTTGAGATAAGTCTGATATAAGTGAGGAGATGGTAGAGGAACACTGTCAACTGTTAAATGACAGGGATGAGTCTGTTGGGTACATATATATCATTTAATAATTATGTCATGAAACCATATTATGGGTCTATGGGGTCTATGGGTGTACAGTGTTTTTGGCAAAATTTACTTGCAGAATTTACACAAGAATGCAAAAGAAGAAAATAGCACATTATATGGAGAGCTGCAAAACTACACTGAATACTTTAGGTTTGTGTTAGAATCAGGAATGACATGAGAACATTTTCTTGCATTCCAACCTAATTATTTCAGAGAGCAAAGTTTAAATACTCTCAGGAAAATGTCTCATAATGTATAATAAATCGGTCAGCAGTAGAAAGAGTGTAAGTGGTCTTTAATGGTCAGTATTTTACAGTCCGTTTTTGCATAAATACTATGTACTTAGCATAGTCATTGCAAAAACCAAGTAATAGCTAGGTACTATCCCTAAACCTTCCTCTAAATATAACCTGCACTCATGCGGTCTAATAGATTTTAGCACTTTCTTAGGCAAGTACAAGTCAAACACGTAAAATTTTAATGGCTGTTTGAACACATTTGACCATGTGTATTGGTGTATTTTGATTTGACGATCAAATTTGCATTCTAATGCCTCACATAAACATAGCCATATGGAGTATCTTGTCAATTTTTTTTAAATTACACATCTAATACATACACTCACCGGCCACTTTTAGGTACACATGTTTGACTGCTTCTTAATGCACATTTCTAATCAGCCAATCACATGGCAGCAACTCAAATGCATTTAGACATATAGACATGGTCAAGACAATCGGCTGCAGTCAACCAAGCATCAGAATAGGAAAGAAAGGTGATCGAGTTAATGCCACAGCCTACCCTAGTATTGTTGCTGACTATGTCCATCCCTTTATGACCACAGTGTACCCATCTTCTGATGGCTACATCCAGCATGGTAACCTGCCATGTCATAAAGCATGAATCATCTCAGACTGGTTTCTTGAACATGACAATGAGTTCACTGTACCCAAATGGCCTCCACAGTCACCATATCTCAATCCAATCGAGCACCTTTGGTATGTGGTGGAATGGGAGATTCGCATCATGGATGTGCAGCCGACAAAACACACTGTACTGTACTAAACACAACAGCAAAACTAAGCACTATTAATCGTAACAATCACTATTAAATTTCACTCACCTACAACATCAAAAAATGTGTTTGAGGTTATGTGCATGATGCAAGACCGAATGAGCTTAAAATAGTATGTGGGCACTGGGCAGACAATAAACAAAAGTAACATTTCTAAGAAAAGACACCAACAGGGAAGGAAAGTCTTGTACCTACATACGGGGGCGCTTGATGCTACTTGTAATCCCTAAAACAAGTGGGACACAACTCTTGCCCATGGCTGAAACACAGCAGCACACACTGACCTAGTGTGTTTCAGCAGTGGAGTGTGCAGAGCTACATGCAGCCAAGCAAGGCTGGAAACAGGAAGTGGCAAAGATGTAGCCGGACATCTGGAAAATATGATTTCTCTAAGAAATATCTGTGTTACTCCACCAAACGCAGCATATGCCAGCACAGTGCGACAAACATATTCTCCTGTATAATCACAGGCGTGAGGTGGGGAGGAGTTCAGTAAGTGTAATTAGTGTCTAAAGTAACCTGTAATCACAGAGGCTGAAATTAATGACAGGACAGAAAGAGATAAACAATTTATGCCAGTGGGAGGAAGGATGCAGCGCTGTTTGAACGGGAAGAGCGTCCTGCGCGCACTGTCAAACACTTCCACTACAACTGAAAAGACAAACTTGTAATGTTTTTCAGCTGTCAGCTTAAAAGGGCGTTTCCTTATGCGCACACACACACATTGCAAAAAACTGCTAATAAAGTACCAACCTAATTTATATTTTATTTAATTTTCCTTCGGCCAAGTCCCTTTATTCATCAGGAATCGCCACAGCAGAATGAACCGCCAACTTATCCAGCATATGTTTTACAGAGCAGATGCCCTTCCAGCTGCAACCCAGTACTGGAAACATCTATACACACTCATAGAGCCAATTTAGTTGATGAAATTCACCTGTATCGCATGTCTTTGGACTGGGGGAAACCGGAGGACCTAGAGGAAACCCACGTAAACACGGGGAGAACATGCAAACTCCACACAGAAATGCCAACTGACCCAGCTGGAACTCGAACCAGCAACCTTCTTGCTGTGGGGTGACAGTGCTAACCACTGAGCCACCATGTCGCCCTTAATTTATATATTACACTGAAAAAATATGATTAATTGGATTTACTAATTAGTTTTAAAGTAAGCAAAGTTGCAAACTATTTATATAAGCTGAATTTAAAAAAAAAAAATTTAGTAATGTTCAACTTAATTTCAGCCCATATGTAACCCCTAAAGCCTAAAAACATCAAATATTTTTTTCCAGTGCATTATAAACTACAATACACATCTTTGTAAGAATGTACCAAGTAATTATTTCTGAACATTTGGTTTGTATTTCCTTTCTTTACTATTAAGATCATTCTAAACTAAG
>CAIGQZ010033112.1:23885313-23924376 GCA_903798205.1 Danio tinwini
TATATATATATATATATATATATATATATATATATATATATATATAGTGCTCAGCATAATTGAGTACACCCCATTTAAAAAAATATATTATTTGTAGTAATTTCTCAGTGAATATAGGCAATGTATTTTGGTGCATTTAAATAAACAGATTTATTAATATATTTAATAATATTATTAATATATATTTATTAAAATATTAAATTGAAAGATAATACAATTAAATTCAAGCAAAATTTTGCAAAAAAAGAAAAAAAATTACAACCTACAAAATTTCAACAATGTTTAATATTTTCCTCTTTTTTAAATTTGTATTTAATATTTTTCTATAACATAAATTTGGTTGTACTAGTTTTTGTACCGTTATCATAAGTTATTTTGTTAGATAAGCTCCAGATTTGGCTTCAGTAATGACTAATCTAATGTATAGGCACAAATATAATATTGTATAGCGTCCTATAAAAAATTTGAATTTAAAAGATAGATTTGTGAGGGGTGTACTTATATATGCTGAGCACTGTATAAAAGACGTCAACTTTACTACACAATGGCACACATAACGGTTTGATGACACCTACCCAAGTCACTGATATCAATAACACAGACGTGCAAAGTTTAGTCGGCACAAGACAATAAAACTGCATATTGTGGTGTGGCTGATGTCATCTTGAAACACCTGAGCGAATATATAGCTTCTTACGTAACTCTTGAAAACTGCAGAGGAAAAAACTGCGTTGACGTTGGCTTTCACTGAACGCGATCACCTGTTGCACGCATAAAAAGTAAGCAGTCGCAAAACAAACGCTCCTCTAAGCGCAAAAGAGCCACAGTAGGTGATAAACACGTAAAAAGCACACATTCACACGGGGTAAAAATACCTGGCAACTTAAGGAGCGCGCGATAGGTGTCAAGACATTAACTCACCGACTCCGCGCCGATCCACAACAACTGTAGAAATCAAAAAAGTCCACCAGCAGAGCACAGAAAGCCGATATTGCTCCATTAGAAACGCAGTCGTGCCCGTATCCCTCGCACTAACGTGAAGGTAATCAAGCAGGCGTTTTTTAAGCAGAAAGAGTGGTGATTTTATCGTGTGATCTGGACTGAAAGAGCGCGTCTCATTCTGCTGGAGTCAACAGTCACAGTGAGGGAATCTGGGCTTCAGTCAGTCACTTCTGCTCGAAACAGGAAATCTTTCTGAAAGGGCAGGACTTTCCTCCGTCTCCCTCCCTCTAACACAGCCTTTACTACAGCCTGTTATTATACACATGCCTTCACTTCTAATTTTATTGTGTAGGACTTTAAATAATACGTTGACGGTATCATCGTGGGATTCGAGTCGTTAAAAGACGATGGACAGACTGCAACGCGACGCTCTCACTTGTCTGAAGCGGTTCCTTCATTGCATTTTTGATGTGGTGATATGTAGTTATTATGTCTGTATTGCTCACGTGCGTGTGTGAGTGTGTTGGTGTGTGCGTGAGTGCGGTTAGACAATAGGCTATCATGTTTAAGTATAATGTATTTTTTTGTTACTACAAATATAAAATGAAAGTTGTACAAAAATGTGACTTAATTTTTGCCTATAGACAACAATATCAATGCTTCAACTTCAGAAGAACATTAAAGCTTTATTCGATGTAATAATTCGATTTAAAACAGATAGAAACATTAGTTATTCTGATTTATCATTTGTAATTTTGAAATGTTATGATTTTTTTATTAAAACAAATATTAATATTTTACTCAAACCCATGAGTCAGTAAATCCAACCGTTTTCCAGATTATTTTTAGACAACATGATATCAACTTCAGAAGAACATTAAAGCTTTATTCGATATAATAATTCAGAAAACAGATGAATGCATTAGCTATTCTGACAAAATTTTAACAAACTTTTTAATTATTTATAAGTTTGAAATGTTGTGGAATTTTTGAATAAAATAAATATTAATATTATACTCAAACCCATTACTAGTAAGTCAGTAAATCCTGCAGATTATCTTTAGACATTTTTTAGACAACAAAATATCAACGCTTTAACTTAAGAACAATAAAGCTGTATTTGATGTAATAAATCAATCAAAACATTAGTTATTCTGATAAACTCACTTATTATCATTTGTAAATTTGAAATGTTTTGGTCATTTTTTTCTAAAATAATTTTTTATATTTTACTCAAAACCCATTACTAGTAAGTCGGTAAATCCAGCAGTTTTCCCAGATTTTTTTAATATTAATTATATTAATGTTATATTTAGGTTTTGCCTAATACATTAGATGCACTAAAGACCTATTTAAATGTATTTATGTGTAACAAAAAATAACAACAAATCTTGTCAAGCAAATAATAAACATTTAAAGACATATCAAACGACAGTATTTTAAACAACCTAATAATTAACTGCCATTTTAAATAGTTATAGTTGCCACTATCCTCCAAACCACACTGTAAAACCCAACAGTCAACTTTATGAAATGAGTGTAGTTAACTCAAAATTTACTGAAAGTTGATTCTACTCATTTGAAAAGAGTTTTGACCTCAGTGTTGAAGGTAATGAGTAAATTAAATACCACATTACTTTAACTTAAATGGAGTAAGTTCACAGAACTCGATTAGTTTTTTTTAATCAAATGGTTTGTTGCAATCGGTTTCCTCAAATGGTTTGAATTGCCCTAACTTATTGGCTTTTACAGTACTCAGATGGTTTGAGATCTCTTCATTTATTGGGTTTTACTGTGTTCAAATTGCTTTATTTACTCAAATAAATTAAGTTTACAGTACTCATTAGGATTAGTTTTTGAACTTAAATGGTTTGTTGCAATCGGTTTCCTCAAATGGTTTGAGTTACCTTAACTGTTTGGGTTATACAGTGTGCTAAAGGTTTTACTGATTTGTCAGAAATACATTTTTGTTTATTAAAAAAATTTAATCCAATGTCATGCGACCAATTATTCTTTTATATATTATTACAGGACAGAAGAAATATCAATTAACCTATGTTTTGACTTTATATTCATGATTAATGATATATTATTATTAAACACTTAACTTTTAAAAATGCTGGGTTGTTGTTGCTGTCCATTTTTATAGTGTATGAAAATATATTATTACATAATAATTAGAAATGTATTTATTAAATTTAAAAAGCTAAGTATATGCTGCCATTTACACAATATGTCTATTAAAAGATATCAGATCTCTTCAAACAGATGCACACGTTTGGTGTTAACTTCAAGCAATCATTATTGACCAAATATAAATACAACAGCAGTCAGTGGGAGGTCCTAACAAGCATATGGTATGTCTATGGCATAGATAGCTAGGTAAACATGCATGCACATTTGTTCATGTGGGCCCCAGAAACAGTTGCTGCCCTGTAATCATTATACCATAGCACTTGTTATAATGGACAACCTAAGTGATCATTAGCCATGTCAGGCATCAAGTTTAAACCATACCAAGTTACAATACAGCTGTCTCTGTCTTTAAACAGAAGGCCTACATAAAAACCATAAGCCTTCTGTGTTTTTTTAATGATTTTTTTAAAGGCAGCTAATGAAAGATTGAATTATGTGATGTCTCAATATTTAAGTCAATTCTGAGGCTTGTTTGTTGGATGGAGAAGAGGAACGAGTTTGAGCATGCATAGAAGTTTGCAGGCCACCACAGCAGATGTAAAGAGAGATAGAGAGCGAGAGAAAAGATGAAGAAATCACAAACAATCCAGCACATGATGCTGTCAGGGGTTGCAGACCAACATAGTGCAGCATGTAGAACATTTACAGTTGGGGCTGCCAAGATCTGAGAATGACTGATTATTGTTTGCATATGACTATGTTGAAATCTTTCTGTGGATTTATATAACAGCGCTAAGAGCACAGCCAGGACTCTCAGGACACTTTATCCTCTCTGAATATTTCATCACCTCTTTTACCCATCACTAATGTTAGCGCTTCTATCTAAAGAGGTGTTCACACTAAGTGATTTGAAACCACTTTTTCAATGCTGGTGATTTCTGGTACATTCAGCTATATGATAAACGTTGCAACTACAGCGTGCAATGATGCACAACGATGTCAGAAAACATTCGTTCATAAACGTTGTCCTCTAGAATCTTAAAGAGATGGTTTATCTATTAATGAAAATTTGTTGTTAATTTACTCGCCCTCAGGGCATCCAAGATACGCAAGTTTTTGCTTCAGTGGAATATTAAAGACTGACTTGAAGTGCTGCTGCTGCAAAACCACATTGTGTAAACTTTCATTATAGCTACTTGTCAAAAAGTTATTAAAAATGTAAAATGATCACTAGCAATTAAGCAAGAGACAGCTTGTGTAGGCCTACGGTTTAAATCACAATGCTGCAGGAACTTTGCATTGCACACTGTTATAAAGCACCCAGAAGCATTTGCCAAGAGTATGGATTAAAGGTAATAATGATGTAAATATTGTTCAGTTTCATGCACAGGGCAATCAGTTCACTTCATAAAATGTCACTGTATCATTTTGAGTCATAAGTATTCATTTGGTTCAGTGGATGCCCTTCCAGCTACAACCCATCACTGGGAAACATCCATACCCTCTCATTCACACACATACACTACGAACTATTTTAGTTTATTCAATTCACCTGTACCGCATGTCTTTGGACTTGTGGGGAAAATTGGAGCACCTGGAGGAAACCCACCCAAACATGGGGAGAATGTGCAAACTCCACACAGAAACACCAACTGACCCAGCTGGGGCTCGAACCAGCCACCTTCTTGCTGTGAGGCGATTGTGCTATGCACTGCGCCACCATGCTGCCAGAACTAGCCATCATTATTCAAATACATATTGCAACATTACAAATTGTAAAATTGCATTAGTTTACTACATCATATGTTAAAAAATCTTTCAGATGGGGAGCTAATGGTTGAGATGCACAAGAAAAGAAACCAAAAAGTCACTCTGGTGACATCCTTGTGGCTTTGCACTCACGCTCTCTTGCCGTCTTTCTGTAACTAGGTGATCCTCAACCGTTTTCACAGAGGATGACAAATGGACAAACCATTGCTGCAGCTCCCATGCAAGTTTATGGAGAAAAGTAAAAAGTACTTCAGTGTTTGAATGTGTTGTGTTTGTATGAGGTAATTAGTGTATCGTTACTGAAATGTGTTTATTCCATACAAATCATGAAACAAATTGGTTAGTTGTACTTACATGAATTGTGGTGTGCTGGTGGCATTCAGAAAAGTTGAGTTGTTTTCAACTCGGTGCGCCTGGAAAATGCATGTGCGTCACATGTGCACCGCTTGCACAACATGTGCATGTCCCTCTTATATGTGCGTCATGCAAGCTGCACGTCTCCATTGGAAATGACAAACTTACACCCCAAACTTATTGGCATTCATTCCAAGGCGCTTGCTCAGCACCCACATTTTAATAAAACTACAGTATAGCGCTTTATACTGAAACTTCATACCAAACTTTTTTTCCAAACGATATTGACAATGGTGTTCGGTCAATAAATACCGCTAGAGATTTTATCACTCAGCCCTAACTATACTTATTTATACTATTCTGAAATGCTAGTAAGGTGTTTTGGGTTTACATCGCAAATGCGTGTAATGCATCTATAGAAGTAGCTTAAACTCACACTTATTCAATGAAGAAGGAAGCAGAAATCAGCAAATGTAATAAATGTTCAACTTTAATTATAAAGTAAACAAAAGTATCCATCTGGAGCTCCTGCATGGGACTCGACACTTGTTAAACCCTTGTGCCACTCGCTCCACTTTCACGGCTCTCTGCCTCGCCCACACTCATCACTGCTAACATGCCAACCAATCACAGATCTTCTCTGCAACATGTATTTTTAGAGAGTCAGGGTATGGTGAAGGGCAAGTGAGATATCGCATGCACTCAGTGCAGAAGTATAAATTGTCCTTTAGTCTGTGCTGCAGTGGAGAGATTAGAGCTTATCAACTTCTTCTGAAATGTATAGAAGGGGTAGGGTAACAGAGTAATCCTTCTAGAAACCTAAACAGCATTGTATCCGATGTGAGTAAAGTACATAGTTTGATTATGTTTTTAAAATAATCATTAATATAATTTTTTTCCATAATTTTTAATGTTTTGTAATTATGTTTTGTTAGTACTTACGTGTATTAAATATCTGAAATTTAAATATCGCAGGAAAGAAGGTTTGAATTTAGTAGTTGATCACATGACGCACTAAACAATGTTATCACACCAGTGTGATAGTAGGCTCCAGGGACCAGCCAAGACTGATCACACCGATGTGATCGTTTGCATGAAAGTGTTTTTTTTTTTTACTAAAGAAAAAAATATCTTGGATGGCCTGAGGCTGAGTAAATTAACAGCTAAATTAACTCACACTTTTTATTTTTTTCTACTCGTCATTTAGCAGACGCTTTTGTCCAAAGCGACCTACAATTGAGGAGGCATTCAGAGATTCAACAAGAGGCAATACGAACAAGAAGTGCTAGCTATACAAAGTAACTTGTTTGTGCTCAGAGAATTTCATTTTTTTTTAGATAGGAAGGGAGAGAGAAAGAGAGAGAGAGAGAGAGAGAGAGAGAGAGAGAGAGAGAGAGAGAGAGAGAGAGAGAGAGAGAGAGAGAGAGAGAGTGCTTCTACAGGTGGTTTTGGTTTTATTCACCGGAGTTCAGGTGTTCTCAGAAGAGATGAGTATTTAGATGTCGTTTGAAAGATGCCAGTGAATCTGCAGTCCGACTGGGAATGGGAAGATCATTCCACCAGCGTAGAGCATTGAATGAAAAGGTTTTGGAAAGTGACTTACAGTCCCTCTGCGATGGCACCAGAAGTCGATGCTTGTTCCCCGACTGGAGGCTCCTGGAGGGGAAATAAACCTTCAGGAGCAGGTGGAGGTGAGAGGGTGCAGTGCTAGTAGCTAGCCTGTAAGCAAGCATCAGGGATTTGAAATTGATTTGAGCTTTAACCGGTAACCTACAGTATGCAGAGAAATAAAGAGAGGTGTTACATGGGCTCTCTTTGTCTCATTGAAGACCAGGTGAGCGGCAGCTTTCTGGATCATCTGTAGAGGCTTGAAAGTGCAGGATTGGAGACCAGCTAGAAGAGCTTTGAGGAGTCCAGCCTTGAAATGACAAAAGCTTGGACTAAAAGTACATTACAGTACATGTATCATCTAGAAATCTGTTTTTTGTCTAATCAGAATCAATAATTGAAACAATGATTTTACCTGTAATACATCTTAGTCTTTTAAAAAGTGTAGCCAGTTGCTCAGGCTGCTTGGTTCAGAAAATATCACATTTAGGTGCTGCTGCACGTCAGAGGTGAATTACATATCTCAGAGGTCAGAACAACTTCTTGGAAAGAGCAGAGGGATTTATCAAAGCACTGGCAAGTATGTTTGAGATCATGCTGCTCAAGTGCTCCTATCAAACAGCAGATGAGCATGCCTGAGGGTGTAAAAGAACAAGAGATGAAGAAAGTGAGTCATTTGTTCAAGGAAATAAAATTGTGGAGAATTGATAGAAGTAGCTCAATGCTGTTCAGAATAGGAATAAGGTGTCATTTAAACCTGAACTAAATACACAATGAAAACAAAACATTTACTTCAGACTACTGTATTTAATATTAATTGCATTATATAATATATACTTTATACTAATGTTTTATAAAATACTATTTTTTTTTGTAAATTAGTTGGCTCAATTTAAATTAAAAACATTATTAACAGGGAAAATATCTAATGAGTTTTAATCCATCCCTTCCAATAATCTTTTTATTTAAATTATTGCTGCAATTTGCAAATATCTAAATAATTCACAATGAACAAAATCAAATTCAATTCCATACAAATTAAACTAAACTTGCTAAAAAGGCTGTTTTGCTAAGATACACAACACAATAGGACATAAAATTTGGCTACAATTTCATTTTCTGGCTGACTTTGCTTACTCTGGTTAAAAAGTAATCAACAGATTGTGTCATTTTGCAAGCCATGAATGGATTAAACAATTTTGCAAATATGCTACACATCTATCTGTCATGATCACTAGTGATCTAGGCCTTGCAGATTTCTGGAAAACATGCACTCGGACTACAATTTTGCCACTGAAATGAACTACAAATACCATCATTCCCTGCATTTACACACCTGGCCCAGATCCCCCTTGATTGCAAACACACAGCTAAAGCTTGTGAAGACTGATTACATGGACTATAGATACATCTCACTGACACACACATTGCTGGGTCTTGCACAGTTGCTATGTGCACACGCACAGTCCACTAGGCTATGTCCGAAACGCTTATGACATTACAGATGCCTTGAATCGCTTTAGTCGTGTGACCTGGTGTTTCGAAACACTTTAGTCGCATAACCTGGGTGTTTGAGATCTCAACACTTGTGTCGAAACATCAGTTTCACATCAGCCATCCCTACTTTTGACTACGTTCTTGAATTTCCTGTATACTCCTGTTTGCCCATTGTTTGTCTGACTAATCTTTTGAATAAAATACATTTAGATCCTTATCGCCGTTCCCAGTATCCTTATGTTAGACCATCGTTATTTATTTTAGATGAATCTGGCAAATTTAATGCACTTGTTGTTCATATATAAAATATCATGTACACTTACTCCTCCAACTATTCAGTTCTCATTTTCCATATGATGTTTCATGGTGTGTGCATTAAATAATTTAGCGCACAGTAAAGGCTACACTCTCAAAAATTGTGTGTAGTTTTAACTCAGCATTGGGCTAAATATGCACAAACACAACTTTTGGGTTTAAAAGTGTAATCTAATTTTAACCCAATAGTTGTTCGTATTTAACATCATACAAGCCTTTATTTCACTAAAGAACTGCACTAGTTTTTAAATTTTGACAACAGTTTGTTTGTGAAATTGGTGGAAGCTAAACTAGCCACTAACCAAACCACTGGGTGACAAACTTTCCATTTGTCATGCATTAACCTGAAAGTGTGTGTCGTTTAGTGCATGACACTTCAGAGTTCATCTACAACCATTTTCAAGTGTAAGGTTCCAAGGGTTTTACCATCTGTTCAGATTTTAATAGTCATGTAGTGTAGAAGTTGTTGTAGAAGTGTGTAAGAAGGTTTTATACACCTGCCACGCTGTCATCATTTATCACTAAATGGCAATAATGTAACATTTCCGAGTCGACAGGTGTGTGGTCAGATCCGTCCTCAGAAACACCTGAAATGTCTGTTCTGTCTCTGACATCCATCTACTCCGCCGGCGGCCTGAAGGCATAAACGTAAACAAAACTTTACTGCGGTTAGTTTCGTCTGCTATATCAAAGAGCTTAAGTGTGTAGTAAATGTCTTCTTGACGACTCTATTCTAAGCACACAAAGGCTCAGGACAGAAGAGGAGTTGGGTTTCTGTTGGCATGCTTGCTATGTGTATTTCTGCTCTCCTGTCACCTGAACCAGCGGAGATATCAGAAGGCCACAAGTAGTGATATTGAAAAAAAGGTGTATTTTTGAGTGTTTTTTATGGCTGAAGTGTTCTTAAAGTGTGGGTAAAGATGAAAGGTTAGAGACTAGGATGCTAAACCCTTTAAATTGTTTATGTGGGCATCGATTTGACTCATGACGATTTTTTGCTCATAATTCTTGTGTAAAGCATCAAGGTTTCTAGGAAATAAACAAGGTTCTCGATGCGTTTTAATTAGAGATACATGGCCATGTTAAAGTTGTCAGCAAATGCTTTACCAGAACCAGATTAAAATATCAGAAAATAAGTATGTATAAAATAATACTGCAAAACTGTACACACACATATATTGGAACTTTTTGGACTTTTGTGAAATATGAATAAAAGAGAAAAAGTTGAAGCTGTTAGAAAAGTACAGGTTTTGTTAGGATTGTTGCAGTTTAGGGAAAACTGTAATGTTTATCTTAATAATAAATATTTGTAAAATGTTACAGTTTAAAAATAGTAATTGTACTTTATTTTTAAATAATCCTGTCATATTTTTGTATTATGGAAAATAACAGTAACATCAATAACAGTATATTTTTGTTTCATGCTGTCAATTATAGTTTGGAAAATTCTATTTAAATTACAGTGTAATGTAAAGTGGATGCTGACAACAGAGGTGCGGATCCAAATGCAAGATTTATACAATAGAATGGTCAGGCAAGCAACAGTCAACACAGGGGCAAACAGATGTATTTAGGTAAATCCAGAGTAGTGGTCATATAACAGGCGGATGGTCAAAAGGCAGGCAGTAGGCAACTTAAACAAACTGGCAAGGGTCAAAACACGACAAAGCAAGGCAAGAGAAAATGCGTCATAATGTTCACAAAGACATTATTGACCTTATTCTTCAAGTATGAGCAGGCGCAGCCATTTAAATCTTTTTGGCTCAAAACTTCCGGTTTCATTCACTTCCGTTCATTTTCAGACGTTAAAAACAGCTTGTGCTGCTTGATGTTGCAAACTGATATTTTCTCATTATATTATTCTGCTTTGTCTGTTTTGTCATAAACACACTTGTTTGTAGAGCAAGTAGTTTGATCGTTTTTTGTCGTTTATTATTTATAGTCATTTCTCCATAGGCAACTGAATCGGAAGTTCTGCATTAAAAAATAAGGTATTGATAAGGTATTTAAAAGTCCCTGTAATCAGTTAATGAGCAGCTCCCCTATGTAATCTACTGAATGAGGAACAGGTGCGTGTGAGCTGTGCATGACTTGTAGGCCATATACAGGCAAATTTGTAGTCCTTTAGCAGTCTGCGTGTTTACCAGCGATCTGCCAGGAACAGATCACTGGTGATTGGAACATACAGAATAATAATTATATTATAGAAAATCGTAATCTGCTAAATAAAAAAAAAATAATCGGTATCGGCAGGTCACACATACCAAAACAAACAAATAAACAAAAAACGGAAATTGGAGACGGCCGAAAACAAATTGCAAATGGTGCATCTCTAGTTTTAACGTAATATGCAAGAGACAGAACATAATTTTTTTGTCATTTCTCTAAATACAAAAAATTTAAAAAATGACCGCAGTGAGAAAGTATCTGATTGTAACAATATGGATAAATATATCTCATACTATAGATCATATACTGTAGATCTGGCTATGTAAAACTACCGTTTAAAATATTCTTGTTCAGAGAATTCTAAACAAGTTCTCTGAACAAGTTCTGTTCAGAGAACAGAATGGCCCTGTCTGCATGATCTTCATCATCAAACATAGTTTTAAATGTCAACTCTGCTTAATTTTCCAACAAAACTATTTTATTTCCATAGTTTGTCATGTAAAAATCACTACAAGCTTTCATAGACTAACAAGGAAGTTAGGCAATATCTTGTCTGTTACAAGCTGGTCACCCATTGACCAGAAAAAGTGATTATGACATGTAAAATGTCCCTTTAAACATTGCGTATCCAATAAAAAAAAATCTAAGATTTTTTACTGAAAGCTCAAAAGATGTCAAATTAGTTTGCGTTAGATCTAGATAAGCTCTTTTATTTTTCCTAAATATGCAGTGTTCATACGCAGCATTGTTTTTAAGTCTATGACACTGTAGCAGAATAAACCACTATTGGGATGTGGACCAAACACAATTCGTTTGATTGGAAGCTTCCTGTACAAAGTTCATCTGACAGATTTATTCTTTAAGGCTCAACATTTCCTGGTGTTAGTGATCCAGTGTCCCAGAAAACAAAGCAACAAAGACAGCTTACGTTTGACCAATTAAAGCAGTTTTCTATATATTTGCAGTATTTGTGCCATGCAATTGTGAGTAATTATTCTCTTCATCCACTGCAGTTGTTGTTCTCTGGGTTCTAAAATATTGCTATATTTTTATGAGAAATGCTTTCAAGGACCCAGCATGTGGGTGGACTCTCTAAATGAATCAACTGAATTTGCAAAATGCACCATTAGGCTGATTTGTTAGTATGGAGTCGCCTCAAGAGGCTAGATTATTCTGTCCAATGAACCACTTATTTGTTTCAACTCGCAGTTTTTTTCCATCCAGTTTTCTTTTTTCTTTTTTTTTCTGTGTCAAAAGTACTACAACTTTGTTACATATGATGTGGGAAATGGTTGCAGAGCTTTTCAGAATGATTTGAACTAAATCACGACTACCATTATTGACTAAAGATTTGCTTCAACTGTTTATAACTATAAATAATTATAACTTTTACTCAGCAATTTTGCTTCCTGTGTGCAAAAATATTGTAATATGTGTATGTATTCTTTGAGAAATGCTTTCAGGAGCTTCCATAAACTCGCTAAATCAAAAGACAAATTACTTGTTTCAACAACCTGTAGGCAATTATCAAGTAGGCAATCTGTAGGCAATCTTCATCCAGTGCTTTTTTTCGTTTTGTTTATTTTGTTATTGTTGAAGTGTCCCAATCTTCAAACCAAACTAGTCTCAAGAGTTGTTCATTCCTTATGTTGTTATAGGTCTGAACATCACACCTCTCTTCACATCAAATGAGTCAGAACCAAATCCCAGATAAGTCATCCCTCACACATTTTCCCATTATGCCTAGGCTTACGGGGATGTGCAGAGTAGACAAATGCCCTTGGAAATAATAACAACATCGGGTAAAAGGGCAAGAAATAAGGAGGGGCTTTTACAGGCAGTCAATACTGACTAATCTAGTGTATTTAAACACGATGACTCAAAGGATTATTAAAGATCTTCAAAGTTTTCATGCACAGTATTATATATACAAGGCTCAACGTATTCGATCATATCACACAGCTAAAGCCTGTATACTAACACAGACTAAATATGAATAACCCAGTGTTATCATGATCTTTACATTTACATTTAGTAACATTGGGGGGATGACAAGATGATGACAAGCTGACAAAACATTGCTGTCACTCTTATACACGTTTTATTTATGGAGAAAATTATAAAGCAAGATTGTACATGTGTCGAGTCCCATGAAGGAGCTCCAGATAGAAACTTTTGTTTTGTGTTTACCTGAGTTTGAGCTACTTGTACATTAAGGTACAGTTCAGAAAGAACAAAACATTTATGAAGAAACTCGACACAGAGGAACATGAAAACCTACCACCAGCTATCATTTCAGATGTGTTATTGCAGAGCAACACAAACAGCACACAGAAGTATAAATGCATGACTAAGAGCAAGGCATATTTGCAATCACTTGACACATAAGTATATATCAGCCTTCAGTGCTCAGCGTTCTAGAGTAAGGTAGTAGGTGGGAGTATCTTTTCATATGGAGACAAGTGTGTTTCTACGGGTGGTTTGTCAGGCCCACACACCTGTGTAAAGCACACTTCATAAATGCACAATGTTTTTTTTATTATTAGAGATATGGATTGATTTCCATAATCATGTAAACTAAGGCTACAAACAGTAACACTGAGGAATATGTTTCTATAGGGCAAGTGCATAAATTACTGGAACAGCAAAAAGATTGAAAAAAAATGGTAAGAAAGTCTGGTGATATTGTGCAAAACTGGTGTAAGTGTTGGTTAAAGTATCAGAGAGAGTAAATAGTTTTCTACAGCTGGTTTGTCAAACCTACTTACCTGTGTGAGGCACACTCAAGACCCATTCACACAGGGTGTCAGCGTCAACGCTTCCCATTCACTTTGTATGGGTGATGTCAAACATTGCTGAACTGAACTGTGGATCCGTTGGCATCACTTTAGCAGCATTGCTAGCTGCAGAAGTTGGGACTATCTCAACTTTTAAAGCACCAATGGAAGTGTCAGCCAATCAGATACCCCAGCTCAGACAGTAGCCGACTGCAGTCTCAATTTATTGGCTGACGCTGCTATGACGATCGCATCAACCCTAACTTCAGACACGTCCATCCGTCATGCGTCGACGCTGAAGCCCTGTGTGAATCAGGTGTCAAAATTGCATGATTCTTTGAGGTTGTTGTGTTGAGGGAGAAAAGGGGGTCCTGGATTTATTTAGAGGGGTTCATGCAGGGGATTGCTGAAGAGATGAGTTTTTAGTTGTAGTTTGGAAATGGGTAGATAATTCCACCATAACTTATTGACTTAGTGGCTAATTCGTATTAAGTTTGGTCTCATTCGTACATTCGTTATTATGATTTGCTCATCCCCCAGTGATGGTTAGGGTTAGGGTTAGGGCTGGGATTTGGAAGCTTTGGAACTTTTAATGTTTTCATACAAATGAAGTTTCTGACAATATGCAAAATAGTTTTGTTTCCTCATGAGATTGGGCTGGAATAACAACACTAGGGATAACCATGCACACATTCACAACAAGCACACAGTGTTTGTTTAAACATGCCCTAAGGCTGAGCGTAGAGCGTTTTAAAAAAACAGGAAGTGAGTCACCACGCATTGACTGAAGGTTTCTAGGCGAAACTTCTAACTTGTTCACCAAATGTAAATCACTTGCACTGAGGAGTGACCCAATCGCTCTCAAATGCTTGGATGAATAGCTTTTGGGAAGTCCGTTTGGATTGAATTAGACTGAGTCAGTGCATGGAATCAGTCCCAGGCTCCAGGGCTAGATGTGTCTAAGCACTTCCTGTGGTCTTAATCCCTTCTGAGGGGACCAATCGCCCACTCACTCATGCTCATTTGCCAGCTGCTACATGACACTTCCTACATTCAGTCACACACATGGCATAGGGTGAAAGACATGTGTGTTGACTTAATCACATCCAGAGTTGTGCACATGTTTGGGCTTGTGAATGAATGTGGAGCAGATCTACACATGTGGATGAAGAGGATCTGGTTGGAGATCTCCTTAATTTGTGTCAAAAGCCCTGCTGGGATGGGAGGAGTTATATATGAGGAGATGGGGTAATGAAACAACTGTTAGACCTTCTGCATGATTTTAACCCAATCCAAATCTGCCTGGTCAGTAATCTTCCTATGGCAGTAAAATTTACAGGATATAAGAAGAAACTAGCAAATGAAAGATGCAATGTATAAGTGAGAAACTGGTCTGTTTGAATACAACATTGAACAAAAACAGTTTAATTTGTTGCAAATAAAGAGTATATGCATTTCTTTCATAATTCTGCTGAGCCATTAGCCATTGGCTCTCCTGGTTGCCTAATTATTATTTTCATAGTTTTCCTTATACTGGTTTAGTACAAGAGTGGGTAAATTAAAACAGAAGTGTCATTTTGAAGATAATTTCAACAAACATTTCATCCCATAATAATTGACAATAAACATTATAATGCACTTAAAGTGACAATAACTGTACAGAAACTGTTCTAAAAACAAATCTTCATATTTCTGAATAATCTTCATGCTGAAAAAAGTATTCACTTGAAAAACTGTGAGAATTTTCATAATGTGCACAATGTGTTTTTATGAAACAGCTGAATTGAATTGCATTAATACATCCATTGGATTGCATTGACTTTCCATTTTCAACCCACTTCAAAATGCCTAGCATGCTTGTTCACACAATTCCTCGGGCTTGCAGCTAATTAACAACAAAATAAGCCAGCGGTTCCTCACAATAAAAGCAAAAGCCACATGGAAAAGATGAAAAGGAAAAACAAAAACACTTGCTGTGTGTTAATCAGAAAACAGGAGGTCAAAAATACAAACTTGCACAAAAAAGTACTAATTTGTGAATAGGAAACTGGGGTAAAGCTACTCTGGAAAAAAAGTATTACAAGCTATCAGCAATACAAATTTTTTTATCATTATCGTAAAGGTAAAGTTACACAATTGAACTGTAAAGAACAAATAAAAAATAAATAAATCAACAAATAATAAATACAAAGCAAATTATCAGCTGAGGATACTATATGTTTTGCCAAATAAATATTTTGATAAAAAAAATGTGTAAAAAAAATAAATGGGTTGATGTCTAACCTATTCAAGTTACACTATTAATCTGACTTTCCAATAGAATGCTTTATTAGTTTTAAAAAAACCATGTGTGCAACCAGTTGTGTGTTGCAACTTTAAGTTTAATGATTCTTAAAAGGATTGCTTACACAAAGTTTTGTCACTTAACAGAAATAATGTACAGTATAGAATATAAAGCCATGGTTTAGTGGAAAAAAATATATATTGTGTATGACTCCCATGATCTTGGATGACTGCATCCATACATCTCAGCAATGACCCAAATAACTTATTAATAAAGTCATATGGAATGTCAAAGAAAGTGTTCTTGCAGGACTCCCAGAGTTCATCAAGATTCTTTTGATTCATTTCCAATGCCTTTTCCTTCATCCTACCACAGACATGCTCAATAATGTTCATGTCTGGTGACTGGCTGGCCAATCCTGGAGCACCTTGACCTTCTTTGCTTTGAGAAACTTTGATGTGTATGCTGAAGTATGAGAAGGAGCGCTATCATGCTGAAGAATTTGCCTTCTCCTATGGTTTGTAATGTAATGGGCAGCACAAACGTCTTGATACCCCAAGCTGTCTATATGTTGCCATCCACTCTGCAGATCTCATGCATGCCTCCATACTGAATGTAACCCCAAACCATGATTTTTCCTTCACCAAACTAATTTCAGTGAGAATCTTGGGTCCATGCGGGTTTCAAAAGGTCTTCTGCAGTATTTGTGATGATTGGCATGCAGTTCAACAGATAATTCATATGAAAATCTACCTTCTGCTACTTTTCTAAATGATCAACAAAAAGTCAAGTTATTATTTGTTGCTCTTACAACTGGGATTGAGATTTTTTGACAGATATTGTGATTGCGATTTGGTTTGCGATTTAATTTTGTAGTCAAGTTTTAGCTCAATAATCTTTAAGCCATCAATTCTGTGACAGCTCTTAAAAGCTACCTGTTTTTATTCTGTGTCTCTGAGTTTGAAACCAAAATATTCCCATATTACCAACGCTGTTTCTCTTTGATATTAATTTGTCTATTAATGTTTCTAAAGCAACAGCCGCCATTATCCCACTCGTCCGCGCTTTTCTGTTTTTTTTATTTTTTATTGTGGATGTTCCGCATAGTTCGGTTGTGCAATCTTGATTAGGCAGAACAAAAGTGTCCTCACTTAATTGGCTAGTAAGACCAGGGCTGGAGCAAGCCGAACTGCCTCACTAGGCAAAGGACTATCACACCGCCCTCACCTCAACCCGAAAGTGAAAACGTAACTGACCAGTCCATAAAGTGTGTGTGGGGGGGGGGTGTTGATGTTGATGACAGTCAATATGTTGGGTTGGGCAGCAGGGCGCGTTTGCCGCCCTCACCTAGGTCGCCTCTATGGAAGCGGCCGTCCTGAGTAAGACTGTCACACACTGACGGCAGTCAAGCATTTGCTCTGGGTCTGGGAAATAAATAATACATATATATTTCATATCGCAGCCTCTTGCGATTAACTAATTGATTAATTAAACGTTTCAAATTGCGATTGCGATTTGATTTCGAGTAATTGCACTGCCCTAGTAGGTTCTCTTACAGCAGCAAATTCCATTTTTCTTTTTGATATTTGGCACCAGTTTATCAGTAAGTGACAATTTTGTTCTCTTTGACTCATTGGATGAAAACAGTGTTTTATCCACAAGTAAATTTTTTTATGCAATATTCCATTTTTGTGCGTACATTTAATTTGCATATTTGTTTAAAAACATAATTAGGCGCCACCAGAAGACACATGTATTAGTTTTGTTAGCCTGAATATGTTTTGAACTCTCAAAATGTCAATGTACTTAAAAGGATGACAATTTAATCCGCTATTAGTACATTTTTATTATTGGACACAATTGTCCCATTGACTATTGAGAACATCCCAAACTGATATTCACATTGTAGATGAATTGTGGGAGAGTTCAGGGAAAGAGGAAAAGGAAATGAAGTATGTATCACACACAGCAGTATCACAAAGAACTTCCCATAAACGAACCATTGTGTTTGGTGAACTCAAGCAGAGAGGCAAGAAGATGCTTGTGTGAAATATAAAGGAGAGCCAATGTGTGTTGCACTCTTCCTTTACTTGCTGACCTTTTTCTTACTCTCACTTAATTCTTCTACACACACGCCATCACCCCCCATGATTCCTGCTGCGGGCAGAAACATGCTTTCCAAAGAGTAAGCACTTAAAAAAGCCAGAATGCTGCTTGGAATGTCGCTGACAGGAAAGCAGGAAGAAGGGTCCCTCTACTTTCAGATGCTAAAAAGCATGCCAGCATCTCTTCCTATCTTTTCAATTCAAGCACACGCATATGACCTGAACCACTTTCTTCACAATGAGGGCTTGTTTTTGTGGCATGTGGGATATGCTTCCTCTTTCTTATCTCCAAAAGGTTTTCCGAGGTTGATGAATCCTCATGCCACCCAAAAGCAGCACTTACTCTATTATAAAGTTATATGGCCAGACATCATTTTTAATGGCAGTGTCCCATTAGCTCTCCTTCAGCACAACTAGTCCAAATGTTACTTGCCTTGACTGCGGTTTTATAGCAGTTCTTCTTGAGGCGAACATGAAATGATGAGGCTAATGGTTGAACTCCAATTCCAGAGATGGGATAGATTGGTCTGTGTGCATTTCTGAGGTGAAAGCAGCCCTCGACCACCCCCGTTACCACACAGAAAAGCTCACGAGAACTGTCTGTTTTGGGTGAAAGATGTGGCTGCTTGGGTTTGGGGTCTGGCAGGCTTTGAAATTCCATAATGAGGAGCAGGTCTGTCATTAGAGGATGAAAGAGAAAGGATGGATTTGAGGAGATGCTAATCATACTAAAAAAAGCATTGACTTGATTACAGGGCCTGCTGTAAAAGAGATACAAGAGTCTCACAGTAAAATCTGAAATATAATCTGCAGTACATGAATAGAAACTCTTCCATACAGGACTAATTTTGCATGTTATTGCATAATAAGTCAGAACTAGGGCTAACCATTTCAGTAATGCATTTCAGTTATGCTAAAATGAAAAGGGCTAAAAGCCATTTCAGTTTTTTATGTTGCAATGAAACCAAAGTAGAACATAACTTTTTGTTTGTATTGTGGCATGCATTAGTTTAAACTGATTATCAGAAATGAAAAAGAGAATAGTGGGACTTGAGTTCAGTGGGTTGACTGGTAAGAAGTGGATCAAAAAGTGAGCTGGCAGGTAAATTGTAAGAAAGGGGCAGGTACTAGCAGAGTTAGACTATTTTACAAGACACTATCACCAAATACAGAAATGCTTTTCCCTTGGATTTTAAAAAAGTTTCATGTTTATGCAACATCCCTTTCAAAACAATGTGCATTTACATACTGTACTATATCTGCAAAAAATGACAAAAATTTTGCATTATATATGTACTGTATGTAGGGATGGGTATCGTTAAGGTTTTAACGGTATTACTACTTTTATCAATACCACTTTTTATAGTGTTTTTTTGTATGAAAAACAATGCTTTATTTATTATTACATTTTTAATGAAAAAAACAAATACAATAATTGTAAAACAATTAAATACAGTTTTACCTGTAAAAGAATGTACAATGCTTTGAAGGAAAATGAGTCCGCTTTTAACCATTCTTCTGGAGAAAAGTCAACATGTTTGCCTTTTCTGGCAGAATTCAGGAACTTTCTTGGTTTGTTGTGCTCCCTGCAGTTGAAAATACCATCTTTGAGTTGCATAATGCAGTTAAATAATCAGATAATGTTTAAGATTTTTCATTAACGCATTCACATAAAAGAGTTAACAGTGCTTTTGGAGTTAACAATGTAAAAATAAGCATTTTTTTATCATTTCTTAATAAGCATAGTTTACTATTAGGCTATTCATAGGCTATATTTGTAAATTCAGTAATGTAAAAGCATTAGAAAACATGGGATCAGTTTTCACTGCTATGCAGATGATACTCAATTATATATTTCAACTAAACCGGATGAGATGTCCAAACTGTCTAAGCTAACTGAGTGTATTAAAGATGTTGAAGACTGGATGACCAACAATTTTCTTCTCTTAAACTCAGACAAAACAGAATTATTACTTATTGGGCCTAAATGCTGCACACAGCAGTTCTCACAACTCGACCTGCAATTAGAGGGATACAAAGTTAGCGTTAGCTCTACTATAAAAGATCTGGGTGTCATATTAGACAGCAATTTAACTTTTAAAAATCATATATCCCATGTCACAAAAACTGCCTTCTTTCATCTAAGAAATATTGCTAAATTGCGAAATATGCTATCCATCTCAGATGCAGAAAAGCTAGTTCATGCTTTCATGACTTCTAGGCTGGATTACTGTAATGCTCTGTTTGCTGGTTGCCCAGCATCCTCTATTAACAAACTTCAGCTAGTACAAAATGCAGCTGCCAGAGTTCTTACCAGGTCTAGAAAATATGATCATATCACCCCAATTTTATCCTCCTTACACTGGCTGCCTGTTAAGTTTCGTATTGAATTTAAAATATTGCTTCTTACCTATAAAGCCTTAAATAATCTAGCTCCTGTTTATCTAACCAACCTCTTGTCTCGTTACAATCCAACCCGCTCTTTAAGATCTCAAAACTCAGGGCTTCTTGTAGTACCTAGATTAGCTAAATCGAGTAAAGGAGGTCGAGCCTTCTCATATATGGCCCCTAAACTCTGGAATAGCCTTCCTGATAATGTCCGAGGCTCAGACACACTCTCACTCTTCAAAACTAGATTAAAGACCTATCTTTTTAGCAAAGCATACACTTAGTGCATTACATAGCGGTATGACGCATGATGTGCCCCACACACGATTTTGCTTCTTGTTTATATACACTATGAACAGCAGCTACGCTAATTATTCTCCTTATTCTGTATTTCCACCTGGGGGTACTTATCTCGAGACCCTCAGACTATGCAGTGCCACTGATGCGATCCAAGACCAGCGACGAGACGATCCCAAGGTTCCCGGACCAGGCCGTATCCTGAGCTGCTGCTGTGGTGGTCATGATGGAGAGCATAAGACTGATTCCTGTGATGCTCCAAGGACAGACGTGTCTTTGCGGAGGTCCAGCTACTGCGCCTAGACCGCAGCTCTGCACAAGACGTTTGGCCATAGGAGAAATGGCCGTGCCCAACTGAGCCTGGTTTCTCTCGAGGTTTTTTCAATTCTTCACTTTCGCCAATTGGTGAAGTTTTTTCCTCGCCGCTGTCACCACTGGCTTGCATGGTTCGGGATCTGTAGAGCTGCGCATCGATGGAATTGCTCCTCAGTGTTTGGACTCTCAGTAGTGATTATTAAACCACACTGAACTGAGCTAAACTAAACTGAACTTAAACACTGAAAACTGAACTGACACTTTTCAATTCACTATAAACTTCCATGTGAAGCTGCTTTGACACAATCTACATTGTATAAGCGCTATACAAATAAAGATGAATTGAATTGAATTGAATTTTTAATGTTTAAGATTTATTTAGGCTACCGTGGAAAAAAATACTGTTTTCAATGTAACCGAATGTGTGTGTTCATTAATCCAATATATTAATTTAGAGAGATCCTATGCGATTGACTGCTAGCCTAATGATGATGTACCTTTAGCTAGGCCAGGGGTGCTCAACCCTGCACCTGGAGATAGACCTTCCTGCTGAGTTCAGCTCCTACCCAGATCAAACACACCTGAACCAAATAATTAGGACCTGAACAGCACTAGATAATTACAGGCAGGTGTGTTTGAAATGGGTTGCAACTAAAATCTGCAGGACTGTAGATCTCCAGGAGAAGGGTGGGTCACCCCTGAGCTAGGCCGTTGAAAACGTTTTATTTGTCATTCTGCAGTTGGGAAATGCAACCCGCTTGGTTCTCTCTGCCACTCTGCAAGCTTACGAGCTGTGTATACATCTGCGAGTCTGTGTCCTGAGCTATGTGTGTGCGCTTAATGCGAGCCTCTGCTGAGTGTGCGCGCACAGCCGAGAACTGAAGGCTTTTTACTTGACGCGCTCACCGGAAACACGAGCATTTCTCATGTGAGATTGCCACTTGTGCAGACAAATAGCAAATATCGCAAATTAAAAAAAGTTTGCCAGCTAAATTATGCAACTGTATGTAATGTTTATTCAGCAATAATTCTCCAGTACCGATAGCAGAACTGTTAACGTCAGAGCCAGTATTTGGCACTAGCTATGTTTCCATCCAAAAATGTGAATTAACTTTATGCAAAAATTTGGATTATCGCATAAAAGATGTGCGAATAAAGCAGTGTTTCCATCCAACGAGTCAAAGAGAACAAAATCTTCACATCCTGATTAACTGGTGTCAAATATCCACAGTAAAAACTGAATTTGCTGCGGGAGGAGAAGCTGTGTGAATCTTTTCCTTATTTAATAAATGACTAGCACCTCAGAAGACAAATGCTGATATGCAATGAACGCATGGTGATGTTTGAAGGCGTAAGACATGAAGCACAGACGCTCTAGACAGTTCTGGAGGTCATTAATAATTTAATAACACCAGGGACGTGCAGAGAATAATTAACTTTAATAAATAAAATATATTAAAGGACATTACTTCTTAAATTCACCATAGACTCACCCCTAAAAGGATAGTTCATTCAAAACTAATAATTCTGTCACCATTTACTCACCTTTTACTTGTTGCAAACCTATTTGACTTTTTTCTTCTGTTGAACACACAATAATATTTTGAAGAAAGCAGAAAACCTGTAATCATTGACTTTCATGGTATTTGTTTTCTCTACTCTGAAAGGCAATGATTTTAAGTTTATAGCTATCTCTATTGTGTTCAACAAAATAAAGAGACAAAGATTTGGAATCACTTGAGGATGAGTAAATTTAAATTTTTGGGTGAACTATCCCTTTTCAATCTATTATTTTTGAGTATTTTTTTCTGCTAAACAAAATAAGAAAATATTTTAAAGAATATAGGACACACTGATAGTCACTGACTTTCATAGCTAGCCCATATGTACATGTTTTACAGCTTCAATTAACATTATATTTTCTGAATAAACGACAGCAAAAACAAGAGGGCAATATTTTCACTATCCAGCTGTTGTTTCTCTATTACATTAGCCTGTATGCCTATGATATTGCCCTGGCTAAACTTTATTTACTTATTACATGGTTAATCAGGAGGATGTTAGCAAGACAAAGCAGCCTATTTGCTTTTGAACTTTTGGATAAATAGCTAACGTTAAATTTGAGCTTAGGTAGTCTTCTGTTAACCGTTACTCACCTCCACACAATATAAATGAATGACGGATGAATTTACATCGGCGGTTCTGTCTATCATATCGTGCTGCCGTAACGGAGGTCAGCTGGTAAGGTATGTTTACACACACTCCATCTGCAGAATGTATGAGCCAGACTTTAAAGCTATGGCCCGGATGCAGTGTGGATGCAGGAGTTGACATACAGTAAGCGCTGATAGACATTACTCCACTATTGACACTTCACTTTTGAAACACGAATAACAATGTAAATAGAGTCTTCGTTAGAGCGTTTGCCTAATATGTAGTTTCTCTTTCCAAATCGCCGGTTCGAGGCTCGCTTGGAGCGCTTAGACTAAAACCAAGATATACTTTAAAAATTTGCTTTTTTATTGTTTGACAGGGAAAGCTGTCATTAAATAGAACACGCATTAACTTATATTATATTGTTATTAGTATTTAAAAAATAATTATTATCCCTAGGAAAAAGGGCACTTTCTCTCCAGGAGAAAAAGGGGCAGGGGCTCAAGCACCCAAAGCCCCCACCTCTGCACGTGCCTGAATAACACTATTACCAAAATGATTAAGGCGTTTTAGAATGAACAAAACAACATTTCACATGTTTTACAATGCACTCATCCTGCTGGTTTGTCCATTCACACACATTTCTATCATCACATGATCTCTTATAACAAAAATCACATGACTTTTTTTTAATGAGCATACTGTAATTTGTTCGGTAAACATGTTTCCATAATAGTTTATGCGCATCTTTTCTTATCGAATAAAACGTTTATCTTAGTTATGCGCATACAATTTTTAAGTGCATTTTCAAAACTAATGCGCATCTTGCCATTGCCATCAACCGATTTTTTATGCATATATCCAAAATGTGCATAAAATAAAACTAGGTGGATGGAAATGTTGCTAGTGTCGCCTTGCTAGTAAACAGTACCTGTAAAGAAGTGACAATATGGTGGGTCAGCACTGGTGTGATTGCAAAATTTGCCCTTTATGTATGATGTGACTGCACTGTTGGTTTTCATGTGAGGTAAATCCACACTTTGCTGATAAAACATTAGCAAACACTTAAGCAACAACTACCATGTACATTAGTGTGTTTTTGCTTGTGCTTTGCCTTTAAAATATACATAATTAAACACTATGTATGCACTTAAGATCATCATGACTCTCGTTTTCAGGTGTTTACATGGACATGACAACAGCGGGCTATACAAAAACGTCCACATTATAACACATTTTAAGATTTATGCCTTTTTGTCATGGAAATTAAAAAAGTGTTTTTAATTTTTAAACAGCAAAAATCTGTTGCACTCGAAAAATGTGGAAAAAATATTAAAGATCTTTTTTTATATATATTTTTTCCACATTTTTCGAGTGCCTTGGACTAATTTTTGCTATTTATTCTGATGAATCCCTTACCCAAAGAGCACCGACACATTAAGCTACCCCTTAGCGCTTTTTGTTTGATTTTTGTTTCTCATTTTTGTCTGAAAATATTGTGTAAACAGCATCTAAATGATTGGAGAAGACAAGCATATCGTACCTCCCGTTTCTAACATGATGCTAATCGTTCAACAAAAGTTCACAAAAAAGAAAAAAAAAACCAAATGTGAATTACGAGCATTTCCATCAAGTTGTTAGAGTGGCAATTAAGGCACTTAAATAAAATAAAATATAATTACTCATTTCTTATGTGATACATCAAATTGTCCATTAACCCACGGTGATGGAAACTCCAGCCTGATCTTTTTTCAAACGAGGTGTGACACCCAACCGCCACTTGAGGAACAAATCATACTAAATTGTATGAATGAGATCATACAAGTTCATATGAATTAGACACTAAATCAATTGACAAGCGTTTAGACTTGTGTCTCTTGTGTGCCTCACTGCTCTTAAGTTCCAATGAGGAACTTTTTATGTTAAAGTTCTGTTAAAGTTAGTGTTTTAGTCGTTCTTAAGTGGCTAGGGGGAATCTGTGGTGCCAGTGAGGATGCAAGAGTCTGCCACCATGAATGATATAGGTGCCAGAAGAACCGAGGAATGAATAGACTTGCTGCCATCTGACAGAACATGAAGGGGGCTTGCTGTCCATGAGGTAATGGAGGTGTCACTGCTATTCACTGAAGATCAAGGCCAGCTACTATCCACCATAATGGGGATGAGCAAAGGTAGTAAAGGGGCAGAGGGTGTGCTGCTGGGTGCCCATAATCCAGAGGATCCATCACTGGCGAAGAAGTTAAAGGGCATCCAAGATTTTTTTTTCTCTTTTACCTCTGTCTTTCCTCATCCTTCACTCTTAGAACCTAAGGTACAAAATCTGTCATTGCAGGTGGTACCTTTTCAAAATGTTAACCTTTGTAGTTTTAAAGGTACAAATGTATATTGGTTTGGTGCTGCAGTGAGAGCTTGGTAGCTTTATTTTTGATAGTGCTCTGTTTTAAAGAAAAGTTTGACATATGCATAGCACAATTGCTGTTTTAAATGCTCTACCAGACATTAAGTGAAGTGTTTTTATACACTAATTTTAAGATAATCACATGCTTATGATTGCTTTTAAGCTGGAACCAGATTATCCAATTTACAATGCACCAATCAGATAATTCCTAAGCTACTATAAATACCCTAGGTTACATATCAGAGCTATCTTCGTTTTAAAGAATCCCCCCTTCCATCCCTACTCCTCCTCCTTCCTAGATGGGTGGCACGGTGGCCCAGCGCTTAGCACTGTTGCCTCACAGCAAGAACGTCTCTGGTTCTAGTCTTTACCAAGCCAGCCAACATTTCTGTGCGGAGTTTACGCGTTCTCTCTGTGCTCACGTGTGTTTCCCCTGGGTCCCCCGGTTTCCTCCCACCGTCCAAACACATGCAACTTAAGTTTGTTTACTAATCCAAATCAACACCATAGACATGCTCCTACTAAGTACTTATCTCTTTAAAAGAGCTATTACTATCTTCTCTTCAGCCACTATGAGTTCTCGAGATCTACCGGAGCTCAAACTCCCATCTCGCCTTGCAACAGGAGGGAGCCCCAGGCTCGGGGATCTTATGAGCTCAGGGCTCTCTCCCAGGACAGCATGCAAAACTAGCTTTATAATTAATAATTAGCTAAGTGTGAACTTTTGAAAAAGTCACGAAACACTAAAACACATTTTTATGAGATGCTGAGTCATATATGTCCCACATTGCTAAAAACACTAATAGGACACATACATTACATAAAAAACCGAAAATTGGTTGTTTTTGCATTGTTTAGAGCAAATTCCTTCTTCTGGTTTAAACAGAAATTTTGAAGCTACGTCACGGCGATGAGATCATTGTGTGAATTCCAGCGTAGAGATGAAAAAGTGACATAATTGTGTTTTCAGCACATCTGTTTATTAATTCATGAGAAAGACTTGGTTTAAACCAATCAGTGTGCTCTGTGATGTAACTTCATTAATATGTATGATATAGCTTCAAAGACTCCTTTTACCTGTTGCAGTGTTCAGAGAGATGCCACGTTGTGTTGCCACCTGTAATTCAAACAAGTAGAAGAGGAAGAATTGTTTTGAGACATGGGTCGTCAGTGTTGCGTTTATGAATGTGCCGCAAGAAAGGTTTTATTTTCCATTTCCCCACAATAAGAGCACAGCTTGTGTGTGGATCATGTGTGGATTACAGTGCTCTGCTAACACACGACAACAATATGTTTGTGAGGAATATTTGTTACCCGAGAGCTTTTTTAATCTGGAAATGGTGAAATCCAGGTTTGCCACTCGTGTCCTTTAAAAAAGATTCAATTCCAGTTTGTGTAGATTGTCCTGTCTCTACGGATTTGGTAAAGGTGTGATCATCAGTGTTCGTTGTTTATATTTATTTAAATGGCAAAGTTAGTAAGTATTGTCAGCAGTACTCTTTCAGTTTTTAAAGACATACCTTCGTCCAAATAATTTAGTTACTAAGTTTACAGTAATATCAATACAATATTATTCTCCACTTCCACACATCTCTCAGATCCACTGTAAATGCTGCTCTGCAAATCACTGTCTGTCTCCCCTGCATCTCTACTAAAAACTCCCCTTTTCATGCAAACCCTTCCTTTTTCATCACTCGACACTCCCACCTAAACAAAGCGGGACTCAACCACTTTCCTGACTTTTTTCAAACTACAGGTGTGAAAACACCCTGCTGAGACAGGGTGAAATTTTAAGGCCCTTTGAAGGGCAGCACTTAGTCGTGTCACTTGCAGCAGCAGTTCTCAATCCTGGTCCTCGTGACCCCATGCTCTACACATTTTGTATATTTCTCTTACCGCTTTAGAGTAGGGCTGCACAATAAATCGTTTAAGCATCAATATCGCAATGTTATCATATGCAATAGTTACATCACAAGATATAGGATTATAATTATCAGATTATAATTTATCATTTGCATGTGACTGTATGAAGATTTTAAAAGCATTCAGGCACAATAAATTGTACCGTTTGTAACTTTAATAACGACTACTCTACTTTTATTGAATTATTTAAACAACAAATACTATCGATTTATATTTTACATTTGATTATTTAATTATTGTATCTGAATGCTGTTAGACAGCTCGGAAAACAGGTAAAAAAACAGTTTATTTCATTTGTATTTTTTTCTTTATTGTATTTATCTATGCTTGTGTTGTTTATACACTTACAGAATCACCCTAATCAATCTTAAAATATGAATTCTTTCCAAATAGAAATATACAAGTCATCTGGTGAAATTGTATTCATATCGTATTATATAGCAGAATAACAAAATATAGCAGTGTTGTAACCATGCCTATATAACTGGTGTGTGTTGTGCGTTCTGGCGCAATATGGCTGCAGTCGCGTCATCCAGGTGGATGCTGCACACTGATGGTGGATGAGGAGACCCCCCCCCATTGTGTAAAGCGATTTGAGTGTCTATAAAAGCACTATATAAATGTAAGGAATTATTATCATTATTAAATGCTATTATGTAATTTAAGGGTGCTTTCACACTAGTGAATTGATTCGTTCCGAAACAGGGATTAAAATTGTTACATTGTTGCTCTTTGTTCTTGGAGCGGTTCGCTTTCACACGGCAAAGTTTCTAAACGGACAAAAACAAGTCACATGTAAGTAAACTGTCCTCACATTGGTCAGAGTTTCATGGTTTATTTTGAAGAGTCCCGCTAAGTTGTCGGGGGTGGTTTGGTGGTGCGCGTGACATGTCTGAAGAACGAGGAGGGATGCGGTGGGGAGGGGTGATGTGAAGGGTGCGCAACGTATTTTGAGGACCGGGAGGGAGAAGCGCGATTTCCGGGAGGTTATCACTCGTTTGCGGGCATCCGGGAGTCTCTGTGCATTTGCGGGAGACATCCCGGAACTTCCGGGAGACTTGGGATGTCTGGAATGACCTCCCGCCCTACTCATAATTCTCTCTTCATATAGCAGTATGCCTATTACATATTCATAAAAAAACTGTGATATAGCCGGGCTCGGATCATATCGCTTTCTCACTATAATCGATCCGCTCCAGAGTTCGTTTCAATCGAGCCGAGACCACCTCATTCAGGCGGTATCGGAGTGATTGCTTTGGCGCAGATGGATCCGAGCTAACTGGGCAAACGCATCAGGTTCCGGAACAAAAGTCTAGGTGTGAAAGCACCCTAAATTAGGGCTGCACAATGTATCGTTTCAGCGTCGATTTTGCAACGTGCAAATCTGCAATAGTCATATTGCAGGATCTCAAGAGATTTCAAGTTAATTCGGACTCAAAACATTATAAAGTTTTCTGCTTTAACAATTAGATTAGATTTGATTAATTGGGTTTATATATTTATACAATGAAGACACTGTTATTTTACATTTGATTATTGCATTTCTATATCTCAATACTGTTGGACTCCGCATGTCATGATTTTGCAAAGTCCGATGCAATCCTGAATTAACCCAACCCTAACTGTAAATTATTCCCAAAATAATAGTTGGGCAACAATCAAGAAGTGCATAAACCTAACCGTAAGCTTAACTTAACATAAGCGGTAAACGTACCTTAATTCTGATTGATTGATTGGAATGTTGTTCCAGGATCAACATAGATGTTAATCCTGGAACATGTCCTACTTGGTGAAATCAGGTTGGCGGTTGGACTCCACTGAAAACCATAATGTTGGTTTATTTATTTATTTTTTTGTTCTATTATTTTCATCTGTGCTTTAAATTATATTATTTTGTGTAGTTTTGAATCATTTTGTATATTTTATGCAGATGCACTTTCCAACAAAATCATCACAATAAATGTAATAGTGTGAATTTTTTCCCAAGTCAACTTGTGTAATTCTATTCATATGGCCATATTGCAATGTCAGTTTTTTCCAATATCGTGCAGCCCTAATGTACATAATAGATTCACCACATCAAAAGCTCTGCATGTTGGTTTGTGAAGTGGCTCGTCTCTTCACAGAACATGTACTCAGCAGCGAGTCCACATGTAGCCATCGGCCATAATGATTTACTGCAAGAGCCTTGTGTGTGGCGCTCTTATCTATGACATGAGGAGGAGGAGGGGAAGCTAATCTCGCTTCAGAAGAATAACAGCTGATAAGTCTTTTGGTAGGATGATATCTGTGTGTGTGAAATGGATACTGACACACACACATAGGATGTTTTCAGTACAGATCTGGAGAGGGTTTCGTTCCCCACAGGAATGAAAACATCCCCACAAAAGGCAGTGGGTCAACCACATAAATCATGTGTGCCAGCGTGAATGTTAATAGGTCGATGTGGTATGGTGTTAATGCGCACAGATGATTATACTCGATTATACTCGATGAGAGAACTGGGAAACTTGAAAGCAAAAAAGTCAGGATTGGTTTAACCGAAACTCCATGTCATTCCTTTGTCACCACAGTATTTACTGCAAACCATGTAACAGCGAGAGAAAGTGTGGATGGATATTAGCGCTTTGAGAGCACGCTTTAGTGCAGCGCACAATGCAGCTTATCAGTCATTGCAGAAGTCATGATTAGGAATTTATGGGATCCGTTCAAACTCATTAAGTGCTTGATGTCAGCTCGGTAGATGGAGTTGTTGCTGTGCAGGGGTTGTTAACTTTACTGTCTATCTTTAGTGCTGCAATTTAACAGACAAGTGAATAATGTATTATATTTTAAATCATTTATTTTTATAAATTCATTCAATATAATATATTAAATATTAATGTATTTAATTCACAATTTAGTTCATAATAATTAAATTATTTTATTTTAATAAAACATTTTTATAAATCTTTTTATATTTATTATTAAATAAATTATAAACATTATTATTTTTATTTAAGACAAATGTATTTTTATTACTAATATTAGATTTTATTACTAAAATACATTTAAAAATATACATTTATATAACATGTATATTAATGGAATAGTTTACTACTTATGTAATTAGTGACTTGATCAATCTATTATTGTATAAACAAATAAACAATTATGCAATTATACAATAAAAAGTATTAATAAGCATGCATTACTGTAGATTATTAGATGCAATATTACAATTTAAAGGGCACATAGGTTATCACTTTTTCCAGATTTAATATAAGTCTTTTGTGTCTCCAGAATGTGTCTGTAAAGTTTCATCTCAAAACACCCATCAGATTTTTTATTATACCTGTCATAAGTTCCTTTTTTGTAGCATTTAGCAGAAGCTAGCTGTTTTTGTGTACTTCGCCTTTAAGGCTAGTCCTTCACGCCCACCGTTTCCACGTGCCTGGCAGCGGCTCCCTCGGCTGCGTCAGACAACAGACAAACACGGAGGAATAAGATCTCACGTAACGTTTTTGAGGAAAAACAACAAGTAAGAACTTTACCAATGAGTATTTGATGCATGTTGTGGAGTTGCAGGATGAGTCACACACAATGTCATTACAAAGTTCACGCACACACACAAATACACACACACACACAGCGCTGACAGGCACACACAGACAGCGCGCGTTTAGCTTTGCACTATTTTTGCACGCAAATGTGACAGGATACAGGTTAATATCCACTGCTGTATGGATATCTTTTATGTTAATGTACAAAATAAACCTGATTTAACGTCCACAAACCGGGATTGAAGCGTCTTTTATGATTGTTCTGACACGCGGCTGTGTTGATGAAGTTAATGGCTGTAATTCATTACACACATGCACTGTTTTAAAACATTTAAATTTTGTAAAACTCACTCTTGATCACATTTGATGATGATTAATGATCCTAAACTGAACAGACCTTTTATTTATGGTTGCTTAGTTTGCTCACATCCTGGTCCTGTGTCTGTTTGATATGATTACACACGTTACTACGTAGACATGTTAATACGCAGCTGTCAATCAATTCGGTGGGCGGGGGGACCGCACTCCTACGTCAAGTTGCGGTCGGTCTGAAAACCGCTCCAATTGGTCCACCGTTTTTATGTTGTTAAATTGAGAAAAAAGGACTGGGTGTGTTTATATCACCCCAATATGACGGTCTATACACCATACATACACATATGTCTGTCCAAACAGCTTGAAAAGTAGATTTTTCACCATAGGTGCCCTTTAATAAATTAAAGATAAATACATAGTGAATATACAGTTGTGAAAAGACATTCACTCATTTTCCTTCGGCTTAGTACCAGATTTATCAGGGGTCGCCAACTATTCCAACATATGTTTTACGCAGCGGATGCCCTTCCAGCTGCAACCCAGCACTGAGAAACACCTATACACATTCACACATGAAAATGAACATGAACTGAGGGGGAACTGGAGCACCTGGACGAAACCCATGAGGAAAACATGCAAACTCCACACAGAAACAACAACTGGCCCAGCCGGAACTCAAACTAGCAACCTTCTTGCTGTAAGGCGACAGTGCTAACCACTGAGCTACCGTGCCGCCACTGAAAAGACTAATTTTGAGAGAGATATAGAAAATGTACAAGAATATTGAATCTTCGTAGGGTTGACTTGAACATCTCCGGCATATTAAGTACCCATTACACTGTAAGCACATGCACTAATCACAAGGTGCTGTCTATAGATGTGGTTTAGTCTGATTGATTAAACAATGATAATAAGGCAATCAACAGACCCATGTGAAGGGGGTGGCAGATGAAAGTTATGTTATTATTCTGTCACTCAATAGACAGTACGTATGGCATTGGATACTGTGTTGAGGGAGGAAAGCAATGCTGATCATGTCCTTCTCTCTGAGGAAATATTTATCCAGAACCTTATGAATATGTTTACAAACTCGGTATATGCAGCAGGGTCAAGGACAGAGCTGCTGTCACCGCTACAGAAATAAGTATGAGTTATACACTCGGGAGGCTAAACACATTCTTTTGCATATAGGCTTGTAATATACCACACAAGCCACATAAAGTACAACACTGGAACTTTTTTTACAGTCTATGACTGGAACTGATAGTGGAACACACACACACTATGGCAAGCCACACACAAACACACATACACAAAAGGCCTAATTACATTATCCTAATTTGAAAAGGAGAAATTGACTGCAATGTGCCTAAATAATTGTGTGATATTTAATTTATACAATTAGTTAAACATACTATCGACCAACTTACATTTCAGAGACCACGTTTCCCGATACTTCGTCCATTTTTGTTCGGTCAACGATTTCCAAGCTGATTTTACAGTTGTGAAAATGAAAATCCGTTGAATGGATCAGCTTTGTTGAATAAATCGGTTTAATGACTCGGGTATTTGTTTTGCTCTAGTCGAGCGAATCGAATTAATGTTATAATACCATTCACAGTCACTATCGCCACTTATCGCCGTGAACTTCAAAATCTCGTGTTGTGAAACGTTTTTCTGTTAAACGTGTTTTATATAATAACAATCAGGAATTTTCATAACAGTCTACTTTAAAGACAATGTCAGGGCTTGAGATTTAGCATTAAATTAAATTTGTCAATTATTTCTCAGAGCAGGCTATTAGTCACTTGACAGATAGAAAAAAAATATTGAGGAATTTCTAATAAAATAAGTCTTATTGTCCATATTAAGTATGGTCAGACATTTATGAGCGTATCACACAAAGAGGAAAATCAGGCTTTTGCTCTCGGATGGAGAAGTGTCTAAACATGTTTCTTTATCTTTTCTCTGACAGGTTACATCAAAAATAAATATAATGTTGAAGCCAGACAAATAAAGAAGGCCATCTCCCAAAAAATGTACTTTTTGGGTACTTTTGTGTACTTGTGTACTTTTTTTTTTAGAATTTTGTGTTTGAATATTTTTGATCTGTTCATATGAAAGAAAACTTAATTAAAATTGAACAATGTTGAAACAACAGGACAATTTGTTGCCCTTTTTTATCAATATTATCAGAGGTTTGTGCACTAATGATGTTCTCTAATATAGGTTGCACAATGATTAAGGTGTCAACAGTCACAGATACAATAGAAATGTGTACATTTAGAATTCCATTAAAATTCCATTAAATCCCATATACTTGTCCTATAAGTCTTATTAGACAATCTATTGGATTCTTTTAGGTTTTAAGGTTCCAAAAACATATAGAAATTTTAAATGGAATCCTATACAGAAATTCTATTGGAATTTCTATCATATTTTGAAAACTTTTCCAAAAGGGTTCAAATAGGATTACTGTATAGGATTCCATGTATAAATTCAGTTGGAAATATACAGAAATCCTTTAGGAAAGTTTCCAAAATAGATGAAATTTTAGTTGGAATCCTTTACAGAAATCCTATTGGAATTCTTTAGGATTTTTTTGACAAATGACAAAAAAAAAAAAAAAGATATTTTGAAGAATGTTGCAGAACGCACTGACTTCCATTATTTTGCTAATACAAATGTCAATAGCTATCATGTTGACAACAGTTTAAATCATTCACTAGAAAAAATTAAATAAACTCATTAATGAACTACTTGGGGTGAGTAAATATGTGAGTACATTTTTATTTTAAAGCTTTCATATAAGCCAGAAGTTGGTAAATCGCTCTCAGACACTTGAACTGAACCAAGCAGAGCATAGCACACATTCAACCACCCCATAACCCAAACACACATCTCATTTAAGTTTGAAATGATCCATTAATCCTTCAAGTGCTGTACTCTTCACTATAAAGTAGTGGTTTAGCTGAACAATGACTCAGTGGCATGTATTGACATTGCATTTGTTCAAAACACATCATTTGTGTATGTCAAACTCAACATTTTTTTGTGATTAAATCACTGTTCCTAATCATGCAGATCCAAACAAATGACACATGCCAGTGGCTATGAAAGAGAGTTTAAAAACACAAGTGATGTCAAAGGGAATTAGGTGAGTTCTTCTTTCAAATGGGGCGTCTCCTCCACGAAGCAGCAAAATAGTTGAATGCAGGCCTGTTCGCCTCTTTTGGAGCTCCATCAAGGGGTTTTACTGATTATGTGGGTTGTTATTTGCATAGAGATTTAGTGAGATTTAAAAGAGAGAGAGACATTGATGGGAAAATACTTCAGTGTCTGCTGCAGATGAAATAAAAGCACACAGATGTCTGGCCTACAACACTAGAATTTCATCAAAGTAACAAAAACCTTTCAAAACAAGCAAAAGATGACAAAACACTGTCTACTATAACAGTACAGTATATTACCCAGAGTCTTTGAAGAAGACTAGAAGAATAGGCTATTTTCAAACTAGTAAAATAGTATGAATTATGTGTAATTTAAAAAAGTATAATAAAACGTAAAATATATTAGTCGTCTAAACATGAAATAATGAATAAATAATATTTTAAAAAAAGATGCAATAAGCTGATCTTAGGCTACAATATCCTACCACAAACGTTGGATCATTAATGGTAGTAATAAAGATACATTATTTTAAAAAAATTATATATTTGTTTTATGTTCTGCAAAAGACAGAATGCCTTTTAGAAAATGAGGGTGATTATTATTTTTTTTATTATAGCCTAAGCAGTATGGAAATATTATTTATTTTTAAATGTAACAATGATCTAAATAAGAAACCAAAACTGCCAGTAGGTGGTAATAATGTCTTAAAGACTAGTTAAAGAGTAGTAAATTGAGTCATATTCAATCGATTCATTCAATCAGCTGATTTACTCTGGAATTAGTTCAAACAAAAGCCATAGAAGAATTTTAGTTTAAAAAAAGCAGCCATTGAGATCCATAGTAAAAAATAAAATACTCTGGAAGTCCGTGGCTGTTTTTTTGTAACATTCTTCAGTATATTTCCCTTTGTGTTCAACAGAAAAAAGAAACTCAGACAGGTTTAAAGGAAACTGAATGGTAAGTAAATGATGACAGAACAATATGGGGTGAACTATCAAATATTCCTATTTTTATGAATGAGCCATTGAATCATAGTCTCTTTTAAATTATTAAAAACACTGATTCATTTAATTGATCAAAAATGCACTGTATATAGAGCATTTTGAGGCATGTAAACAATGATCCTGTATTTCCGGTTTTACGTTTTTAACTTTCACAGGTTTAGAGAATTCAAAAATGTCCACATTAATAAATGATGTTATGATATCTGTTTTAATATTAAGTTATGATTGAATTGCCTCATATTTCAGTTATAAAATAGTTTGACAACAAGCAGGAAATGTTCATGGGCCAGTGACATCACATCATTGAAATGGCCTAAATATGTGTGTAATTCTTTTAAGCATATTCCCCAAATGTTGTTTAACGGAGAGATTTTTTTTTTTTACAATAGTTTTACTAATTTCTAAAAACTAATTACTTTTGTCTTTGCCAAGATGACAGTACATACTATTTTACAAGTTATTTTGTACTAGTTTTTATCTAAATAAAGTTACATTTAAAGACTTATCTATGTTATTATGTAGACAAGTTAGGATAATTAGGCAAGTTATTGGATAACAGTGGTTTGTTTTGCAGCCAATTGAAAAAAAAAAATCATATATTGTTTACTTAAAATAAAATAAAAATGAATAACTGCTTTTATTCCAGCCAAACTAAAAGATGTTCATTCATCACTTATATGTGAGAAGCCTCACAGACGGCTGTGTGTAACTCTACCTTTCAGCCACTGCTAACATGAGGGGTTCCAAGTTCAGCTGTTGAAACAATCAGAAGAAAAATAGAGAGCATAAAATGCCATCTGCTTCACTGCTCCGCGCTTACACGATCGTGAATAATGAAGGGAAACCGAGAAAAGCTTTGACTACACAATTTATGTTGACTCAACAAAGCCTTGCTTAAAAGATTAAACAATCGGAGAAAATCTGAGCTGCCCAAAGCCTCTTTTCTGCTGCAGCTGGAACACCGACACAATTAAGAGGTGTAAATCACCATATGTATGAGTAAAATAACTTCTTACTAAAAGAATGAACAAAGAGAGCAATATAGAGAGGATATTGTTCGTTATATTCAAAGTCAAGTGTTAATTAAGTGTTGAAAATAACAAATAACACTTAAACTGAACAGTTATTTACACCCTATTAACCGTGATAGCCTCATGTTCAAATAAAACAAATAATATATTCAAATAAATCAAACAGTATGAGTTCTAAGCTGTTTAGTGCTTCCTGAAAGGGACAGCTCCCCCAAAAATGAAAGTTATGTCATCACTTATTCATCCTTTAGTTGTTCCAGATCTGTTTCTTTCTTCTGTTGAACAAAAATAATGATATTTTGACGAAAGTTAGAAACCTGTAAACATTCATTTCCATAGTATTTGTTTTTTCTACTATGGAAGTCAACCAGTTTTCAGCTTTCTTCAAAATATCTTCTCTTGTGTTCTGGAGAATAAAGAAACACATAAAGGTTTGGAATAAGATCCCGGACAAGCCCCCCAAAATGTTACAAACTTCTTATCTTGGTCATATATATATATATATATATATATAGTAAATGAAGTGTAAAGACAACCAAAAGCAGATGTACCAAAAACTGTAAATTTTTTATGCCTCCCAAGTGAAAACAACAAGTTAATCAGCATAGAATATGGTCGTGAAAAACACAAAGACGGGGAGGGTGGATAAAAGATCTGGCAAAAAGAATGTTGGTGGCGCTAAATAATAAAAAAGAGCAAAACCCAAACAATGTCTAACTAGCAATGTCTTATCACTTAAAATTTTGGGGTGAACTATCCCTTTAATAATGCCACAACGATGTAACGTATTTTCAGGCTTTTCTAACAAGTACTGACTTATGTGTTCAGTTCAGTTTATTAAATTAATTCCTCATCATTTGAAATAATAAACTTAAATAGCCAGGTCTGTTTTAAACATGTACTCTTACACCTATGTTTATTTTGGAACGTCAATTGTGAGCAAAAAAATCCTCAAACCATTAGTGCACAGAGACAGATCAGCGAGAGGAAATGTTATTGAACTAAAAAGTTCTGCTTTTCTTAGAATAGTGTTTGAACATCTGTGCTACAGATTTCAACATCACCCAATCCCACAGACAATCCTAACAGACAGCCAGAATAGCTGTATTTACAGTAATATAACCTCTTGACATAAATACAGCTGACATGGCCAGAAGAATCTAACTTCTTAGTATATTTTTAGGTGTAAAAGTAGTGAAGAATCGGCATACAAGACCAAAGCTTGGTCAAAGATGGTCATCTAGATGGTGCTAACGGGGGACTAGTTATTGAATGCTAAACATATAAACATATTTCTTAAGTAAAATAAAAATAAGTAACTATGATAATAATATTAAGTAAAAAAAGAAAGAAATGTTCATCGCTACAGAACAAATTAATTATACTTTTATATAAAGAATATATTAAGTTTTTAAAATGTGTCACCTTGCTAGACAAACAACGCGTCACTTTTGCTCACCAAGGCTGGATTTATTTGATGAAAAATATTATACAAACTGTAATTTTGTAATTTCTCAAAAGTATTATTTTAAAACAAGCAAATACACTATTTTTTACTGTGATAAATTCCAGCATTTTACTTTAGCATTATAAAGGTCTATAATCTCAATTATAGATCAATTAAAAGTGTCACTGATGGACGAGGGGATTATGAATAAGTGCTTTTAACACAGACAATAAACCTTTTTTTAATCCTTGAGCAAAAATGTTTAAAAAATCATAATGTTTCCAAACTTTTGACTGGTAATGTATTTGACGACACAAAAATAAAATAAAAACATTTATTTCATAAATATGTGCTGCTTATGTGTAACAAACATGTTTGATATATATTCAGTGTGCTAACAATGTATTGACAAATATACACGTAGAATTGTCACGAGTATTAGCTGGATTACCCACTAGACTCTAGAGGGCACAAATACACTCCATCAGGCATTCACAGGACGACACATCCCATCATGCATTCAACCATCTACAGCGGTGTATGTAAGAGAGAGTTCAGATTGCTGACAGCTGTAGATGGTTGATTGGCACAATGCATAATGGGATGTGTAGTCCTGTGAATGGCTGACGCGGTGTATTTTCCGGGTTTTATTCCGCACCCGACTTCTCCCGCCGTATATTCAGCCTTTGTTCACCTGCTGCTCGCTTAGAATAATTTTCTACTCGACTCGACCGTTCCTGCTAAATTTAGATCTGATTTACAAAATCTCATGTTTAAACTGGGCACTACCAAAAGAGAGGAATAACAGATAACACTGAAGGTTGTGCAAGGTTTCAATGCTCAATGTAAAAACTGTATTAGGAGTTTTTTGATTATTTAATATTTGTGTTTCATATATTGTGACATATTAAGGCTTATATCTTTCCCCTTTTTAGTAACTATACAGTGGACTTACTGATCAACTACTGGCATTTAAAACAGCCAATGATGTATTGTAGGAATCGTCACTCGGGAATGCTACAGTATATTGTAAGACTGCCTGCTCGCGTTCAAATTACACCAGAGTTACTGACCGCTACCATGTTTTATTCAGAATGCAGACCTCTAGTGTATATGAAGCT
>CAIGQZ010033112.1:23924776-23948336 GCA_903798205.1 Danio tinwini
CCGCCCTAAAGACATTTCATGTGACCAGAAGTGAAGAAAAATTATTTTGAAGGGGGATGTGAGGTTATGGTATTTCATTAAAGATTATGAGAGCAAATAATTTACTAAATAGTGAAGCACAGATACATCGTTTATAACAAGCACTACTATATATACACATAAAAATAAGAGGAGTAAATTTAGATGTAATGTTGACTTTAAAGGCCTGGTCCACTACGATATCATATTTTAAACTTTAGTTGATGTGTAATGTATGTATGTAATCTGCAATAACGCGAACGCAGGGAGAACATGCAAACTCCACACAGAAACGCCAACTGACCCACGCTTCAGGTTATGCCCATAAAAAGCTAAAATGCCATTCAAACGCTGCTATGTCCACAGAGCTTCTTCTGTAATCTGTATTTGTGCTTCCAAAGGACACAAATAGAGAAGTGCTTACTACTTAATTTTAATTATGTTCCAGAAAATATATATATAAATATATAGCTAGCATTTGACAATGGATAGCTTCCAGAATCTCTCCCAGTACAGGGTTAGATTTGGCTGAAAACTCCTCCAACTGATGGTGTCACCCTTCTTCATTTTTTTTTAGATGCAAGGACGTGCCTTTTAAAGGCAAGGGGGGGGGGGATGTACTGTCAGGTCTTGTGTTACATTTGCTTTCACCATGTGACCTCCCCATGTGCTCCGTTGTTCTGTTTTCCCGCCATGTCATTATGTTCATCCGTTTCACCTGTGTTCATCCCCTGTGTGTCATTATAGTCATCATGTCCAATGTATTTATAGTCCCTGTGTGTAATTCAGTCTTCGTCTGGGATTCTCTATCTACGTTGATGCTTGTTTTCACCCCATGTCATTTCTGTGTTCTTCCATGTAAGTGTTTGTTAATAAATCTACGTATCTGATACTCCTACGATCCTGTGCCTTCTTGAAGTGAACCCAGGCGTTACAGTTGTATAAACAACGGGAAATATTGTTTGGCACCGTTAACAATTTAGCTACAAATTCATATTTATTAGTCAAACGGCTGTAAACTCCCACACATACTTCACCAGCACTGCAGTGTCTCTCTATGCGGCCAATCGCAAGTAACAAACTCGCAAACGATATGTGAATGTTTTATATTACTTACACATGCTTATTCCAAATATATGTGAAAGACATTTGTCAGGTTTTATTTTGGAAAGCAGGCGTGAGGTTCAGCTGTGTCCTCTGTGTCATTTTTTGTCTGATTAAGGCACAAACTGATACAGCCAACAACTACTCTGATTGACAGTATTTATACAGCAGAGGCATAGTGCTTGAGGCTTGATGCTTTTGCTGGTGACGTGGAGCCGATTCGTGAATCACAGCACATTATGCTAGCTGACCAATCAGAGCCTCTTGGGGGCGGACCTTTTGGAGGAACCAGAAAATATGACAGTTGTTTTCATGTTAGCGGAGTAGCAGTATATAATCAAAGTAAGATATATGAAAAAATAACTAGATTTTTTTTTACAAATGAAGCATGCGCACACATTGCTTTGCATCTTGTTAACATAACCAAACCTTAAAAATACACTGTGGACCACCCCTTTAAAGCAGTATTAGAATAGACATGGAAGGGTTTTGCTATTCCAAATGCTAAGATATATTCAGAACTATAGCACAATGATGATTGAGAGACTGCTTTTATATGAAAGATCATTGATAACCCAGTTAATATTGATAAACTTCCACATCAGAACCTTATATAACTTTTTTTTTATTTTTTTTTACAAATTTTGCAAAATGGAGATTTATTTGAAGGCAGCAGCATTTCTAAACTTCATCCACTGACGCTAAGGGTGTACTCACACTAGGCACCATTGTCTTGAACTGGGAATGAGTGCGACGATTGATAATTTATCATTGATAAACTATGACAGTTAGCGTTCATTTAAAAGTAAGAGCGATTATTAAATCCAATAAACAATCCCTTAAAAGTGGTGACACGTCTTCAGTTTCGCTCTTAGGCTCGCTTTGTAGTCACACTACAAGGGTACCACACCAAAGTACCACACCAACTGAACCATACTCTGGCACACCTTGTCCAACCGGGCCAGGACCGCCCAACCAAACATTGCAAACAAACCAGGATCAAATGTGCCTGGGCATGATTTGGACAGCCTAGTGTGAGTAACCTAAGAAGGGTTGTGGCTGATTAGTATGTGGATGCAAAAGGTGCTAGTAATAGGTGCTCATCCATTGGTCTGTGTGGGTCCTAGTGTCCCAGTTTAGTGACTCTATACTTTTACCGTCCTTCAGATGAGAAGGTAAAACTGAGGATCTGACTCTCTGGGGTCATTAAAAATCTCAGTATTTCCTCCAAAAATAATAGGGGTGTGAGCCCGGCATCCTGGCTAAACTTGCCCACAGGCCTCTGTCCATCAAGGCCTCCTAACCATCCCCAAATCAACTAATTGGCTTTATAAGTTTCCTCTCAAATCAAAAATATATAGACTGATTGAATTGATCTTGCTTAAAATATTAATATAAGCAAGCATGATATTTATTTGCATAAACACTTCATCTTCACAAAAATTCTACAGCAGCTAATAAAATGCACAATTACAATTTTAAAAATCATTGAAATCATTACATTACCACATTTTTTATTTCTAACATGACACCTGGTGCGCTCTATTTCTAATATAAAAATAAGTATATGTTATGATCACCAGCAATCTAACGTTTGTAGATTGCTGGAAAACTACGAATCCCATCATGCCCTGCATTCACTCACCAGTTTTAGATCACTCCTTGATTTCACACACACAGCTGCAAATCATCCTCACTGATTACTTGGACATTTAAGTACCACAGACACATTCATTCTTTGCCAAATTGTTACATGTTCCTTGCTTCCAAGGTTCTCTCTGTCTTTTTTTTTATTCTTGGTCCGTTTTTGGATTGCCATCATTACAATAGCACAGCATCCAGTATAGCACAATTTAGACAGTAAAAATATTCTGTGTTGCATTAACAATTATTATTATTTTTTTTACATACTATTCACATTTTTAATACTGTTGGTTGCTGGTTCATGTTTTTAATACCATTGACTGATTTTACATGTTTATTATATAGCAATTACTAAGTACAATTATTAGTTACAATTTATGAAAATTAAGAAATGATAAACATCATGGGTCATGCTCAACAACAGGCTACATCCTTGTCAACTACAACCACAAATGCACAAAACCATCTAGCTCCATTGCAACATAATGCCATATAGTCTCTGATACACCTGAGGAACAATACAAACAGAAAATTTTATTCTGATGAACTTTCTTGGCCAGCACAGAGGGAGTTGACTTCAAATATAAGCCAGAACTCTCCGAACCTGTTTTTACGAGTCTTTCTTGAACAGGCGCAACCACCACAGTCTAGACTGTACGCATGTTTAAAGCAAAACATAACAGTTACACATGCAGGCAGATGTGAATTCCTTATACACCGGAAAGGTAGTAAAATGAGGAAGAAAACTGAGGGAAAGAGAGATACTAAGACATGGGAAGTCTGAAATCCTTTTTTTTTTGACCACAGAGCTGACCTCTGATCTTCAAATTTCAGCCCACAAAGCTGAGGTGAGAGCAAATCTCCAGCTTAATTTAGGAAGACAAATCTGCTTTAATTAGTGTCAGTTGGTAATGATCAGGTGACTCCTTTGGTTGTCTGTGAGGCTCAGCCTGCTAATTGAGTTTCTTTTTTTCTGCTGGAAAACATGGCTCTCAGCGGGGGGAGAGAGATAGTGACAAAATGAGGTTTGGCAGGCCGGGACCATTGAGAGTGTTATGTGTACACAGCTAAGTCAATACATCCTGGAGAAACCCTGAGGCCTGAAACAACCTCTGCATGCACAGTTGCTTCTATGTGAGCAAGATTATAGATTTACCTTTTTTCACCTTATGCAATGCATAATATAATACCAGATCACCTGATTCATTGCAGACTTAAGGCTCGTACACACCGGGATGCTTTTCGTTTTTTTTGTTGTCAGCGTATTTTGAGACGTTTTTCAGAATTCAAACCCCAGTGATTTTTAGTGGCGTCAAGCAAAAGAGTATGCAAAATCACTCCTTGATGTTAGATGGCACTACACATCTTTAAGCTTCTGACACCCGCTTGTAACACAGAGGAAGAAGACAGACAGTTGATACGATTGTTGTTAAAGTTACTGGCAATTCGAACAAGCATGGATGGTTCAAGTAGCAGCTCCAGCTCTAGCGATGAAGAAATGATTATGGAGCTGCAATAAGCAACTGCACGTTCATATCGCCTCTAGGTATCTTCTTCAATGTGCGCTCGCATTGACAGTTCAAGTGCTGTTTACTGTAACTTCAGCAGTTCCATGCACGTGAACAAAAGTGCCAATCTGATTGGTGGAGAAGGTTTTGACGCGGCGCATCAAAAAAAAAAAAAAAAAAAAAAACAAGCATCAGGCGTTTCTTAAAAAATGTAACTTTTACGCCTGGCGATTTTACGCGTTGGAATTCACGATCACATTGGCGCCCTTTATTTAGTCACAAGGCGTTAAACGTTAACAGAAAACGTGAGCAAAAAAGCATCCCGGTGTGCACGAGCCTTTAGTGCTACTTTAGACATTAAGGCCCAAATTAAACCTTTGAACCTATTCTTAACTGCAATGCTTTACCTGACAGGATGTGAATACTATCTGTACTTCGCTTCTCATCATAAAGATGACACTCTCTTTTGAGTTTGTTTTGAGCTACACAAAACAAACTAACAAAAAACAGTAAGAATCATGGTATAGCCACCAAACCAAACAAGAACAGTGTGGCACAACTACAAATCATTATAATCAGTGACTACATTCAAATACTACAGATATAGTTTACAAATGCAGTTCACTCGAATTACTATGAATTGCGCAATCTGCATAACATAGGCTTATTCTGAAAGCGTAGCCCTATATACATTTCTGGAGATCTTGAATGACATAGCCAGAAGTGTGTATGGCTGCATTTCATCTTTAAAATGAATGCAAAGGGGCAATATGATGCTCTTCCTTTTCGCGCTTACCAGCTGACTGCTTACCTCCGTATGGACAGCTTTTCTACTGTTACCAGTTTGTCCAGTAGCTCAACACGTACATTGGCAGACTTGAGACGCAGAGTGGAGTTGACAATGGGGTTCAAGTCCAGTGAAGAACGGTTTCAGAAAGCTGGTAAGACAAAAACAAAGCTAAAAAAATTAAATAAACAAATAAATAACAGGGTGAGAATGTGGTCAAATCTGAAAATGTGGTAAAAATCAGAGGGCTTTTCTTTTTCTGGATTGCTTTATAAAACACTGTGGTTGGGTCTAGGCAAGGGGGTGGACAGGTCAATCTGTGCTTTTTAAAATACTATTGGTTGGGTTTATGGAAGAGAGATGGTGGGGGATGTGGTCGATTGGTCAGTCAGCAAGTCAGTCAGTCGACAATGGCCTGTGGTGGGTTTACGTGAGACCAGCAGGAGTGAATGACACTTGCGAGATAAATTTGAGTTCTGAAAAAGCATACACAGTGGCCTCTGGTGGATTGGCAAAAACAAAAACTACATAAAATTGTAGCTTTTGGGACATATTTGACGCTCTCCAGAAATGTTTATAGGGGTACGTGATTAAAATGAGCCTGGATTGATCGTGCAACACTCAGTTTGGCCACCACAGTAAAAAAGGTCCCGCCTTCCACTTAAAATGGTCAGTCATCAATCTTTATAGCCACATGGTTCTTTGGGGAGATCTGTACAAAATTACTTGTTCATTATGGTGTGATGGCAAATCAAGTGATTTGAGATTTTTCATTTGTGAAAGTGCACAATATGTTGTAATATTGTAAATTTGGCTAATATTTTTATCTTGTTTTGTTTCTCTTCTCAAATTGTCTATTCATCCTGTTATTGTTTTTTTTTATCTGTAAAATAATAACAAATAATAAAAAAGGCATTATTACTACATATCCCAATTCCCCATGCTTCTGCAACTTACTTGAATGAATGAAATTCCTAAAAATATAATAAATTTAAAAAAATATATATTTTCTAATTAAAAAATATATATGATAAAGATAGATAAATATGAAAAAAAATAATATGAGCTTTTATACTTAATGATTTTCATAATTGCAGTAAAATAATAACAGAATTAATTTGTGACCCATCACTTTAGTTACAAATTAGAATATGAAACATGATTTAAAATATGTTTATGGTCATTATAATGCTTTTTAAATGAGATAAATATAAAAGTGGGTAATGCAGTGGCACAGTGGGTAGCCTCGTGTTGGTGTGGGTTTCCTCCGGGTGCTCCAGTTTCCCCCACAGGTCCAAAGACATGTGCTATAGGTGAACGAGGTAAGCTAAATTGTCCATAGTGTGTATGTACAGTATGTGAATGGAAGTGTATGAATGTTTCCCAGTGATGGGTTGCAGCTTAAAGGGCATTCGCTGTGTAAAACATATGCTGGATAAGTTGGCGGTTCATTCCGTTGTGGTGGCCCCAGATTAATAAAAGGACTAAGCCGAAAAGAAAATGAAAGAATGAATAAATATAAACATTATTTTACAGGAGTTGTGATCAGGCACTACAAATTTATTCATTTTCCTTCGGCTTAGTTCCTTATTTATCAGGGGTTGCCACAACGGAATGAACCAAGCTCCAACTATTCCAGCATACTTTTTACGCAGTGGATGCCCTTCCAGCCACAACACAGTACTGGGAAACACCCATACACTCTCAAAATCCCACACATTGGCCAATTTTGTTTATCCAATTCACCTATACTACATGTTTTTGGACTATGGGGAAACCCACACGAACACAGGGAGAACATTCAAACTCCACACAGAAATGCCAACTGACCCAGGACTCGAACCAGCGACCTTCTTGCTGTAAGGCAACAGTGAACCACTGAGCCACCATGCCACCCAGCGCTACAAATTCATTTAAAGTTTAGTGAATTAATAGGATCATTCAGGGTCCTACTCATACCTGTCAACCCTCCTTTTTTCCCGGGATTCTCCTTTATTTTACAGTTCTTTCCTGCTATTATCCTGTATAGGTATTTCTCCATATTTCTCCCATATTTTCAGTCTTTCTCTAAAGGGTGGCAATAAACATTAAAGAGCCGATCCTCCCTATACGCAACCCATACTGGTCCTACTGGAGACCCAATTTCTAATGAGGACTCGATTTGTCATGACACTGGATTGGAAAGCATGTGAGGATGAGATCGGTTGAGACATGTTGTCCAATTACTTCTTTTTGTATAGAAGCATTTGCTTAATGTCTACCTATCCAGAAACTAACCATGTGTGTGATTCATATACATGAGGTGTAGAACAACCTGACAAACTCACACTGTAACAGACTGTCTATGGAGAACATTTCTCATTGCTTCCCTAAACAGTGCAATCGGCCTCGGCAGAAGTTCTTAAGAGTCACACTGACTTCTCATGCGGTGTTGAACCTAAGACGTGATCTCAGAGGAAAACATGTCTGTGATTATGTGTGATTAGCATTAATAACTGCATGAATGAATGTTGGAGGTGGAGACGCTGGAGCTAACAGCCCCGAAAGACGTAGGGACATGATCTGATGGTCCATGTGACATTACAGGCCTAATGAGGTCCAGATGTGCCTGGCTTCAACTACACCTAAAACACAAGCAGAAAGAGAGAGGGAATGGCCCCTCAGACGTCCCAGGACACTCAAATCCTAAAGGACAGCAGTGCTAATCTAACGTTTGGAACACAGAGTCAAGATGTACAGTCAGACAATCATTAGTTTAATCAATGTTGTATAAACTAAATAAATAACAACTTTGGTCACACTTTACAGTAAGGTTCCATTAGTTTATTTTAGTTAATGCATTGTTAGTAAACGTACAGCATTTATTATTTACATTCAATATTTATAATGCATTATTAAAATCTAGTGATGCTTGTTAACACTAGTTAGTGCACTAGTTAACAAGAACTAACAATGAACTAACATTAATAATTATTGTAATAAATGTATTGTTAATAGTTTTTTTCCATGCTTATCAATAAATACATTAACTAATGGAACCTTATTGTAAAGTGTGACCATAAATGTAATATTGAAATATATATTATTATTATACAAATAATCTATGTTGTTTTCTTATCTGGTACAATTTTAAGGTACAATTATCACTTTTAGCTCAATAAAGTACTATTTTGCTGTTTATTAATAGTAATGTAATAGTTGGGTTTACATAGGATTAGGCATGTAGAATGAGATCATACTTTATTAGTACTAAAAAAAAAAAGCAAAGACCTTAATAACTGTAATGTGAAGTGAGACGCTAACAACAGCCTGCAGATCCATTTGCAGGAATTATTATGCAGAATGGTCGGATAGGCAAGTTAACACAGGGGCAAACAGGTATATGCAGATTATCCAGAGTCGTAAACAAATAGCAAGCAAGTGGCCAGAAGGCAGGCAGCTGACAAGAATAAACAGTAAAACAAACAATACAAAGCGAGGGTCAAAAACTGCAAGGAAAACATGTTGTATGTTCACAATTAAGCATAACAAGACTCAGCCATGATGTGTGCGTGTGTGCTGTGTATATAGTTTTTGTAATCAGTCCATAATGATCCTCCAGGTGTGAGTGTGTGCAATCAGCAGAATCCGGAACAGGTGCATGTGAGCGGTGCATGACTGGATCGTGTAGTCCATATACCGGAGGATTTGTAGTTCTATAGCGAACTGCGTGTTTACCAACGATCTGCCAGAATTAGATTGCTGGTGATTGTGACAATAACAAGCAAATAACAAGCCAGTTAATAGTGGGAATTGTCACTTAAACTAAAATCTTAGCAGAATAAATTTCAGATTACATACAAAATATTTCAATATAATATTAGGCCACATAAGCAATTCATCTTTAAATATTTTCAGTTCATTTATAGTTACTAATCCAATAGCTGGTTGGCCTGCCAACCCATTACAACATGTACAGTACTCGTTCCAATATTTAGTTAATATTGTAACAAAAACAAGTACAAGAAAAGCCATTTCACCAAAATATAATTAGACAACTGACTTTAAGCAGAATTGAGTTTGCTAGAACTCGTCTCTGGGATGTATTCTAAAAGAATAAAAAAGAACTAACTGTCTTGGACAAGAAATACTTCAAAACAGGACTGAAAACAGCATCTACTGTATTTAAAACCATCCAAACTATTAATACTGAAATTTTACCAAGTAGCCTATGTGACACGTAAATTTAAACAAACAAATGAAATTTACTAATCTTCAACTTAATTTGTTTATTTAAATTAAGCCCATATATTGTTTGCAACCACTTACCTTAAATGTAGTAAATCCACTGAATAATGTTTTTTCATGTGTATGTCAGTGCATGACCCTCACTGAACAGACCAGTGCTCATGATGAGCGTGGGTTATTATTATTGCATACCACAGGCAATAGAAGCGGTCAGCAGGCTTTAGCCAATGTTCGACATGTCAGAGAACTCAATTTAACATTCCATTCATCAGTTCACTTATTAGCATCCTCCCAAACCCCATTCCCACTGGGCCATTACATCTCTGCAGAGATCATCTGTAATGTGCTGAAAGCCAAAGGAATGCCCTACCAGAACACATGTGTGCTCACATAGACACAGACGCAAGCACTCACACACTCACACACGCACACACGCACACACACACACACACACACACACACACACACACACACACACACACACACACACACATACACACACACACACACACGCACACGGAGCAACAGTGACCCGTGTTCAGTTAAAACACAAAGATGAGGTAATGGCCCATCCTGCTGCATAGGAAAATAAACAGGGCTTTGAAAGAAGCTATAATTCAGGCTTTCTCTGTGCCACCCATATGTCTCTGATTCACTTAACACAACCTGCTGGAAAACACACATTCTTCTCTCAGAGGTAACTTACTGATCTCACATCAGCAGAAAAAAACAGGTACAGCTGCCACCATTTTCTGTGATTAATTTAATTTATAGTCTCTATCTATCTATCTATCTATCTATCTATCTATCTATCTATCTATCTATCTATCTATCTATCTATCTATCTATCTATCTATCTATCTATCTATCTATCTATCTATCTATCTATCTATGTTAACAATTTTAGTAAATTACACGGTATTTTACTGTAATATGAACTTTAATTTGCTGTATGACAGATATGCAGTATGTTACTGTATTTAAAAGGTTGCATTGTGAAAATTACTGTATATTTTACAGTAAGGATATACAATACTGACAATGCACATACAGCAAGTTAAGTGGTGCTGTAAACGTAAATACAGTAGCTTTGCTGTAATTGATTTACAGTAAGTTACTGGCAAACTGCCTATATAATCTATCTACCTATACTACCTGTCTGTGTTATTACTATCATTTTAGAATGTATTATTCATTTTTATTATACTACTTTTTATGCAGTCATATAGTCATTTTAATTTACTTGACAACTTCAAGATTCATTAGCCTAATTTTGTTAAGGGCTTTTGTATTTTTTATAGTAAATTTGAGTTTTTAATAAAGTTTATTATAATATTTAGATTTCAATTTTAGCATCATCACAGTTTAATTACAGACATAAATATTAGCCAAGCTGTGAAATTATTATTATTATTATTTTTTATATAAGTGGTGTTTAACAAATCAAGGAAACTGGCACCAAATAACTAACCAAATAAATAATTCTTTACTAATAAAATAACTATGTTCATGGCAAAGACAAACTAGTTGTTATTTTAAAAAATGCATCGAAATAAAAAAATTATGTCTACGTTAATCAATACTTGGGAACACGACAGCAAAATGAACCGCCAATTACTCTGGCATCTATGCAGCAAAATGTTTTTTTTTAATTGCCTTTACGTTTGCAAAATTATATTTTAATTTTGAGTTATTTAACAATTATGTTTTAATTAAAGGTGCAGTATGTATGTTTGACACCCAGTGATTGAGCCAAAAGGCTGATTTAAATCTTGTTCTATATAAAAGCAATGGCACACGATAGAAGGAATATTTTCATATATAAAGGAGTTTTTGTTCTAACCAACACCTCAAATTAAAATGGTTTCTATTTCTTGCAGCTGAACAACAGAAAACTGACAATGATCACCTCAGGTACACCTCATGTGCTTTATTCTGTGTTAAATGCTAACAATGTGAGTTTGAATGCCATTTTACATGACTGTAATGAAGTTTACGGCCACCTGGCCGCCGGGAAGAAGGAGGCAGAGAACCGACGGACTTTTATATAAATATTTATTAATAAAAGGGACGGAAGCTCCTCACGGAGACTGCCGTCAAACTGAAAGCAAAAGTAATATGTCCGGGCCCGGTCCTCTCTCTCTGTCCTCTGCCATCGTTCCTCCTCTTATAGTCCAGAGCTCCTTCCGTGGGATTGAATTTGATTTGGCGCCACAGCACCCGCGAGACCTATATGAGACGGGCCGAGAGAAAAGGAGATGGAGAAAAAAGGAGGAAAGACAGAGTAGACAGAGAGGGGAGAGAGGAAAAAAAAAATTGGGTTTCGGTTCTCCAGACACGCTGCCACTCGGTCCTCAACCAACTGAGAGAAGTGACGACATGCTGGGAGCCCTGTGGAGGAATCTATCCACCCGTCCGTCTTCTGGTGTCCGGCGGCGGTTCTCCTGGCTGGCTGGCGGCATTTCTGGTCTCCTGCTCCGCTCCTGCTTTGGTGGAGGACACAGGCTTCGGCGTCATGGCGGATCGCGGCGACTCCCCCCAGGCATTTTGGGATGGCTCCCTTCAGCTCTTTCCCATCCGGTGGGGAGCCCCGTGTCCCCTGCTCCTCCCCATGCTGGGAGACGGCAGCAGGCAGATCCTTCCTCGCCAGCCTCTGGCCGCCCCGGCACTCTGGCAGATGAACGGGTTTCTCCCCCACTCGGGTTAACTCCCGAACACTCGCCCTCCTCCTCAGCGGCGAGGGCAACTGGACGACGTGTCCCTCCTTCTCCCGGGTTTCGGCACCACTGTAATGAAGTTACGGCCACCTGGCCGCCGGGAAGAAGGAGGAGGAGAACCGACGAACTTTTATATAAATATTTATTAATAAAAGGGACGGCAGCTCCTCACGGAGACTGCCGTCTAAATCAAAACAAATGGACGACAGCTCCTCACGGAGACTGCCGTCAAACTGAAAGCAAAAGTAATATGTCCGGGCCCGGTCCTCTCTCTCTGTCCTCTGCCATCGTTCCTCCTCTTATAGTCCAGAGCTCCTTCCGTGGGATTGAAGGCAGGTGCACGCCACAGGTGCATCTCATCTGTGGTGGGCCTCGTTTCGCTCCCACGGCTCTCGGCCACGCCCCCTCGCCACAATGACATTTATTGCCATACTACTAAAAGCAGCAGCAGATAGTTCACCTCAGATCTTGAAATAAAATAAACCCTTTGAAATTAAACTTTAGAACTGTTATTCAGTGCAAGCCAACACATATCAGTGATTCAGCATCTACATTTAATAATGTTAAAGAGGTTTAATATGTATTAAATAGATTATAAACCTTACTACTAGTGCATATTCTGTGCTTCTGAATGGCTGTATTTAAATTTCTATCGTGTTTCGTCTAGTGCAAACAGCCCAATTGCTTATCACTGCAAATCTTGTTATGTAGCATGTTGCTAGGACACAGGGTTACAATATAACCTGCTCACCTAATGTTTATGTTTGTAATATTTATATTATTTGCTAATTAATAATCTGATGTGGAACTTTAAATCTGCGTCTCATACTGTCCACCCGACATCGCATTTCGGTCATGAACACATGCTTTGAGAGCCATTCTGAATGAATAAATGAATGAAATACACGGTTTTCCACCAAGGCAACCCAGGGTGCTGAAATATAATTGGCTAAACTGACAGTGGGCGGGTTAAAAGAACCAAAATAAAGACAGCGTTCCTGCACGTAACAGACATTTTCAAAGCCCAATATCTGTCTTCAGCATTGTTTTTCAGATAAACAAGAATGTTCAATCAGCATGTTTCTTAAATATCTGCAAACATATTATGATAATCTTATGCTTTAGAAGAGTCAAAAACATACAGCACCTTTAAATCTTTGCACTTCCTGTTGCATGTGTCCTATATGTTAACAAGTGGCCAAGAGTGCAAATGTGGGTATTGGGACAAGCCCAAAGTCTTATTATTTCAGTTTCCAGATTGCATATGGACTGTTGAGGTAAAATGTTCTGGCAATGCTGTAATCTTGCCTATTTTTTTTCTTAAGACATAGAGCACACAGTCTGACGTAAGCCGCAGTTAAACAGTCTCACCATCTGGCTTTTACCCAGGATCTCACAGGGGGATCATCCTTCTGCACAGTCTGAGCAGAAACAGTGAAGTGTTGGGTCTCCAGCTGATTGAGTCTCTGCAGTGCCCGCTGTGCCGCTCTGGATGGATCTTCACTGTTTGTGTCTGTTGTGGACGCTGATGCCATGGCAACCTCTCTGGCGGAGTTCCTCATGTCTTGAAAAGGGGAATGGAAACAAGAGGGGGAAAAAACACTGCGATATTCCCACTAAAGCTCCTGGAAAACTGCTGGAAAAAGACAGAGATGAGTGGAGAGGATATCTGCCTGGAGCATAAAAAAGGAAGTTACATAAACCTAAAGACAGTTCACAGATTTGGGGTATTTACTGGCCTAATGAGCTGTAACTGCTTTTGGTATTTTCCAGTCATTTGAAGAGTAAGCATTTTATTGTATATACAAATTTACACACATCAGCCAGCATCAGGACGATGCCTCAGAAAACAATTCCAGAAATGTCATTTTGCATGATATTGCCATCAAATTCTAAACATATAATCAGGATATGTGTGGCTTTTGACCTATAACTTTTCTGTATTGCTCCAGGACTAATTTCATATATTATATATTTGTTTATTAATTTTTTTTGTATGTTACTTAAGCAATTCTTTTTGATTTTGAGCATTATAAACTCGTAAAATATTGTATCGTGAAACGTAAATATCATAAAACCCAAAGTCTTCTTTTCAAAAATACATGAACTGTGAATGTAGACCAAATTATTCAGCAGCTGTTATTGGTTGCATTTGGGAAGGTCATTTTTGAGAAAGTGCCTCTGACAGTGAGGGAGAGAAGGACACCGATATAGTCTTGGAAAACTTTACAGAAATCTTATTTTAGCATGCTATCTTCATCAAATATAATATAATATATATTAATATAAACTCATGAGACACTTGGCTTTCAGGGCATATTTTTTCTAGGCTATTATATGACTGATTTCATGTGTTTGTATATGGAAAAACAAACATTGAACACAGCAAAATATTTCTTTCTTATTACTTCATAATGTATAACTTTTTATATATTTTTAGCATGAAACTTTATAGATGCACCAAGTCTTCGTTCCAATGATATCTATTTTTTGTTTGTAGCTCACTGAGGTCAACAACTGTTACTACAGTATATAAAATTAGGTAGGTGTAAATCCCCATAAATGAGTGGTGGGTAACAGGGCCATGGGTAATATAGCCATGGTGTAAATTCACAGTACAGTTGCGATCTTATTGCCACATTACATCATAATGATAACATGATATTGTTGCCTCCGATGAGTTCCTGAAGATGAATACCAAAAAAATACAGCAACTGGAATAACTACAGCAGTTGGCATCGTCGATCTCATATGAAGTAAAAGCTTGCAATGACATATGATGGCATGTGCAGGTGTTGTTCCATATCTTAGGGGTAAATTTTGAAGCCATTCCCATTCATACTTTGTTTCAAGGGCAAAGGGGAAGGGTAAAAAAATGGAATTGAGTCAAAGTCACAGCATGAGGGCAACTAAGGGCAAGACTGACATTTTTGGCCTAATCCAAAGCTGGCCAAATCTCCAGCCGGACACTTGACTGACCTGTATTTTGTTATCCTGATGAACGCATCACCCTTCAGGGTCTGCTAGTTCACTCAGCCTCGCTCTCCTGCTTTATGAAGGTCTCATTCCTCTGTTTTTGCCTCTTCAGAGGTTTGGCTCTCCGTGATGAGGTATGGGATCCTCTTGCCGTTGTCGGTCATCGATCTGGTGCTCAGGAATTGAGATGGAGACTTGGCTTTTCATGCAGAGGCTGTTGCTGTCTTTGAGGTATGTGATTGTCAGTTTGCATTAGCGAGAGAAGGAGGTGCAGGTTGTTATAATAAGATGAAACTTGACACCATCGTATCAGTCTCTGTTACTAGCAAAAACACGAAGACCCTTGAAAATCGACGCACCCAGTATAGGCTAGATACGAAGTAGCTCTTTTGAAGAGATCTACCAAAAAGACGACAATTTAAGAGACTTTCTACCAGAAATGCGCATCTGTCCCTGAAACAAAAACAGAAATACAGTGAATAAAAAGTATTTCATCCCAAAAATGTCTAAAATGAACTGATGCTTGATTTCTGTGAGTTGTTCTGTAAAGGAATATGTCATTCATTTGGTTCTCAATTTGTTTTCTTTATTAAAAACACTTTACAAATGTACAAACCCTGTCATTGTCCTTGTTCTCAGCCCAATTGAACCTACAGCTTTAATAGTTTTGTTTTGCTAAAAACTGTTATTTAGAAAAAACACTTCAGAAATAGCAAGTTTAAGATGTTATAATTCAAATCAATTGATTAAAAGCATAATATTAAAAATAAACTCTACAAATAAATACTACAAATATATAATACTATACAAATTTATTGGACTATTTTTTTTCCTGTTTTTGTCTTACCTGCTTTCTGGAACCGTTCCTCTCTGCATCTCAAGTCAGCCAACGTACATGGTGAGCTAACTGCACAAACTGGTAACAGCGGGAAAACAGTCCATACAGAGGTAAGCGGTCATCTGGTAAGCTTAAAAAAGGAACAGCATCATACCGCCCCGTATTGTTTTGTTTTAAAGACAAAATGCAGCCATACGTACTTTTGGCTACATAATTAGAGATCTCCAGAAATGTACAGTATATAGGGGGACGTTTTCAGAATGAGCCTATGTTGCTTATTTATCAGGGGTCACCACAGCGGAACGAACCACCAACTATTCCAACATATGTTTTGCACAGCGGTTGGCCTAACAGTCGCAACCCAGTACTGGGAAACACCCATATACTTATTCACACACACACTCATACACTACGGCCAATTTAGTTTATCCATATCACCTACCTGTATAGTGCATATCTTTGGACTGTGGGTGAAACCAAAGCTCCCGGAGAAAACCCATGCAAACACAGGGAAAACATGCAAACTTCATACGGATATGCCAACTGACCCAGCCGAGGCTCAAACCAGTGACCTTCTTGCGCCGCTTTATATATATTTAGATATAAAAATATTGAAAAAAGCTATATAAAATTTATATAATGTAAGTTTTTACACTTAATGATTTTCATAATTGCAGTAAAATAATAATAAAATTAATTTGTGACCCATATCTTTAGTTATGAATTAGAATATGAAACATTTAAAATATGTTTCTGGTCATTATAATGATTTTTTAATTAGATCAATTTAAACATTATTTCACAGGAGTTGTGATCAGGCGCTACAAATTCCTTTCATTTTTATAAGTTTTACATTTTACTTTCTTCACTTAGTCCCTTATTCATCAGGGGTCATCAGAGAAGAATGAACCGCCAACTATTCCAGCATATGTTTTACACAGTGTGTGCCCTTCCAGCTGCAACCCAGTACTGAGAAACACCCATACACTCTCATTCTCACACACATCATAGACTATGGTCAACTTGTTTACCTATATCAGAATCAAAATCAGAATCAGTTTTATTGCTAAGTGTGCTTCACACACACAAGGAATTTGTTTTGGCAACAGAAGCTTCCAGTGTACATAAAGTGACGAGTGACAACACAAAATTAAATACAAGAAAAGAAAAGGCAATAAACATTAAACATTAAACAGAGATGCAGTTAGTCAAAAACATCTGGATGATGAGTTATATGTACAGATATGTTGTAAATATACAGGTTATAAGGTGCTGTGTACAAGTGCGTATGAGAAAGTATTGCACGTTTATTGCTCACTAGGGGAATATTTAACTGCTCATAAGGTAGCTGGCCTGAGGAAAGAAACTTTTCCTGTGTCTGGCTGTTTTTGTGCTTGGTGCTCTGTAGCGCCGACCAGACGGTAACAGTTCGAACAGGTAGTGTGCTGGGTGTGAGGCGTCTAGAGTGATTTTACGAGCCCTTTTACTCACTCTGGAAGAGTACAGTTCTTGAAGTGTAGGAAGGGTAGTGCCAGTGATTCGTTCAGCAGTCCGGACTATTCGCTGTAGTCTACGGAGGTTGGTTTTGGCAGCTGAGCTGAACCAGACGGTGATTGAAGTGCAGAGGATGGATTGGATGACAGCTGAGTAGAACTGTACGAGCAGCTCCTGTGGCAGGTTGAACTTCCTCAACTGACGAAGAAAGTACTATATCACTTATAGTGCATGTCTTTGGACTGTGGGGGAATACGGAGCACCCGGAGGAAACCCACGCGAACACGGGGAGAAGATGCAAACTCCACATGGAAATGCCAACTGGTCCAGCCGTGGACCTTCTTGCTGTGAGGCGACACTGAGCCACCAGGCCGCCTCATTTTAATATGCTTTTAAAACAAATATTTGATGAACAGAAAATAAAAACAATAACAATTATTTGAAATACATCTCTTGTTATAACACAGATGTCAACTTTCGATGAATTTAATGCATCCTTGCTGAATAAAGATGGAGTCTTTCATAAAAATGGTCCAAACTTTTCAATTATACATATATTTACCAAATTGAAGTGTTACTAAAATGCCCGCTGAGTGCCCAAGCTGCAGGTCCAGCAGAAACAGCTGGAGATCTCAGGTCATCTTACAGTATAGCTCTCCCAGCATGATGCTTGACTGATCTGGGACATCACAGACCTTCAGAAGCATCCGTGACTTCAGAAGAAAGTCCACCGCTCAGCACATTCATCACTATGAAGAAAATCAAAGTACATCCAGAAAGAGCTTTCAGACTAAATTGCAGGTGCAAAGTGCCAATGAATATGAAACAGAATGACGTGCACCTTCAGAAGAATTGAGTCTCCAGCCTTCTCGCATTTTCCGCTCTGATTGGGGGATAATCTCTGTAATGGACTCAAATATGGTCAAATGTGTTGAGAAATGGTCAATTTAAACAGAACGTCCCACTTTTATGTGCAGCTGAAGGCAAAATATAGCTTTATTAAACTAGATTTGGATCTTTTCTGAAGAAACTGGGAGTGTGCTCAAGTTAGAGCACTTTACTCAAGCTCCACTAAAGTCCAATGTCGTTTGCTAAAGTGTTTGTTGTTGTTGTCATTTATATACTGGTACTTAATCGTTAGATATTAGAAATGATTACAGATGCAAGTGCTTATTTATTAGGAACTTATTCTGTTACTAGATATTTTTACTTATTTGTTCTATTCTTATTATTTGATGCTATTTATTCATTAGCTACTAAAACATACTAATAACTACTAGTACTCTTTAGATACCAGCATTTATTATTAGAGACTAGTACTCGTTAGGTATATACTAGTAACTAATAATATTTATTAAATAAGTTGTAGCTAAGAAATAAGTAAGAATTACTAAAACCTAATAAATAATTGCTAGAAACAATAGTAACTTATTGGTAGTAATACTAGAGCGTAGTTCTACGTATAGTGACTACTGAAATAAAATGGCAATTAGTTGACTATCTAAAAAAGAGAGTAAACTCATTGCTCTATAATTATCAAGGAAACAAATTACGTGCAAAATTCAAGTGTGCCACAAGGCTGCTTTTGAGTGAAGGTCTCGGCTGTTAGATTGCCCCCTGGGGGCTGGCTGCAGTACAAGTCATAAAGTCTGCCTCCTCCGTGTTAATGAAGGAGACATGAGACCAAAAAAAAAAAAATAATTACACTTTCAATAAAATGTCCCGAAAGATGGATCTGGTCATATAATAGTTACTAGTATCTAACGAATAAGTACTAGTAAATAAAATAGTAATAGTATTTTTATCTAGTAATTTTGTGGCGCCTCGTAAAATAGTTAGTGTGTTGGGTTACAACCAATTAAAAAAATTCACACTTAGCTATTGATTGATATAATTTGCAGATTTGGCATGCTGTCCAGGGAGATCCCTGAGCTCGTAGATACTTGAGCCCAGGGCTCCCACCTGGTCATGTAGTATGACAAGGGGTCCGAGATTAGGTAGGCATGAGGTCCCCCTGGTAAAGGGAGATGGGGTGGATGGGGGGATTCTTAAAAACAAAGATGTGGAAGGTAGGATGAATGCGTTTATTTATTGGAGGCTAGAATTCATCTGATTGGTCTAGCAGTGATATCTGATTGGACTAGCAATGATTATTAATGTGAGACCAGCTGCAACCAATCATATCACATGCTCCCCTCGAAATTAATTTATGAAACTTTATTTAAACATTAAAAATGTCTTCAGCGCGGTGGGTAGCGCTGTCGCTTCACAGCAAAAAGGTCGCTGGTTCGAACCTCAACTGGGTCAGTTGACATTACTTTGTGAAGTTTGCATGTTCTCCCATGTTTGCGTGGGTTTCCTTCAAGTGCTTCGGTTTCTCCCACAGTCCATGTGCTTTAGATTTATTGGGTAAGCTAAATTGTCTGTAGTGTATATGTGTGAATGAGTGTGTATGGATGTTTCCCAGTACTGGGTTGCAGCTGGAAGGGCATCCGCTGCGTAAAACATATGCAGGATAAGTTGGTGGTTCATTCCGCTGTGGCGACCCCTGATTAATAAAGGGACTAAGGCGAAAAAAAAATGAATGAACGAATAAATTTTTTTTTAGTATATCTACGATTTTAGTATATCTAGTAAGAGCTTGATTAGCTGGTATAGGTGTGTTTAAATAGGGTTGAAGCTAAACTCTCTAGGACACCGGCCCTCGAGGATAGAGTTTGAACACCCCTGTCTTAAACCAACATCATATTGACGTCAAAAAAGGACATTTATTTGTCAGATATGGCAACCAAACTCCAATGTCTGATAGACGTCATAGTGGTAACGTCCACGCAACATCAAGCTGTACATCATTAGATGCTGATATTTGATTGATTTTAGATTGGATGTTGGACATTTACGTTGGTCTAATGTTGGGTCCCGATTTGCATTTCCACACAAAACGCAACCTCCCCACGATGTAGGGGTGCAACATCAATTTGGCATCATGTTGATGTCCTGTGCCTGCTAGGTATTTTCTAAATGCAATTAATTGGAGCACACTTTAGGAATACTTAAAATTGACAGTTAATTTACTCACCTTCAGTCCTTTGAATATGCAGGTGACTTGTGCTTGCATTATGTGAATGACCAAGGACCACGGATTCAGCTAAAAATCTTCTTTAATGCTCTACTGAATAAAAATCTTTGATGGCCTGAAGATGAGTAAATTAACTGTAATTTATTTTATTTTGGGGGAACTATCCCTTTAATACAAACATATTGATACTAAATTAACAAAAAAACTTTAAGGGATAAATTTAGTACATGCAGGAGGACTTTAATAAACCTTCCACAAGTAAGATTTGCAGAAATTGCAAACGACGTTACTTTGTAGCAGATTGTGTGCAGCCACAGAAACAAAAGTCGCTTCTGACAAGGACAAAAGACGTTACAAGAAATACTCCATCAGTACTACTCAGCTGCTGTGCAAGTAACTCAATTCCCCAGAAATGTGGGATTGCCTCATATCCCACAGATTTTCAAATCCTTTTCTGATTTAAAAGAAAAGCATGTTTTGGCTGGAAACGAACAAGAGCACTGGGAATACGAGTACGCCAAAACTTGTTCCACTTGATCATTTTTTCATTGAACAGCCTTTGGGTTTTTTTTTGTTTAAGTGCAATGGGCAGATCTCTTCATCTAGAGGAGTTTGTGTGTCCTTTGCTAATATTTGCACCATCTTTCCCTTTTTATGTCCTCAGGAGAGAGAGATAATTTAGAAAGAGTAGGAGAAACAGACTAAAAAGCTTTTGGCAGCGGCGCAGCGTGATGCAGCCTTATGAAACATTAACACAGAGAGCAAGACAAAAGTGGGAAAAAGCAGCAGTGGCAGTGAGGAAGGAACAGGCGAGGTGAGGGGAACGGGCCAGGAGGACATGAAAAGAAAGACTAGACAATGGAAAGTGTGTTAATGGCACAAAATCATGACCAGTCGCTCCATGGGAAATGGGAAACTAGGCTGGTCACTTGAGTTGAAAAGTGCTTTATAAGCAAACCTGGCTATTTTGGATATTGCAGCCCGCAGTTGTTTTCTAGTCTAACAAGCAGAAACCCAATCCGAGGGAACATATTTCTGAAGCGCTCAACAATGGTATTTTAAAACTAACGTATTGTTATTTACATTTACTTGTCGCTTTAAAAAAACAAAATGCATATTTTTTAAAAACTGTATTTGATTAGATAAATTAGCATATTACAAATTACAATGATACATAACAATACTTCATATTTATTAATGAACATACATAATATGCATCTTTAATCATTTATTTAGTTTTATCAATAATATTATTTAGATCACATTTTGAATTCAAATACAAAATTAGCAATGACATTTGACAGATTTTTGCTAAAATAAAATGTTTTCAAATTTAATTAGACTTGATGTCTTTCTTTTCAATTAATTTAAAACCTGTTTTAACACATTTGAATGTTTTTAATTAATTTTTACTCTTTTTTCCAATTTTCTTTGTATTTTGAATTACAATTGTGTATGAAATGTGCTATATAAATAAACCTACCTTGACTAGCCTTAACATTAGATAACATTGGTAAGAAGTTAAATAAAACAAAACAAAAAAGAATTATAATTTTTTTAAGTTGATTACTTAACAATTGGAAAAATATTCATAAGTAAAAAAATATATAGTTTACAGAAACCAGCTGTGACCACTATGTAAAACCAACCCAGGCTCATTATTGATACGTACCCCTGTGTACATTTCTAGACAGCATGAAATACGTCATAGGAGGTACGCTTTTTTGCAGTTTATTTTTTTCTGGAATCTACCAGAGGCCGTTGTGTACGCTTATTCCGATTTCAAATTTCTCCCGCGAGTGCCATTCGCACCTGCTCTTCTCGTGTAAATGCACCAGAGGCCGCTGTCGACTGATGAAATGATTATCCAGTTTCACTATTAACCGTGCTTTAATTCGTCATGGTTAATTAATTGTAAAGGCTTCTCAACACCGATTTTTTGCATGGAACAAAACTGCAGCAACTAAAAGTTATGCTAACTTTGCTCTCGTTTAAAGTTCTGAGCTTGTACACCGAGACTAATAACCATGCACACATGATTAACTATGGCTAAGACTTTTAACTAAGGCAAGTTTGTAATTTCCAAAGGAGGAACCCGCACACGACGCAACGCGCTCACGCTTTCCAGGTGAACCTAATTGAGATGACAGGGAGCTTTTGTGACTGCGGGAAATGCAAACGGCTGAAGTTTGAGGAAGACGCAATGAAAAGTACACAGGTTTGCAAACCCGTCTAAAGTTACAAATAATGGCGCCAACGAGAGTGGTCATCAGTCGAGTGTTTTCGGAGAGAACGCTAAAAGACTCGGAGGATCAGCTGTTTAATGGCCTAAATCTTGATGTGTTGCATTCACCTTCACATTGCATTCGTTCAGCGCAAATGGAGGCTAAATGTAAAATCTAACACTGTATACATCATCGCCAAAGACACTCATCTTTACTAAGTTAAAACTAAATCTACGGCTCATGACAAAGAACGGTATTGCACAGGTGCTTATCGCAAGAATGCTGCTCTGCCCTGCTCATATATTGGGCTGGTTGATTTGTCTGCTTTTTTCCACAAACACAGAAAAATGTCAGCAGATAACGAGACTGCCCATTGACCCCAAATGAGACGAACCAAAACCAAAACTAACACTTTTCTTCCTTTCTTTTGTCTGTTTTTTGTTGAGATGCATATTATTAATCTATTTAGTTACTGAAAGTTCGTTTCAAGCCCTGCATTAGAAAAATACGTATTTAATTATTCATTCATTGTTCTATCATTTATTTTCAGTGTAAAATTATTACTTATGTTTAAATGTCAATTGACCCACTCACCCACTTCCCTAAACCCAACCAATAGTGTTTTCAAAAGCTTCTATTGACCCACCCACCACCTTCCCTAAACCTAACTGACAATGTTTTTAAAAGCACCGATTGACCTACCCATTGCCTTCCCTAAACCCAACCGATAGTGTTTTCAAAAGCACCTATTGACCCACCCACCACCTTCCCTAAACCTAACCGATAGTGTTTTCAAAAGCACAGATTGACCCACCCACCCACTTCCCTAAACCCATCTGAGTGTTTTTAAAAGCACAGATTTACCCACCCAGCCACTTCCCTAAACTTAACCAATAGTGTTTTCAAAAGCTCTTATTGACCCGCCCACCACCTTTCCTAAACC
>CAIGQZ010033112.1:23948346-23958689 GCA_903798205.1 Danio tinwini
GTGTTTTCAAAAGCTCTTATTGACCCGCCCACCACCTTTCCTAAACCTAACCAACAGTGTTTTCAAAAGCACCGATTGACCTCCTTGTCGCCTTCCCTAATCCCAACCAATAGTGCTTTCAAAAGCGCAGATTGACCCACCCACCACCTTCACTAAACCCAACCGACAGTGTTTTCAAAAGCACTCAAGGAAAAAAGAAAAGCCCTTGTGGCATCCTGATTTTCACCACATTTTCAGATTTTACCACGTTCTCACCCTGTTATTTACTTGTTTATTAAATTTTTTGTCTTTTGTATTTGTCTTACCCACTTTCTGAAACTTTTCTTCGCCGTACTCGAACCCCATCATCGGTCAACTCCTCTCTGAGTACGTGGTGAGGCACTGGGCAAACTGGTAACAGCAGAAAAGCCGTCCACACGGAGGTAAGCGGTCAGCTGGTAGTGCAAAAGGAGCAGAAGCCATCGGCGGAGTCATATCGGCCTGTATCGCTCGTTTTAAGGACGAAATGCAGCCATACGTAGCTCAGGCTACATCATTCGCACTCTCTATAAATGTATACAGGGATACATTTTCACAATGAGCCTGTCTTGTGTAAAACAGTCACAAAATTGATCCAGCAATCTAAAAACATGCAGGTGTACACTGTAAAAATGATGTGATCAATAAGCATTTAGTTACTTTTATTTAAAAATAAGTTAAGCATTGTCTGAGCTATTATAAGCAGTTAAAATAAGGTTCATTTTCTTTGTAATCTTTGGACAGTGTACATGCAAACAATCTCCTTTCCTCATCTTCTGCTGCAGCCGCAGTAAATGCGAGCTATGAAAATGAGTAATCTAAGGCGTGAGGAGGATGGCGAGGGTTAAAGATCAACATGAGACTGAAACAGAGTGTTGTGTGTGTGTGTGTGTGTGAGCAGTCTCTCTATCGATCAGTGGGTGGAGGAAAGTTAGAGAAGGCCAGGGGTCAGAAAGCTCTCATTCTTTCCATCCCTCTGTCCTCTTCTACTCTGACACCACACTGTATGCTCATTGTGCTGCTGTCAAGTCTAATGCCACTCCAAGACACTAAGAGTTCTGTGTGGATGTTTGTGTATTTACAGCTCCTCAAAATGTCGCTTTTTTGTTGTTGAGTGAAACTTAACATTCAAACATCTACTGCAGGACATTTTTAGTTGTGTTTAAAAAGCCTTATTCGTCATACTAATGATGTTGCATATATTTGTAATATTTAATTTTAGAAATTCAAATTAGAATGTATATGCTAAACAATTATTTATTTATTTATTATTTTGTTTTTACAAAATTACCTATAATTAACTACAAAAATACAGTTGTCAATGTGTTTCACTTGGACCACACAGGGACACAAACATTTTTATCAAAAATATTCATGTTTGCTATATCTAAAGTCTTAAAGATTTAAGAAATAGATAAAAGGGATAGTTCACCACAAAAAAAAATGATTTTATGTTAATAAAATTATTATTTCTTAAAACAAAAGATATTCCGATCAAACAAAATTATTACCCATGGCTCCTGATGATAAAATGAGGTCTTATAAAGTGAAACCAGCAATACTATGTACCTCCTTTTTGCACAAAACATAAAAAATGTTACACTCTGTATGTTTTATTGCACGTTTCAGATGACAAATCCACTAGAGGGCGCTGTTTACATTTTGTGAATCTGAAATACATTATTTTATGGTATGTTTTGTTACTTTTCAGATGTAAAACCTTTCTTAAAGCCAACCAATAATTTAGATTTTGACTTTACATTGATTTTATCTCTTTTGTGAAAGCAGACTTCAGAATATTTGAGCGTTCCGCATAACAACTACAACAGCGTACAAAGTAAACTACGTGCAGTGTTGGGGGTAACGCATTACAAGTAACACAAGTGACGTAATAATATTACTTTCCTAAGTAACGAGTAAAGCAATGCGCTACTTTTCAAAATTAGGTAAAAATATTTGGGTTACTTTTTTAACTCAAAAAATTTAATGGCAGTTACTTTTAAGTTTAATTAATTCACTTTTAAAAAATAGACTGCTGAATTAAAATGAATGTAGTCACATTAAATCTCGCACACAATGCAGCAACAGACATTTCTGCGATGGAAATATTCTTATTATTTTGAACACTTGGAAATAAAGGAAAAGAGGATTATCTGAATGGACAGGGATTTTACTTTTTAATAAGGCAAAAAGTACAAAAGTTTTGAAAGAGTTTAAGCCCCAGCCAGGTCAGTAAAAATAACGCAAAAGTAACTCAAAGGTAAAGTAACGCATTACTTACCATAAAAAGTAACTAAGTAACAGAACTTGTTTACGGAGTAACTCAATATTGTAATGCATTACTCTCTAATGTAACTTTCCCCAACACCGACTACAAGCAAACTGACCATGGTAGAAACTTTGTCCATATGGAGATAGATAGGTGAGGCAAGCGTATTTGATTACAAATCATTGACATCAAGATGTCAATGGTAAGTATTAGTTGTGCAAACAACTGCACAAAAACAATGTTTTATCTGTTGACTATCATTAGTGTGAAAAGGAACAGAAGTTATTGACGTCCTACTTTTCTGTAGTGTTCATTTTACTAAGAAGCTGTAGTGAAACGAACTGTATGCTGAAGTACATTTTTGTTTTTTCACAAAAATGCTGTGAAGAAATTATTAAACATTATTGACACGTAATTGTCATGTTATTAATGTTATATATGGAGCACAATTTCAGCTAAATCCTTATTTAATATTGTACTGAATAAAAAAAAGATTCACCTACATTTTGAACCGTGAGAAAATAAACAGCAAACGAGAAAAAAGCTTGACCAAAATTCGAAAAGTGGTGTGATTTTGTAGAATTTTTTTATTGAAAGCTTCATCAAAAGAAACAAAAATAAAAAATGAACAAGTTTAAACCTAACATCCACTGGTCTACAGACACTCTCAGGATCACAGCTCGAGCACATGGGAGGCAAGAAAGTGAAGCAACTCAAAAAGAAAAAAAAAATCATCGTTAGCATTGTAAAACTGTTCCGCGTTCATAGTTCAAACAACACCTGTACAAAAAAAAAACATTTCCATAAATATTTCTCTATTTCATCTGCCAGTACATTAGTGTCTAATTGAGGTTTTGCTGTTTGTGTTGAATTTGGTTGAACGTAGTTGCGCTGTTTCGTAACAGTCCATCCATCGAATGAACATCGGCCATTCAATGACCTCAACTGCGACAGCCAATCAGATGCACAGATATAATGCATGGCTTGGACCTCACAGCCAATGAATGGAGCACAGGGTTTCTAAGCCTTCGAGTGGATGGAAAAAAAGTGTTTTTTAGCTTACTAAATTACAGCTGGGATGAGAACTCCATCCTACAGTTAGCAAAACCTTCAGCTTTATCCCACACAATTATTCCCTCTTTCATGAAGAGACTTTCTGTCCGTCCCCAAGGCCCAGACCACTTAAATACTGAATGCTTGATAGCAGCGAGCACATGATAAAAAGAACTCTCCAAAAAGACAGTGGATAACACAAAAAACACAGTGACTCTTTTTTTTTTTTTTTTTTTACTTTTTTTGTATCTTTTTGTTTTGAAAAAGAAAAGCTAGCTTCATGTCCTCATTGAAGCAGTCATCGTGAACTTGGCATCGCTTTAATCCACAGCGTGAACTTTTCTCAGCTCACTGTAATGGTCATCACAGAGGATAAAGTACACCAACTTTGCTTTAATACTGTCCCCTAGTGGCTAATTGAGCTCATTACGTAGATGTTTAGAGAATAAAACTAGACTGAAGCGTTTATGATGACTTTCAAAAGTCTCTCTTCAATGACAGAGTGATGTATTCCCAGAGCACCTCGACAACTCTTAATTACCTGACTGTAAAATCTATTTATGAGCGGCCATGATTCCAGTCTATGATTCAGCGTGTGTGTGGAAACTCTTTGCTGACGTGTTAATTAAGCGCTTCCTATCTGACCGCGTTCAAATAACACGTCATTCATGGTAAATAAAGGACAGCAGCCTTGATGCTGTATTAAATAGATAGTTCATCCAAAAAATATGAACAGTTTTGTCATTCCAAACCTGTATGACTTTCTTTCTGCTGAACGTGAAGATAGTTCGAACACCTCAGTTATCAAAATAATGTTCTGACTTTCATTTTTCGTCCTGTCAGTCATCCTGTCACATTTTACATTCTCAACTCTTTCAATTTCCTGTCCTATTATGAAGAAATAAAGCAGCATATTGATGTGTCGGTTGTTTCTAGAGGTGTGTGAAATTCATGGTCTGCAATAATATAATCTTAGTTGTTGTTTTAACGATTTGCGAGCATTACCGAGAATGTCACTCCCTTTGCGTAAAACAAACAAAAACATAAAGTCTAATACAGTCCAAAAGCATTCACTGCCTGATTAATAATATTATAATGAAGAATGATCCTATAATTCAAGTTATGATCGCATTTCCCTGTATGGGATTTTGTTTTATATAAGACAATATATAGTTCAATAATATCCCACAAACGAGAGTGCCATTTCCAGCAAGTGAGCATGATGGTAAATGTGATATTGATTTTATACTCCAGTCCAACAAACAAGTTAATATTGAGTGACTTACATTTGTCCACAATACCATCTTATGTTATAGGGGTATATTTTTTTGGTTAACAAACCAAAAACTTTAGACTTTATTCTAAAAACCACTGCAATATTAATATTGATTGTGTACCTTGAAGATATTTTTGATGATTAATGCGCATTGCTAAGCACTTTAGCCAAATTTAAAGGCAACTCTCTCTGCATTTATTATTATTGTTTAACCCACAGGTTGCAGATATTAAAATAGTTGTGTCTGTCAAATGTTCATTCATTTTCCTTCGGCTTAGTCCTTTTATTCATCAGGGGTCGTCACAGCAGAATGAACCGCCAACTTATCCAGCATATGTTTTACACAGCGGATGCCCTTCCAACTGCAACCCAGTACTGGGTAACATCCATACAAACTCATTCACACACATACACTACCGCCAGTGCAGTTTAGTTTATTCAATTCACTGCATGTCTTTGGACTTTGTGGGAAAACGGAGCACCTTAAGTAAACACGGGGAGGAACATGCAAACTCCACACAGAAATGCTCAGCTGGGACTTGAATCTGCGACCTTCTTGCTGTGAGGCGACAATTATCTGCTTTCTTTTATGCCAAAACCATTATATTGTTAATAAAGATCATGCACTTTGAATATAATTAGTACATTTCCCACTGCAAATATATCAAAACTCAATTTTTGATAAGTAATCAATTTTGATTGCTAAGCACTTTAAACAAATTAAAAGGCAATTCTCTCTGTATTTATTTATGTATTTGTGAACTCACAGATTACATATATTTAAATAGTTGCATCTCTGTCAAACATTGTTCTATCCAAACAAAGTATACATCAATCAAAAATATTTTATTTATTCAGGAGCTGTATACCTGTATATATATCTCAGTTTCCAAATTTACACTAATGACTTTTGTGGTTTTGTGTTCTAGGATCACGTTTTTCAGGTTGTTTCACCAATGAAAATAGTTTGAACAAAATCATTTATCAATGATTAGACTACTCTAAGGTACCAGCTAAAAACAAAACATGTTGTTATAAAAATGTAATATTTTTTGTGTCAATATCACACACCCCTAGTTAGCTGTAGAGAGAGCATAATGATAGAATAAACAAACATATCTTTGTAAAAGCTCATAATTTTGATGCAGACAGACTGAAATGCCTGCTTTAATGTTTTTAATCACTTAACTCTAATATAATCTCTACTAAACCGCAGGTCTCATCATGTTTGTAGCTTTTTAATACTATTTGGTTCATTTTTAATTCTATTTAGCTTTCTCTTTGTTGCTTGATGTGCAATGTACAAGCATCTCCGCTTTCAACTGAAAATAATAGACCATTCAGGTACTTGTGGACATACTAGGATGGATAGCTGAGATAACTGAGAATCAGTAAGTCATACAGATTGTGGAACACCTTTGATGACAATTTAATTTTTTTTTGGATAACATATCCCTTTAATATAGGAGATTTTCCCCATTTCTACACTTGTTTGCTAGTTTCCGTAATGGGCAGTGTGATAAAACGAAAGCAGATTTCAGATATGGAAGGTCGAAATGTTACACAAGATATTTTGCACCCTATTTCCCAGCTGTCAAGGCACCTGAGCAACCGCCGAATCTCATGATGACGGGGCACCTTAGAGGCTCTGTCCCAGTCGTGCAATGGTCATTTTTACAATTACTATGGATTACTAACTAGCATTGTGTCATCAAAACGTGGACTCGAAAACAACCCAAAAGGGGCATAGGGACAGAGCCTTTGTTTTTCAAGTAATGTTCACGAGAGATTTCCTATGGCATCTGATTGATTAAAGAAACCTTGCATATAATATGAGGTGTTTCAATCGACGTGACTGCAAAAACAGAGAAGGACGGAGGTGCTCAGAACAACAACATGTTACGCTAATGCTGCTAATTGCTAACGTTTCTCAGTGCCCCTGAAGCAAAGCTTGTGTTTCATGACCTGCAACACAATCTCTTGTGTTTCCTCATGGTAAAATTGCTTTCGATGAGGTAGTGATCTGTACACAGAGTTTAAATACACACACACACTAGTGAGTGCTTTGATTCCTTCCTGTTGAGTTGAAATGACGGTAAAACGGCCTTCTCTGAGAGAAAGCTAGAACTGAACGGACGTGTTTAGTAGTGACCGACCGTGGGCCGGCGACCGAGAAGGTGCAGCGATAGAGGTATAGTTCATTGAGCCGAGCAGACGGAGGATGATTGATGGTTCAGCCGCTCTCTGCCACCCTCTGCTGGACAAAAATCACACTCATGACAATCAGCGATGGTGCTTTTCTGCCTCTCAACAATTGACATAGATTCTGCAACAGTGGAAGGAAGTTTAAACCATCAGGTACCAATCTGGCCGTCAAGGTCAAACGGATACCTCTGAAACCAAACTACTACTACGCCAAAAAATCTGAAAAATAGAAGAAAAAAACAAAAAACAAAGGGAAAAACAAAAATCTATCCACTCCACTGTCTTGAGGGGGGTTTCTTCATCTTTGGTATAAAATATGCCATCCATGGGCTGCATTTGATCCACAGCTAAGAAAGACTAAAGAAATTGTCAACAATTTCCTATTACTATTGCTTTTTGCACACATTTGCTTTTTTTGTCTTGATTTAATCCATAAGCTTTTTTTTCTATTTAGATTTGCACTGCCATTTTTTTTTCAACTGTTTTAGTTTTTTTTTCCGCAATGAAACAAGCAAAGCAGGCTAAAAACACCTTAAAGCTCATAAAAAATATTGCAGATAAAAACAATAATGCCATTAAAAATGATCTGCACAACACAATAAACTGCATTTCCCATGATGCAGTGGATTAACATTTTTTTCCTGTTTCTAAAAAAAATTCAACTCTCTTTAATCATCATCATAATCATCATGACCACAATATTTTTTGTCCCCTCATTTAAACACAAAGTCACCACTGATAATTTAAACGTCTCAAGGAGAACGTTCTCTCTCTCTTTCTCCCTCTCTCTCTCTCTCTCTCTCTCTCTCTCTCTCTCTCTCTCTCTCTCTCTCTCTCTTTCTCTCTCTCTATGCTTTATACAAGTAATTTTCCTTTCTGTGTCAAGTCATTTTCACTGCATTCATCAGTCTGTTCAGTTCAAACAGGAAAAAAGTCTTAGATGTTTCTTGAAATTAAGGCAACAAAGATGAAAAAACATTGATATTCTCTAGAAAACTAAAATCTAACTCATAAAAAAAGAAAAGTAATAGTAGCTTAGAATTCCGAGGAAGACTTCTTTTGCTCCTTCTCTCATTGTTTTACAAGAACGTGCTTCCTCATCTAATAGAAAAACCCACTGTTTCTGAAAACCTACCTGCACATTCAAAAAAAAGAATAGGAAAACTTGTACTTGTTTGAATTCGTTCACTTCATGAAGGTAACGTTTTTTTCAGGGTAGCCCAGACTGCATTTCTCATCTGGTTTCCCATCTGGTTGTGAGTTTCTCCAAAGGTCCTCCGCTGTGGGCCAGGTGTTAAATAAATTGTTTGTTTGTTGTTGTTTTTTAGATGCTTGTGCAAAAGTAGACACAAACGTGTTTTCCTATCTCTTGCGCTCTGTCTTCAATGTTCCCTCGTTGCAGTCCCCCAGTCTCAAGGCAACGCAGTCACCTCAGCGCCCCGCTCCTCCTCTGGTTATCTGGAGTAAAGCAGAAAGTATACCATTCAAGGTTCACTTGTGGATGATCACCTACAGGAGCTCTGATGGCTCAATAACTACTGCTTTTGTTGAGCCAAATAGAAGGCTGCAGGTATGTCATGGATTTAGCCTGTACCGTAGTACAGCTTTGTCCTAAAAATATATTCTAGTCAATACAATGATGTGTTAATGTACAATATAACATGGCATCATGCATATTGATAAACTTTCAGAAATCATTTTATAAAGTAGCTACCATTTCAGGAATCTTCGTATAGAAACCTCGACAATAGGTTGTTTTCAATAAAATAGTTTTTTATTGAAAAAAAACAAAAACATATGAAAGGTTAAATGGTCATGAATAATTGTTGCAGTTTTGTTGTCCATGGTTGAAATATAGGCCACATTGGGAAAAAAAATAGTGAATGTAATTGAATTTAGTGGAAACAATGGTACTGCACACTAAACTTTGGTGGGCGAGAGAGCTTAAAGTGCTGCAATTCAAGAAAACACATGCAATTATAAAAAACACCAGCAAAATAAGAAAAGATCACGTGCTGCATATCATCACAACACACACACATTTAAAAAATGCGCTGCATTTTCCTACAACACAAACAAATTAATGAAACACGCTGCATTTTCACGCAACGCAAACAATTTAAGAAAACGTGCTGCATTTTCTCACAACACAAAAAAATTGAACACAACAGACCCAAAAACGCGACGAATGCCGCTATGCTGTGACTATAACTCAGTAAAGTTGTAGGTGATTTTTGTAAGGTGAGTTTTTTTGTTTGTTTACTTTTAATAAAAATTGTAAAATCCCGATTCCCTTGTCTTTAAAATTTATTAGTCTAAATAACCATAACCTACATGCAAATAGCCGGGTCCATCATGTTTTATGGTCTCCTTGAAACATTTCCATTGTGTTATGAGAAAATGCAGTGTGTTTTCGTAAAATGTTTGTGTTGTGAGAAAATGCAGAGCATTTTTTTTAAATGTGTTTGCGTTGTAAGGACTCGCAGCACATGTGCTGTCGTGTTCTTAATTTACTGGCTTTTTTTTATTGCAGTTTTCTTAAATTGCAGCAAGTTAAGCTCACTCGACCACCATACTAAAGACATCAGACCTAAAGCTAAATTTTCAATGATCAACTTCAATTTTGAAACATAAATTTCAGATTTTTGCAAGTTTAGAGTTAAAAATATGTATTTCATAAAAACATTTCATATAAAAAAATATTCTATAACTTTACTTAAAATATCACATAAACCCCTGCATAATCTGCCAAGTGTTGTCATTAAAAAAAGAGACCAAACTTAAGTCCACTACAAAGCATTCACAATTTATCACAGATTAAGGTGGAATTTTAATTTAGCTTAATCCTTAATCAGGCAAAACAATCAAACAAATATATGGTAACTTCATTGATGGTAACTTCACTGACATTGATTTCAATAAAATTTTTTAAAGACATAAATGCTGAAGTGAAAAGTCTAATAGTAACACTCACGTTATTTTAATACGTATTTCAATGAGTGTCCTATAAAGGGTTAAAAAGTGGTTACCGGGTAATAAATCGATAATACCTACTGGACAAATGTTTAGTACCGATATTAAAAATATTACTGAATTAAAATATAATACAGTTATTTTACAGAATTTTTAAAGCTATGAAATTATCATTTTTATTATCATTATCATCATTATTTTATAATAATAATCAAAATAAATCTACTGCCATGTTTTATCTACTGTCAACCAAAATGCAATGCCATAAAAATGTTGTACTCCTGCAACGACACCATGCAGGTCCCCTATTTATCATATCAGTGTGCAGTGTCAGACAAACTCACTTGGCGGGCTGAAAAGAGTAGGTGGGCGCGTGATCGCTGGTGTTTTCCACACCCAGAGCCTGTTGCTGCCCGCTGGCGTCTTGTGACGAGGCTGGGACACTCTGTGGAGAAGCATCCGTCACCACTCCCTGCAACAACATGATGTCTGAATTACAGGATGTCCTAACACACACACACACACACACACACACACACACACACACAC
>CAIGQZ010033112.1:23990985-24003382 GCA_903798205.1 Danio tinwini
GATAGATAGATAGATAGATAGATAGATAGATAGATAGATAGATAGATGTACATTATAAAGGCAGAATGAGAGAGGGTAGTTTACAGCGCTGTGCAGGATGTGCAGAAGATTTTTGAGTGCACCATAGCTCACCTCTCCTTCCCGAGGCCACGGTCGACCATTCTGAGGGTACTTGCTCTGACTCTGCCTCTTCTTCTGTCCCCCGTCTGCAAACTTGCACAGCAGCGGCTCCGTCGGGGCTGTTGAGAAGAGGGAACAAACACAGAAGAATATAAAAGATCAGTCGGCCAGCCAGCGGGGCGCGAGAGGGAGGAGTGGACGGATACCTCCATAGGTCAACCACAGTACGATTGATGGAAAGGTTGTGACCTCTGCAAAGAAACTGGAGTGTGTTTTCAACAGAGAGGGAAATGTTACACCGCAGGTATCACACCCACGCCGAGCCCACAGAGCAGCGGAGGAATATCCAATGACCTTTTGAAGTTCAACACCCCTCCACTGTCTCCCATCCATTTCCTGCACCCCCACACTTTCATTATGTCTTCAACACTCAGACCATTGGCTTCACTTTTGGCACGGATGTCCCCTCAAATCTTCTCCATCAAAACAACTTCCCTGGCAGCTCTTCAAAGTGGCCTTTTTTAATGTTTGTAAAATAATAAACGGTCTGATTGAGACAGTAAACATTAACTTTCTTAAACATTGTCTGCTCTTGGTGCTCATAGAGATGGATGGATGGATAGACACAGACAGACAGACGGTAGGTAGATAGATAGATGGTTGGATACAGTACAGTTTATAGATAGCTCTGTCTGTCTGTCTGTCTGTCTGTCTGTCTGTCTGTCTGTCTGTCTGTCTGTCTGTCTGTCTGTCTGTCTATCTATCTATCTATCTATCTATCTATCTATCTATATTTCTATCTATCGTGTCCATCCATCCATCCATCCATCCATCCATCCATCCATCCATCCATCCATCAGCTTCACTTTTGACACGGACGTCCCTTCAAATCTTCTCTATCAAAACAACTTCACTGGCAGCTCTTCAAAGTGGCCTTGTTTAATGTTTGCAAAATAATAAACGGTCTGATTGAGACGGTAAATAGTAACTTTCCCAAACATTGTTTGCTTTTGGTGCTCACTGCAGTGTGTATCTTGCCTACTATCTCTGACCACACAGAAGAAAGAAAAAGGCTCAACTGAGACCCAGAGGGGCCGCTTCACGCAACATGTGAGCAGAGAGTTCAAAAGAGTTCTCTTCCAAAAAGTGCAAAGCAGGATAGCAGGCGCTGAGGCGAAACGTTTCAATGTTCTCGCTCAGTCATGACGCCAATATGAATTGTGGGGTGTGGAAAACCTCTCTAAAGTGTACAATTGCACTTGAAGTGCAGGAAATTTTGCTCTCGAGTTAAACAAATTCCTGCACGCCACAGTTAAGCTAAACTTAATTTGGTTTCCTCGGCAACCAGAAAAAACTCATTTATAGCGAGCGCAAAACTTCTTAGATGATGGGATCTGGCAGAGAGCGATGATAGATGCAGGAGGAGGAGTTTCTGGTTTGTGGAGTCCAGACAACTATTCTGAGTAATCCTGCCCTCCGGCGATATGACTCTACAGTCACCTCTGAAAGTATGTTAGTTTGGCAGAGAAAAATGAACACTTTCTCTTCCGCGCGCTCTCACCTGCACTGCGATATTCCAGCCGCTCGGTGGAACAATAGATTGCTGTTGTATTACAGACTGCAGAGGCTGCTTTGTGTGTAAATAAGCGCATTTATTGCATAGAAGCTGATAAAACAAATGCTAAACAGGAAGCTGAATGTCCTCAACATAACATATTCCGTAGGCGAACAGAATATTTAATGGCTGTTGTTTGTTCTCTTTTGCTTGGTGTTTAGAATGAGGCATCAAACAAGGGATCAGATCTTCAAATCAAAGAGTTTACAATATAATAGTTGGCTTGTGATTGTGATTATTGAGAAAAAACATTAATTACTTAGTCTGATGGAAGAGAAATAAAGGTGAGATGAAAGAAAAAAAAAAGAAAAGAAGTGAGTAGAGATAAATTAAGAGGAAATTAGAACGGAGAGAATGCACAATGTGATGAATGGTATATTATGAGTCAAACATGGGGTTTCAAGCATGAAAACAATAATAGTGTAATGAAGCTTTATTATTGTTTTAAAGATATTTTATTATATTTTTCATTAGAATGTGTTTTGGTATTTTTTATTCTGAGCAAATATGTGATTTAAAGAAGACACAAACTAAAACATTTCAGTGTTTTTTTTGTATTCATATGCAAAAAAATCTTCAAGTAAACAAACCTTGCACACTAAGTCCGATGCGTATTATATTACAAAAAAAAGGCAAAACATTTTGGTGTCAGTTTAAGCAGTGGTACTTTGTTTTCCTCTCTTCTCCAAAGTAGAAAAAGAAAAAGGAATAGGCTATATATGGCGTTCATCCAATACTGCATAGAGAGAAAGGAGAGTTCAGCACATTGTCAAAGAACTGTGCTTGATTATCCCCAAATGCAAAGCTTATTTCAGGAAATTAGTGGAATTTTGATATTCTGTTTGTGATACTACACACATTCATATATGTAAACAAATCCTGAACAGAGACTGGCAGTGGGCAACTACAGACATTATAATAGATGGCAGCCACGTTAAGGTGTCGAAGCAACTAACTGAAAGTGAATGCTTTTTATTATAATGTCTATGAGCAGTGTGTCAAATGTATGGACACACGCACACACACGCACACACACGCACACACACAGATGCATGCCAACCAGCAGCAGGGCAGAGGTGAGTCAGTCACTGAATCCAGCATATAGGAATGCTAAACTGTCCACCATATTCTGTCTTTATTTTATGCTCTGTGTTTGTCCTAAAATTATCTGTAGCTCAAATGACGGCATTCTGTATTTAGCTTTCCGTTTGTATGATGGCTTTGAACTGTCAAAACACCCCTCAAAACGATTTTTCGGATGTGAAAACAGGGAAACAAACGTTTTTCTGACGGACGAAAGGTTCGGAGGCAGTGTGTCAATACGATTTACACAACATGAGGTTGAATAAACTTTTTTTACGTGCAAAATTTACAGATGGAAGTTTCGGATTTAGTGTGCAATTATCTTAACAGTTACTTTACCAACACCAATACTTTTAAATATTAAAATATTTTTTTACAGACCTCCAAAAATAAATATATCTTGAAATATGTTTAATTTTCAACCAAATCATAAATTCATACATTTATCAGAGTACACATGAGGTAACAAAAAAAAAAAAAAAAAGACATCAAACATGGGATCAGATCTTCAAATCAAAAAGTTTACAATATAATAGTTGGTTTGTGATTGGGATTATTGAGAAAAACACTAATTACTTAGGCTGATGGCAGAAAAAAAGAAAGGTGAGATGAGAGGAGAAAAAAGAAGTAAGAAGAAATAAATTAAGAGGAAATAAAAAAAAGAGTCAAACATGGGTTTTCAAGCATGAAAACAATAAAAGCTTTATTAATTTTCCTAAAGACATTTTCTTATATTTTTAACTAGAATTTGTCTTCGAAGAGTTCAGCCCATAAAGAGCTGTGCTAGATTATCCCCAAATGCAAAGTTTATTTCAGGAATTTAGTGAAATTTTGATACATTGCTTGTGATACTTCACACATTCACGAATGTAAACAAATCCTGAACATTATAATAAATGGCAGCCATGTTGACATGTCGAAGCAACAAACCAAAAGTGGACTATTTATTATAATGTCTATGAGCAGTACGTCAAATGTATGGACACACACACCAAACAGCAGCAGGGCAGAGGTGCGTCAGTCACTGAATCCAGCATATAGAGGTTCTCAAAGGTCCGTCACATTCTGTCTTTATTTTATGTACTGGGTTTGTCATAAAGTTATCTGTAGCACAAATGACGGCATTCTGTATTTATCTTTTCGCTTGTACAGTGGCTCTCAAAACACCTCTCAAAGCAATTTTTTGGATGCAAAAAGTGAAAAAAAACGAACCCGAATTTTTTAGCGACGGACGAAAGTTTCGGATTCAGTGTGCAATAACCCTAATAGTAGTTACTTTACCAAAATGCTTTTAAATATTAAAAGGTAATCAAAAGGTTTTTGTAACAATCCCCCCAAATAAATATATCTTAAAATTCTTATATTTTGGCACTAAAATCGCAATTTGTCTTTAAAATATGTTTAATCTCCAACCAAATCATAAATTCATACATTTATCAGAGTAAACATAAGGTAACAAATAACTAAGGCATCAAACATGGGATCAGATCTTCAAATCAAAGGGTTTACAATATAATAGTTGGTTTGTGATTGTGATTATGGAGAAAAACACTAATTACTTAGTCTGATGGCAGAGAAAAGAAAGGTGAGATGAGAGAGAAAAAAAAGTGAGAAGAGATAAATTAAGAGGAAGCAAGTTTCAAGCATGAAAACAATAACAGTGTAATGCAACTTTATTTTTTTAAAAGATGTTTTATTATATTTTTCATTAGAATGTGTTTTTTTTATTCTGAGGAAAAACTGAAAAGGGAAAAAAATCCTGTGATTTAAAGAAGATAAAAACTAAAACATTTTAGTGTGACAGTAGTTTGTTTACTTTACCAAAAAATATATATTTTTTTATATTACCCGTGTTAAGCCACAACACCAGTTCTGTCACTTGCCCACCAACGTCATTTAGATTTTTTACAGTAATAAGAATCACTTAGTTGTGTCAGAGAAAAGACACTACAATATAAAACCGAAAGCTTTCAATCACAGATCAGCAGTAGGAGTCAGATTTCCTTCATCAGTGAATAAGTCAGTGACAGGCCTATTTAAGAAGAGGAGGATGAGTTTCGTGCTCTAAACTGCGGCTTGCACATCATCATCATCAACAATCCTCAAAATATATAACTTTAAATCCTTATATTTTGCCACTAAAATCATAATTTTTCTTTAAGATATATTTAATCTCCAACCAAATCAAAATTCAAACATCTATCAGAGGAAACATAGGATAGGATAACAAATAATAAAAAAGAGAAACATAATATATATAAAAAAATGTAAGCTATGCAAAAATAAAATCTAAATAAAACAAGCAGATTCTTCACCAATAAAAGCTGTTCTCATAAACAACAATTTCTCCTAATTATTTCAAATCTCTCACCAAACCATACATTATTTATAAATGATGGAAAAAAAAGGAAAAAAGATATGAAAAAAACAAAAGAATAGAAGAGAGAAGTTTTGATCTCCTGTGATTTGTGTGTGTGTGTGTGTGTGTGTGTGTGTGTGTGTGTGTGTGTGTGTGCTTTGAGCTGCTGTGAGGTGGGGTAAAAGTCTCTCTCCTCCACCTGCAGAGGAGGCAGGGTCCACACCTGCACTCCTGTCATCACCATCCTATTATACACACACACGCACACGCTGGCCAGCGCTGATAACGCCAGCACAACACAAGCTCCTCCATTGTGGATGACAGACAGAAAACGAGGCGGCAGAAAAGATCACAGCTTTTGCGGCAGACTTAAAATGTTGGAGCAAGCAGCTCTACCCCTGCCCTATCTCAAAAACAATGAGACTGTGTGTGTGTGTTTCAGCTGAGACAGTGGGAAAACGCCCTGTATTAAACCTCCTCACAGTTTAGGTTGAACTCTAAAATAACAAGCAGCGCCATCATAAAACAGAGAAGCCAAATAGATCTGGGAGTTTTTTGTGCTGCTTTTTGGAGTGTGGTGGAATATCCATGCTGATTTTATGAGCAGGCTCTGCTTGGCATTAGCTCTGTTTGTTTTGCTAGTCAGGTTGCCCTGAACTCAAAGTGCTGAATCTCACTCATGTGGAGAACCTTTTTAGCCTTTGTTAAGAAAAAAACGACTGATTTCTGATCCAGACCCAGATTTCATCCAGGGAAATCATATTGCAGCATGCAAACAAGCACAAACCCCTCCTGCAGCAACGTTTCTTTAGTGTCTACATCAGCTATAATCAGATAAAAAAGTTCTCTAGCTGGTCGTGATCATTTTTCTAAGCAGTCAGAGTTTGCACAATGTAAAAAAAGAAACACAAAGCTTTTGACTTGAGACAGTAAACAACCACTCAAAATACATTACCAAATGCATAGTCCTGGCTGTCTTAATTTTTTAAGCTGAATCAGATTAACCTTGTGAGTCCACTGAACTTTTATCATGTTAAACTGACTTAAAACAGCTTGCGTAACATATAAAATTAAATTAGAACATAATTGACTTAGTTTAATAAGTTACAATGACCTGAAAACATATGTCGTAATGATTAATTGATCATATAAGTTTTTACAGTGTAGAAACCACCCATAGCACCTTAACCTCGCAAGACCATATTAACCACCCAGAACGTCTTTAGCAACCTTCTAGCAACACCCTTACAACCATCCAAAACCACCCTAATACACCATTTCAACCACCCAGAACATCTTAGTGACTTTCTAGCAACAGCAAACAACCACAACATCGTTAGCAACACTCTATTAACCACTGGAAACACAACATAGTAGCTACACTGGGGCAACCTCCCCAAAATACCCTATCATCACACAAGACACTTTTATCTTTCTTGATACTTCCTAGCATTCATCCATACCTGAGCAACTGCATAGTAACACCCTAGCAACCACCAAGTATATCCCAAAAAAGCACATAGTAACACCTGGGATTTAATTAAATCTGTCTTAAAACAAATTATTACAGCCGTAATTTAAAAGATTATATTCATTCATTCATTCATTCATTCATTCATTCATTGATCATTTATTCATTCATAATTTTTTTTCCGACTTATTCCCTTTATCAATCAGGGGTCGCCACAGCGGAATGAACTGTCAACTTATCCAACATATGTTTTATGCAGAGGATGGCCTTCCAGTTGCAACCCATCACTGGGAAACACCCATACACTCTTATTAACACACATACACTACGGACAATTTAGCTTACCCAATTCACTTATAGCGCATGTCTTTGGACTATGGGGGAAACCGGAGCACCTGGAGGAAACCCACATGAATGTGGGGAGAACATGCAAACTCCACACAGAACAGCTAACTGACCCAGCTGAGGCTTGAACCAGCGACCTTCTTGCTGTGAGGCAACAGCTCTACGCACTGCACCACAGCACCACCCAAAGCTTTTATTTACTTACAAATTGGAATAGAAACGTTTAATACTATATTAAAAATATATATAAAAACTGCCAATTTAGTTTAAGTTGATTGTTGATCATTTTCAAAATGCATTTGATCAATTAATTGATTATTAAATAAACATTTTTGGGGTTTTTAAATATTAATACAATTATACATCGATATACATATATTAACATACAAGAAAATACGACAAAAATACAGCTGTAACACTGTAAAAGTTTAAACATTGATTTTCTTCAAATAAATGCTAAATGGTAGTAACAGCATAATACATTATTTCATTTCCTCCTCCAAACAGTCTAAGATGCTCTCTGAATTGGTCTATTATTTTGCTTAAGTTATTTTTGATGACTGTGCTGTCTGATACCAAATTACACTGTTTTATTGCAGTAGTATTTTGGTGGAAACTATGGTTACAGTGATACATTTTGGCAAGGCCTTGCTAGACAGCTTTAAGCTACCTATCAACAAAAACAGAAACATATGTACAAGAACACACACACACACAAGTTCTCCCAATCTGACACTTTATTACACTTAATGAGCTAAAACATGACGCTGTTCGTCAAAGCACCACGGGGCAAACCACAAACACTCTCATGCACTCAAACATCTGCATGTCATTCTGCCAATATTTAAATCAGAGTCTCCTTGGAAGTTCATGCATCATTACATTAAGTGTCCCAACATGATGATGATGACACATGTTTTTAAATGAAACCTGAACTATTGAAGGGAAATCATAATTCTTGGAATAATTTTTACGTTCTCCATTCCTCACGGGGCAGATATGGGATATTGTTGGGCTATGTTTCATTGCTTTGGGAGATTTCCCATAAAATAATAAGAATAATAAAAAAGGATGTAGAGACTAACAAAAATGAGAGCCAAATTTATTGTAACTAAGCTGTCAAAATGAACACATTAACACTTAATTTTTACATTTTTTATTAAATATATGAATTAACCCTCTGGCAGTCTTCTGGTCATTTTAGACAGATTGTTTTGTTTTTATTTATAAAAATACAAAATTATCAGAATGGTCTAAAACTCCTTGACATTGTTGGCATTTGGTATATGAACACACAAAACAATTAAGGCCATGATCCCAGCATGCAAAAAGGTTGTAAAAAAATGACCGCCATAGGAAATAAGCAAAAGTGTGAACATCATCTTAGACTGTTTGGAGGAGGAAATGAAATAATGTATTATGCTGTTACTACCATTTAGCATTTATTTGAAGAAAAAGTGTGATGTTTAAACTTTTTACAGTGTTACAGCTGTGTCTTTTGTAGTATTTTTATTTCATTTTAATATAGTTATATGGATGTATACTTCTATTAATAATTAAACCCCCCAAAAATGTTTATTTAATTATCAATTAATTGATCAAATGCATTTTGAGAATGATCAACAATCAAATAAAACTGGATTGGTAGTTTTTATAAATATTTTTAATATATTATTTTTCTATTCCAATTGCAGAAATACAAAAATTCCATTGTTTTCTATGTGGGAAAATGTATGTTAATTTTTGCATATATATTACCACAAAACACTCTAAAAATGTAAAATAACATAGAAATATATTTTTATTATTATTAATATTATTAATGTTCAGAAAAAAAGCAAAACAACAACAACAACAATAATGCTATTTTACAGGCCTACAAGTATGATTCCCAAATAAGGAACAACAGAGGGTTAAAACATTTAACTAAATTAATGCCAGGACAGAGTTATGGTTGGCAAAAAGGCAAAAAATAAAAATAAATAATAAGAGAGACAAGAATTGTGTTTATTTAGATGCAGAGAGTCTTTGTAACCACATCAAATCAACTTTTTGAGACACGCACTTTAACAAAAGGCAAATTTATACTTCTACGTTGAGCACACATAGGAGGTCCAGCATACCCGTTGCTGTATCTTGATGCTCCCCGCACAAAAAAAAAAAAATTAACTATACGTCACAACAATCTGAGATTGACTAGGTTTATAGCTATGTCTGGGACCAGTGCCAATGCTTTAAATTTTATACTGGTTCCTGATCGACACTTTTTTCGATACCAATCTTATAAATTTAGTTTTATCAAGATTACATAATACATCTGTTTCTAGTTTGTAGTGTTTTCTTTAATAGAGTCAAACTCTTAAAAACCTTAAACAAAATGTAGCCAAAAAATGAATCAGTCCCAATAAGTAAAAAAATCGACTTATTTATTTATTTATTTATTTCAGTTTAGTTATTTTTGCTATAGATTAGCCGTCATACACACGTGGTTCTCCAACATTGACTTGATTTATCAATATACTGTAGATATTGAAACTTGGATCTGAAAGACCAGACATTTTTCGATACTGGAAGTATCGAGACAATTCGGTCGATGCCTAAAAAGTGTAAACCTTGATATCCAGCCTTCTTAATGACAGTGTGTGGGTGTTTAACCAGTGTCAAGTACCATAGAGGAGCTCCAAATGGATACGTATGTGTTTCAAGAGTTCACACTTAGATATTCTTGGCATTAATAGCAGGTTTGGCATGCTGTCCAGGGAGAGAACCCTGAGCTCGGAGATAATTGAACCCAAGGCTCCCGCCTGGTCAATAAGTATATAAAGGGGGTCCGAGATCAGGTAGGTCTTGAAAGCTCCTCTTAGAAAAGGGAGGAAAAGGAGGAGATGGGGTGGAAGGGGGGATTCTTCCAAACAAAGATAAGGCAGTAGGGTGAAATCGGTCTATTTAATTTAAACTTGGATCAATCTAATTGGATTATTACTGATTACGCATGAGAATCCAGCAGTGCTCAATCATATCACATGCCCCTCTCTAAATTAGTTTATGAAACACTTATTTTATGATTAAAGTTGATGAACATTCGCCAGTTCCTGTCTTTTTCTTTTATAATAGTAGCGTCACAAATAATTTCATGGTAAACTTTAAACACTGGCACAAAAAAACTCAGATGTGTTATTAAATCTTTTAGATTGTTTAAATTATCCTTGAAAACGCACTACTTTACACTTGTGTCATGTGATGTGTGTATTCTTGGCATGTTTTATCTTTTATCATGTTTTATCGTTTTATATTTATTGTTACTCAAAACTGTTTTTACATCTCTATCTTTTTTAAGTAAAGTGCTTTGAGAATTAAGTTTTAAAGGCATTATATAAAGTAAACTATTATTATTATTATTATTATTATTATTATTATTATTGTTATTGTTATTATTAGTATTATTGCCAGCACAACACAAACAGAATGCAGAAGTATAAATGCTTACAATGGTGTCAGCTACATATGTGGTATGTGTTTCAATTAGCGTTAAGCCTCAGTAAAACGAAAGCAGACAAGGTACAGGTGACGAGGGGCTTTAGTACAACAACAGTGAACTGTGGTCAGATGAGATGCTGTCAGCAAAAGCACTTTTCCTGTCCTGTCAGCTCTTATACTGGAAGCACAAGCTCTTAAATTGCACACACAAATATGACAGTTTCAGAATTTAGTGTTTGATAACTTTGTTTAATTTCTGTGTATTTCCTACAGTACTTGATTTAAGCTATGGGTAGTTAATATGACATTTATAATAACTGGCTTATGTGAAGACTTTGATAACTTTGTTCACTTTGATTATTTGTTATTATTTGATTTTTTTTTGTTATTTTTAACATTATACAAAATGGCTATAGGCTACAATGTATAAATGGTTAGTCAATGGTGTTCCTACTCTGTAAATAATGTAATAATCATAAAAAATCATAAAAAAAATATTTTTATGTTGCTTTAATTGATTTTAATAAGTAATCAGTTTTAACTTCATTTTTAAGTTATACAAAGATTAACTTAACATTTTTATTTCAACCCAAGCTGATTCTGAAAACATAACACTATATGCATTTCAGGAGAGTGTGAATGCATCCCAGGAGCTACAGTTCTTTTTCAAGTTTTTGTTTTTGCAAATCCACCAGAGGCCACTGTGTATGCTTTCTCAGATTTAAAATTTCTCTCGCGAGTGCCATTTGCACCTGCTGTTCTAAATAAATCCACCAGAGGCCGCTGTCAGCTGACTAATTCACTGATTGACTGACCAATCGACTGACCCACCCTCCTCCTCCTTCCCTAAACCAAACCAATAGTGTTTTCAGTGATTTTTACCATGTTTTCAGATTTTACCACATTGTTACCCTGTTATTTACTTCTTTTTTAGTTTTACCAGCTTTCTGGAACCATTCTTTAACAGACTTCTCTCTGTATCTCAAGTCTGCTGACGTACAGGGTGAGATACTGGAAAAACTGGTAACAGCGGGGAAGCCATCCATACGGAGGTAATCGGTAAGCTGGTTTTATGTTGTTTCCACATTATTTTAAGACTGAATGTGAAATTATTGCAATATAAAAACATTACCATTGGGATTAACTGTGAAAATAGAATGATTTTGTTTATCAGTTGCAATCACTAACTGAAACAATATATTAAAGCAACTTGTTTTTTTTATTAGAAGTGTGTTTGATTGTGTGTTTGTAAGAGTTTTCATAACATTTATCCAAGCAGACAGCTCTAACCACATGTATTTGCAAACTGTTTGTTAACTTTGGGTCATGACACTGCAGATATTCAGAGGAGGAGGGAGTGTGAAGGAGGGGGTCCGTCAATATGATAGACATGTGTTTCTAATCCGTGGCCCGTGGTCCAGTTTGCCAACTCCTGCTGAGCTCCCACAGTCCTCCTGCTCTCTCTGTGGGCGGCAGGCATTCCTGAAACCACACCCCAGATTCCCACCCTCAACCCTACTGTGGCCCTCGAGTTCCCACATTACTGTTCCTTCACTCATACCTGTCATTCTCCACTGCAACCTCAAATGAGCTGTAGAACCTTATGAAAATCACCAATCTGTATTATTTTTTCCACAAAAATTTAGACAGATTTAGTTTTTGATAGGTTAATTACATGTTAATAATCATAAATGCAATCGTAAATTTCATATACAGTGCTCAGCATAATTAAGTACACCCCATTTTAAAAATGAATATTTTTTAAATAATTTCTCAGTGAATATAGGCAATGTATTTTGGTGCATTTAAACAAAGCATACTTATTAATCAGATATATTTATAAAAATAATATTTTAGTCATCAAACATATTTAGAAATTGAAAGATAATACAATTAAATTCAAGCAAAATATTGCAAAAAAAAAATT
>CAIGQZ010033112.1:24003782-24021679 GCA_903798205.1 Danio tinwini
ATATATATATTATATAACATTATTTAATTATCTATTTTGTCTAGATGTTAAATTAGTTAATTTAATATATTTCTGAATATATCTGAGGATCATAGGATCCTAGCTGCACTATAAGCCTAACCACAATTCATATTAATTGGGTTTTAATAAAGAACATTCAACATCCACAGAACCTTTCCATTGCACAAAAGGTGCTTCAGAGTAAAAAAAGGCTTAACAAAATATATTTTTTCAAATGCTTCTTTGGCAAACTGTTCCCTAAGATCTTTTTTCAGAGAATCCAAAATGGTTTTACTACAGCATTGTGACAAAACCAGCCTTTTGTCACTTTTATAAAAAAAAAACGATCAATGCTTTTTTAACAAAACAACATTTGCACATGTGCTCCACACAGAAGTCCCTGTCCTAGAACACACAGTGTGGAAAGAAAGAAAGAAAGGATGGTGTTTACCAACAGGAAGAGCACTGTTTGCCCTGGAACGGTGTGCACTGAGTGGGTAGGAGGAGCGTGTGACCCTGACAAAGCTGGTGTCTACACATCGCCCACGCTTTAATAGCAGCCTACCGCTCAGATCCGTCATGCTGCCAGCTTGGCACAGCGGCTTTCAGGTCCAGGAACGACAGTGCGCTTTCATTTTACATTCAGCCACCGCTGTATGATACATATAGGTGGAAAACATTGAGAAACTCAGCCCTCAGTTGAGCGCAGCTGTGAGGTGAAGCCCACACACGCACACACTCACTGAGACATGAGGATTCATTGAACGCAACAGCACCACAACCCTGGTATTATACGTTTGTTTGCAAGAAGCCCAGTCTTTCCATGAAACCAACGGTGCTGAGCCTTTTCCTGGAGTTTGACACAGAAAAACTCCTGCATTATACAATACAGCGCTCCTGCATTAAGAGGCCTCCCAATACGTCATTCCAGTTTCCCATAGAAGCTCGATCTGTGCATTGAGGCTGGATGAAGGGGTTGAATACAGAATAAAACCTGAGGTCTCTCACCCACCTCCAACCAGAGCTATAACGCTTATAGAAATAGAAATGTTTTAAATAAGCCAGACAAGACATGGAAAAAAAATACTGCACTGTAAAGAAATATGCGTTAACAGTTTCTGTATTTTGTGATTCTCAAGTGCTTTCCATTTATTTACGGTTGTAAATTGCAGTATGGGTTATTGATCTCTGTTCGGTCAAATTTTTATGTTGAAAATTCAACTCTACAGTTCAACAAAGTGACTTTTATTGACATTATAGTACACTGAAAAAAAATATGAATTGGATTTACAAATTTATTTGTAACCTAGACAATATATCACTTTAAACTATTAAAAATGTTAATAAAAGTCACTTTTTCAAAGTTTTAAAGGTAAAAAATTCTAAGAGGAAAGATCAAGGTCCCATAATGTAATTCAAAAGCACAAATATATGGGAAAAAATAAAAACATGAATTATAAAATACGGAAAACTGCAAATTTATGGCCATCTTTACAGTGTATACAGTATGTAAGGTATATTATTAGCATCAATGTCTGAATGAAGAACCTTTTACATATGTGGAAACTTTCTATTGCAGAAAAGCTTCATCACAGCGGAAAAAGCTGCCACGCTTTATTTGAAAAGGGCATTCATAGCACTGTCAAGACACCTTTATAATTATGACATAACACATGTCATGAATATGAAGAAGGATATTTTATGCATGCCAATGACAACTGTCATTAAGTGTCATTAGCTCGGTTGTCATTTTAAGTGCAAAGATGACATTGCTTGAGATGGCTTTGTCATGAAAACTTGACATTACCAAGACAACTTGTCATAAAACTGTCATAAACATAATTGTCATAAGACCATGTTAATTGTCATAGATGCTTTTCTGATACTTTTTTTTACAGTAAATTCTCACTAAAACTGTCATTACTCTGTAAAATAATTAATATTTAATGAGAATTTAATTACAAATTAAATTTGTACCACCGCAGTCGAAGTCAAGGACAGTACTAATAATGCTGTTATAAATTTCACAGAATTATAATGGTCTCATGTCAATCATGTTTATGACAGATTTATGACAAGTTGTCTTGGTAATGTCAAGTTTTTATGACAAATGAAATCATCATCATTACAGACATCATTACAGATTCTGGACAAACAAATTTGACTGGTACTCCATGGCTTATAGACCTTGTCTACCAGATGCCAAACTTGCCATCTTTTGCTTCTCACAAAACACATCTTCTCTCCCTCAAACAATGCAAGGCATGGTAGTGGCTGAAAGACTAGTGCTCAAGAATTGTAAATCACCTTTACCCCCCTCATTCCAGAACATTGCAGATTTCTGATATGATATCTGTTATTCAGATAGAGGGACTCAGATTTAAAAAGACTAGCTCCATAAGAAAATTTTTGACTACTTGGGGTCAATTTTTTGATTTATTTGACAAATCTATTTCTCAAAAGCAATCCAGTGACCCCTCTGAGGTTTAAGTTATAAACCCTCTCTAGTTTTGATTGTATGTTTTGTGACTATGATGTGTTTTTTTCTCTTTTCTTTTTTATTTTCTTTACAGTACGAGCCAACGTAAAATTAAAGAAAAACATCTACTTTAAATTACAGTATTAAAACTAACCTCTCTGTGATTTTTATCAGTTATATATAGTAGAATATATATGAAATATAAAATTTACTAAAAAAGTCAGTACTTTACAGTTCATTTCTGGTAACTGCAGGCTTGTTTTAATGTATAGTACGTTATAAATGAACACAGTAAAAATGGCAATTAGCAAAACACTAAAACTAAACTAATATACTTAAAAAATAATGAAAATGTTACTTTCAAATCCAGTCAACATTCTATACAGATCCAAAACACAAATCCAGCCAATATTACAAGCTTTTACAAATCTGATTCAAGTTTGGGCCAACCAATCAAAATGACTAGTCTCTATCTAACTAGTCAATGCATGCATTCTTTACAACCCTCATCCTAATGCTTGCCAATGCGATGCCCTGATCTTGGATCAGCGCGTGGAAAGCCGTTTACTCTGAGCACTGGTTTGTTTGTTTGGGCTAAAGTGGGTAAATATCATAGCCTGTTTGACATCTCCCCTCGGTGCAGAGAGAACAGGAGGACAGAGAAAATTTAGGGCGAGAGACAGAAAGACAGACATAAAGAGAGAGAGAGACGCGCATTGAGTAGAATACAAACATTGCATAATCAGCTTAGCCTCCCCACTTCCTGCCTTTTAATGGGCCTGTCTGACTTCGGTATGGTGGATGCAGAGGGAGAGAGACAGACTATTGTCTCAGTTCTCTAATAAAACATTGCAGAATGCAAGGTCAGGAGCCAGTTCACCGCATGCTCGTTTAAAGGTTGAAGTTCATGTTTCATTTAGAAGGAATGTACTGGCTGCACAAAAACAGAAAATAACATTAAGCCGTCTCGCTGTGAGGTGAATGCACTAAACAGTTGCACCACTTTTGTGGGGAATAATTCAGCACAGCAAAAATGCCCAGTAACCACATGCAATCCAGTGTCTGTGCCAGTGTACAGCTGCTTTGTTTAAATGACAAACAGCTTTTTTTTACAGTATATGGAGTACATTGTAAACATACAAATATCAAGCATTAATACTGATTTCAATGTTTTTGTACAGTAAAATGTATATATATATATATAAATGTACAATATATGCCATATTATTTTTTTGCCATATTTGTTATTTGAAGAGTTATAAAATCACATCACTTTGTTGATATGGGGATGTATTAAGTGGAGGTTGTTAATGAAATTATTTACAAAGTCTCTTAACTTGTGCTTCATCCTGGTTCCAATTTGAACCGGCTTAATTCATTTGTAATTTTAAGTGTATATGGATAAGTAATTATTTTGTTTATAATGAAATGTATTTTTTTTTAAAGATTTTAAGTGTATGATGTTCTGTTCGAAATAAATCAATCAAATCAAATCTTATGCTTACTAAAATACTGCTAAAATTACATTAAAAGTAACAGATTTCATTCATTCGTTCATTTTCCTTCGCCCTTTATTCATCAGGGTTCGTCACAGCGCCTTAAATGGCCTAGCTTCCTCTTATCTTTGCAACATCCTTGTCCATTGCATCCCTACTCTCTCACTACATTCATCCGACTCTGGCCTTCTTGCTGTCCCTTGGCACTGCCTCTCTTTAATGGGGGGCATATCATTTAGTGTTATTGCACTCAAACTTTGGAACTCTCTACCACGTTCACTCCGTTCTGTTAATAATATCTCAGAATTTAAATCTTGACTTAAAACTCACTTGTTTTCTGAATGTTACACTTCTGATTTGATGAACTGACCACTTTGTTTGATCAACCTGTATTCTGCATATTTGTCTTCTAGGTCTTGTGGTAACACATTACAATAAGGTTTATTAGTTAATGTTAGTTAATGCAATTACTAACATGAACAAACAATAAACAATACATTTACTACAGTATTTGTTCATGTTAGTTAACGTTAGTTAATGAAAATACAGTTGTTCATTGTTAGTTCATGTCAATTCATGGTGCATTAACTAATGTTAACAAGCATGAATTTGGATGCTAATAATGCATTAGTGAATGTTGGATTATGAGTAATAAAGGCTGTACAAGTATTGTTCATGATTAGTTCATGTTAGTAAATGCATTAACTAATGAACCTTATTGTAAAGTGTTACCTTGTTTTGTATTTCCAGTTTGTTATATTTAACTTCTTCTATGTTTGTGAACCTAATGTTGTCTCTACTAGATTACTGTTTCTTTCAACGACTGTTCATACTATATCTTTTTGTTATATTCTTTGTAAAGTGTCCTTGAGCTCTGGAAAGGCGCTATATAAATAAAAATGTATTATTATTAAATTGATTACAGCGAAATGAACCGGCAACTTATCTAGCATATGTTTCACACAGCGGATGCACTTCCAGCTGCAACCCAGTACTGGGAAACACCCATACACACTCAGACATACACATACACACCCAGCGGGCACCCGGAGGAAACCTATGCAAACATGGGGAGAACATGCAAACCTCACACAGAAGTGCCAACTGGCCCAGCTAGGGCTCAAACCAGTGATCTTCTTGCTGTGAGGTGACAGTGCTAACCACTGAGTCACTGTGTCGTCCCGTAACAGATTTCATTTTTTTAGAATACATTTTAAAATTGTAATGATAATCCTGAAATTTTTGCAATCCTTACTTTTTTGTGTCACATGATCCTTCAGAAATCATTTTATGGGTGTTAATAAAGTTTAATATACTATTATATAATGTATTATCATTTCTATGATAATGAAACACTTGTGCTGCTTTATGTGGAAACCATTACTTTTTTTCTAAATTCTTTGACGCATACAGAAAGAACAGCGAAAGAACATTTGAAATGTCTTTACTGTCAATTTTGATTTGTGTAATCCATCTTTGCTGAACAAAAGCATATTTCATAAAACAAATAAATCATTCTGACGCAAAATATTTAAAACATAGCGTGTGTATAAGAATAAATAACTGTATTTTTGGATACATGAAGAATTTGCATGTCTGTGTTACCATTACAGTTTTATTTATATCTAGTTATCCAGTGCTTCTGCGAAAGCATCTCATGCGCATGTAAAACTGTTTTGCAAACGTCTCATGGGCCTTTAGACTTCAGAAGCTCTGTAAAATTAGGCTCGTAATAGATTTATTCACAAAAGTCAGCACTATTTGCCTGGTGCAATTAACTATAAGGCCTCGTGGAAAGCAGGTGGCACACGCAACTTTGTTTAAAAAAACATGCTTACGTAGCAGTAATTCATCTATGATATATACAGATAGCGCATGCAAATAATGCATCGGCAGTCGACTCCCCTGTGTTTATTGGTTAAAAATGCAGGAAAGTGTTTACCTTATTTCAGGTAATTGAAAAGCATTTGCTTGCATTTCTGCCTGTGTGTGTGTGTATGAAATCAAATCTGTCGGATTTGGATATGCATGACTCATCCCAGCAGCCCTAATGAACGCTTGATAAAGAAGAAGGGGAGAAAAAAACACACGCAATATTGCTTCCTAATGGGCTCTCTACTGAAATCACTTGGCCACCATGGGCTTGACTTGCGGTCCTCTCTCGGGTCAGATGCAGACAGAGCTATTAGAGAAGGCCCAGATCAGATAGATTTCGCTGAAAGATCATTTCTCCCCCTCATTAGAATTCTATCTTGTATAAACGCGATTATCTGAGCCTGGCTTTGTTTGTGTCAGAACAGCGCTAAATCAATCACGACACCGTCGAGGACACACAATGCAGAAATAAATCAAAATATAATGCAGTTTGGAAAATTTGGTTTGGGGAATTCTCCAGATAGCACTGGTGTGAAATGATAGAGGCTGCACACTGTTTGGAGACCCGCTGGGCATGTCACCTTATTTTACTGATCACATTAGCTTTAGATTTATTGATTTGTTGGAACTGGCTATTCGATTTGACGTTCACATTGGCACATGGCTCTTTGACTGATGGTCAAGCTGTTCACGTGTTGATACAATGCTTCATTCAAACACAATGGAGACAAATAGAGAAAATTTATGCCAATTTGATTCTCACTATGTAATGGGATAAAATTACACATTCAGTGAATGTACTCTAAAAATGAAGGGTTGTTTAAACCCAATGTTGGGTCAAATATGGAAAATTTTGGGTTATTTTTTATATGAAATCCAAACTACATTTTTAACACAATGGTCGGGTTTGTCCATATGACCTAGCATTGGGTTTAAGCTACTTTTTTACAGTGTAAGCATATAAAACCTTAGATTTACATCAGATGTCGCCCACCCTGTTGTTGTCTATTAAAAGGAATGCATCAATAGAGTTGTTATTTCAGTACAGGATAGCGATCCTTTGAAATGAATGTGAGACCAAGGTGCAGTGGAGGACTGGCCATCCAAAGCCAGAGATATATACACATATATACATATATCTAAGATTGGCAGTTTTCCAGGTGGTCAGTATGCAAATGTTTTTTTTAATTATGAAAATTATATTTTTCTACATTAATGGATTAGTGGCCGCACGGGCATTGCCTACAAAGAGCATGTGTTTGTGTGCATGGAAATGTATTATCCTCCCTACCTGTTAAATTTGATCTAACCCGTGACCTGAAACACACCCCTTCTCCTGCTTTTACTTCTCATTCTAACGGAGGGAGCGATTTGTTCGTGAATTATAAGTGACTCGTTCTCTTAGCTGACAATAATACAAGTTACTGGCACTGCAGCATCTTGTTGTCATTTCATTCACATTGTTTGGTGATTTTTTTTCAACAAAACTAGCGTAAGCCTCGTATTTAGTGCAAGTTGCTGCTACTTTGCCTTATGGTCAGTGCAGTAAGTGACTGTATTATCATCAATAACTTTACTTGTTGAGCAAAACATTTTGTAACATACAAAAACGTAAAACATAAAATCTTTCCTATGAAATGTTCTGCCTTTAAGCTTTGTTTTCTTTGTTTGTTCGTTACTAAACCCGTATACAGTGCTAAAGTTCAGCATCTTCAGATCGGCTTTAGTCTTGAATAGTGCGGTTGAATGACTTTTGTTCTGGGAGCACTGTACAAATATGGTGGCGCTATTGATGCATGCCCAGGATCTGTATGCGATATCTAGTGTATATATCTACGATATAAAACAAGGATGGCTTGGGAGTAAGTAAATTATAGATTTATTTATTTAACTCATTATTCAGTCATTCATTTCTCATTTATTCTCTTTATTTATTCATTATTTTAAAGTATGTGTACATATTTTCATACAATTCATATGAATTGCCTGAAAAAGCATCTCTGTCTGTTATTGACCATGCACTTAATTTTGTATGGATGTTTTCCAGTACTGGGTTACAGCTGGAAGGGCATCCGCTGTGTAAAACATATGTTGGATAAGTTGACGGTTCATTCTGCTGTGGTAAACCCAGATAAATAGAGGTACTAGCCGAAAGAAAATGAATCAGTGAATGGACATGGCAACCACTATGTTATTTTCTTTTTCATTCAGTTTCATAGACCCAAACGTATCCTAATGATTGGGTTTGTCCATATTTCACCAAATTTGAATTTATATAACCCATTACTCAAAAAATAGGACCATAACTACTGTTTTTCAGGACTGAAATCGTTAAATAATAAAACACTATGGGTGTCACTGTGGTGCAGTAGATAGCACAATCGGAAATAGTAAGAAGGTTGCTGGTTCGACCCCTGGCTGGGTCAGTTGGCATTTCTGTGAAGGGTTTGCATGCTCTCCCAGTGTTCATGTGGGTTTACTCCGGGTGCTCTGGTTTCCCCCACAGTCCAAAGACATTCGGTACAGGTGAACTGAATAAGCTAAATTGGCCACAGTTTATGTGTGTGAATGCAAGAGTGTAAGGGTGTTTCCCAGTGATGGGTTGCGGCTGGTTGACCATCTGCTGCGTAAAACATATGCTGGATAAGTTGCCGGTTCAGTCCGCTGTGGTAACTTATTAATAAAAGGACTAGGCCGAAAAAAAAATAAATGAATGAATAAAACACTGTATGTTAACCAAGTTGATACTTTAGTATTATATACAGTCAGATAATTGTATGTCATTATACACTCTAAAAAAATGCTTGATTGACTTAACTCGTTGTGTCAAAAATAAAAAAATAAAAGTACATTTAAATTTACACTCAAAAAAATACTGGGTTCGTTCTTATTTGACGCAACCCAGCATTTTTAGATTTACCCAAATTACCCAAATCAAGCTTAATTGCCATTGAGGTTTTTGGATTAGTAAATGTCATACATCTGATTTGTTCATCATTACAATAGCCCACACTTTTAAAATGCTGGATTGTCAAAATCCAACTTTAGGTCAAATATGGACAAACCCAACATCGATTTATTTTTTTTACAATTAAATTTAAAATTACTATGATGGGTTTGTCCATATTTGACTCAAAGTGGGTTACGATGACCCAGCATTTTTAAAATGTGGTAAATGTCATAGTATACATGTGATTTGTTCATCATTCCAATAGATGCATCTGAGGCAATAAGTGCGTTACTTTACATTTTCAGATACTAGACAGGTACTGTCCATCTGGCTTAAATCCCATGCTATAAAGAATGAAGTGCTGCTCACAGGCTATTTAAGGCCCCATTTACACTGCATGGCTCAAGTGGCCCAATTCAAAATTTTTCCCTCCCGTGTGGCACAGATTGTATGACCCACAATCATATAAGCATGGTAGTATAAAGCACATGGATTCCAATATTTTGAGGTTGGTTTCAGGTCTCATTCTAATATTTTAAACAATATTTTTTAATAAAGATAAGTGTTAGTTTACTTCTTGATTTTTCCATAACTGTGATGTGAACTGTGCATATTCAGCACATTCTGACATGGTTTAAATGTAGCTTTAGTCACTGTGAGGTTGACCAATCAGGAAGGCTCGTAGTGGGTTCTCGATGGATGGTAATGCGAGAAAACTTTGGAAAAAAAATGATGGGACTACTTGCTGATGTAAAGTGCAAAGTGATAGTTCATTTACAGTGTATAAGAAGGAAAACCAAAATAATCCAAAACCCCAGAAAAGCAACAAAATTCTACAAAATAAAAGAACAAATAAACAGTAAACAAACGATATATGTACAACCACACTAATCATACACAGACAAGTCACAAGATTGCTCATGGCACCACACTAGCTTGCTCGCTCGCCAGTTTAACTGACCCCAAATTTGACTTTGGGGGCTAACTTTTAAAGGCAAAGCCCCGCCCCTTTGACATAAACCAACATATACAGTACCTATTAAAAGGTAAATATAAACATTTGTACATGTTCAAAAGTTCACTGTTTAAAACACATTAGATACCAAACAATCATAATAAATCAAAGTAAACTAAAATATATGAACATATAAAGATATAACACATAAACATGAATATATAGATAAATAAAGATAAAAATATAAACACATTTTCCCCTATCCAATTTTTTTATTTTTTATAAAACTGTATAAAAATAATTACGATTTTTACAGTACTGTGACAGTTGGGTTTAGGGTTAGGGCAGGGGTAGGCGTAAAGAAAAAAATATTGGGTAATTTAATAGATAACATAAATAATACTTGGTACAACTGCTGTTTTTACACAACTGTGACGGTCGGGTTTAGGGTTGGGGTGAAATTAGACGTTAATGAAATACAATTAATGGGAAATAAAAAAAAAATATCTAAATAAATTTCCTTTACTTCCAGCTGCAACCATATCTGATCTAGCAACAACCGCGCTCCACAACAAACTCTGCACTATTTAGCCAGGCCGTTGGAAAGTGTTCTGTTTGACCGGCTAACCAGGAAGACTGACGAAACAGAGACACACAGACACCAAACAACAGGTAAGTATTAAACAAATAACAACCATAAACACCTAGATGCAGACAAACAGAAAACATTACACATTTAGTCAGAATTATTCGCCCCCCTGAATTGTAAGCCATCCTGTTTATTTTTTTCTCCAAATTTCTGTTTAACGGAGAGAAGATTTTTTTCAACACATTTCTAATCATAATAGTTTTAGTAATTCATTTTTTAATTACTGAAATATTTTATCTTTGCCATGATGACAGTTAATATTATTTTACTAGATATTTTTCAGGACACTTTTATACAGCTTAAAGTGACATTTAAAAGCTTAACTAGGTTAATTAGGTTAACTAGGCAGGTTAGGGAAATTAGGCAAGTTATTGTATAACGATGGTTTGTTCTGTAGACTATCGGAAAAAAAAAAACTGGCTAATAATTTTGACCTTAAAATGTTTTTAAAAATTTTTTAAACTCCTTTTATTCTAGCCGAAATAAAACAAATAATAAGAAAAAAAATATTATAAGACATACTGTGATTTCCCTGATCTGTTAAACATAATTTAGGAGATATTTAAAAAAATAAATCAAAATAAAGGGGGGGGGCTAATAATTCTGACTTCAACTGTATATGTGCGTGTATTAGATAATAGTGTGAGTTATGGATGGAAACTCTTTTTAATACCTTTCATTGGTTAAATATTTGCAAAACCAACAAACAAACCAAAAGGGGGCCAATAGCAATGATTTATAAAATAAATAAATCATGAAATATGTAGACATGCAGTTTCTACCCTACAGTGACGATCTGAAAACGGCAACTCTTGCTTATTATTATTCTGACAAGTACAGTAAGTGTACGAAATATGAATAATTTTCACTTTGTTAACCTATAAACAAGAAGAAGAGACCTTTATAGCGGCTCCGCACTAAAGATATTATTTTCACACCTCAACTACTAACACATATTCAAGCTGTTTGCCAAAACACCTGATCCCTTTACCACACCTGCGCTTGGAGACCCAGTTACCAGGTGCATGTGTGCATGTTTATGTGTGTGTGAGAGAGAACAATTTTCACATGGATCCAATGTCAGCCACATAACCATGATTGTTTGCGGGTCATCAGTCAAAGTGAGAAATTAGAAAAACACGGCATTTTACGTACAGCGGTGTGAAAAATTATGAGAGTACAAAATAGTCCAATTTAATGGATTTTGAAAAACATAAAACAAAAGGGTGCAAAATAAAATGAAATAAATAAATAATCCCTATATGCTGTTGAAATCAGAATTATTAAACTCCTGAATTATTAGCCCCCCTCTTTATTTTTTCCCCCAATTTCTGTTTATCGGAAAAAAGATTTTTTAAACACATTTCTAAACATAATAGTTTTAATAACTCATTTCTAATAACTGATTTCTTTTATCTTTGCCATGATGACAGTACATAATATTTTGCTAGATATTTTTCAAGATACTAGTATTTTGCTAAAAGTGACATTTAAAGGCTTAACTAGGTTAATTAGGTTAACTAGGCGAGTTAGGGTAATTAGGGAAGTCATTGTATAACCAACCCAAGCTTATTCTGAAAAAGTAGCCCTACCGTATATACATTTCTGGAGAGCACTGAATACGTCCAAGGAGGTACGTTTGTTTTGCAGTTTTTGTTTTTGTGAATCCACCGGAGGCCACTGTGTATACTCTTTTGAGATCTCAAAGTTCTTTCATGCTATTCGCGCCAGTTGTTCTCACATAAATCCACCAGAGGCCGCTGTTGACTGACTGACTGACCAACCGACTGAAGTACACCCACCCACCCACTTTCCTAAACCCAACCGACAGTGTTTTCAAAAGCAATTAAGAAAAAGAAAATCCCTCATGGCAGCCTGATTTTTGTTGTTTTCAGATCTTACCACATTCTCACCCTGTTATTTACTTGCCTTAACGTATTGGCTTTTACACTATTCAGTTGGTTTGAGTTCTCTTCATTTATTGGGTTTTACTGTGCTCAAATTGCTTCATTTACTCAAATGGATTAAGTTCACAATACTCATTAGGATTAGTGTTTGAACTTAAATGGTTTGAGTTACCTTAAGTTTTTGGGTTTTACAGTGTACTACTAATGTTTGAGAGAAGTGCATGCATTTCAAACTACTTTTAACTACTTGTGCATTAAACTATTTTATTGCACACCTTCCGGCCAATCAGAATCAAGAATTACAACAAACCATCTGGTGCGAACAATCTGTATTTATGCTACACATCCACGTGTTCTCAAATTTATATTTTGCCGTTTTATACATCAATTATTCAAGGCAGCGCTTAAAGGGTCAACTTCACGCTGGCCCTCTTTATCGGCATAAAAAACCCTCTGTTATTCAGATTCGGAATAAATTATACCTGAAACAGAGCAGAGCATCAATAACAGAACGCTCCCCCTCTTGTTATGATCAATAAAGCTGTCAGCGCAAGTTTACACAGTTTCAAGTGATGGTTTGTGTCCTGCGGTTCAACATCAATCATAATCTTAATTATTTATTTGATCCATTGTGCAGGCCGTATATACAGTATATGGTAACACCTTACAATAAGGTTGAATTAGATCAAGTTAGTTAATGCATTTCTTAACAAACAATAAACATGCATTTACTAACTAAATGAATAAACAATGAGCTTACAGTTTTTGTTCATGTTAGTTAAAGTTAGTTATTGAAAATACAGTTGTTTATTGTTAGTTCATGTTAACTAATATTAAGAAGAATTAATGTGGATGTTAATAATGCATGAGTTACTATAAGTAACTAAGATTAATATATGCTGTACAAGTATTGTTCATAATTAGTTGATGTTAGTAAAAAACCTTATGTGACCCAGTATATACACTGGAAGAATCTCGCTGGAGGAATCATGAAGACTGTAGAATTTTCTGTGTGTAATGTTACAGGCGTCATGTTTGCATCTTTACTGGCTAGTAAAAGTCATCAATCTGACTAACTGTTCAGATTTTTCATACTGCCCTCCTGTCACACTGCTTCCTACTCTAAAGGCTCCAAAGACCTCTCATTCATGCTCATTCAAAGGTTATGAAGGAAAACAAAAGAATGAGTGAGCACTGGGGAGGTGAAGAAGTGGAGCAGAGAAGTGGAAAACTGCAGTGCTTTTAGAAAATGACGCACAAATACGCTCAGAGAATTCAAAACAGCAATTTGGGAAAATACTGCATGAGAGACTGGAAAAAAAATTTGTAGTTTGGAGAAAAATGTTTGTGTTGTTTGCCTGTACAAAACTCGCCACCAGTTTTCAGAAATTCTCAAAATACAGTGCTCAGCATATAAGTACACCTCTCACAAACCTCTCATTTAAATTCAGATTTTCTATAGGAAGCTAATCTAACAAAATAGTTTACAATAGCAGTCCAAAAATTAGTAGCTCAAATTTATATGCTAGGGAAATTATACAGTGTATATATATATATATATAAAATGTTGTTGAAATTTTGTAGGTTGTAATTTTTTGTTATATTTTGCTATAGAATTTATTGTATTATCTTTTAATTTTTAGATGTTCAGTGACCAAAAAAAATTATATTTTAATAAATATATCTGTTTAATATATCTGTTTTGTCCAAATGCACCAAATACATTGCCTATATTCACTGAGAAATGGATAAAAATATTCATTTACAAAATGGGGTGTACTCAATATGGGGTGTATTCAATATGCTGAGCACTGTATGTTGCTCTTCAAACTTTAGTCATTAAAATAAATATTTGACAGTCGTTCATTCTGGAACTTAGTATTCAATTGTATTATTTTATTTTTTATATTTAAAAACATATCATACTGTTTTGTTTCATTATCATATATTTTAGAATACAAACATTTCTCTGAACATTTTACAGAAAATTAGTAATTTTTACAATACATTACCATAATTTTGTAATAGTTTTAAAATGATGGGGCTAGTTGATAAGATTATATTTAAAAATAATAATAATTATTCAGTTAGGATATATTGAATTAAACAAAAGTGGCCATACAGGCAAATCTCACTTTAAGAAAGATTACATTTTTTGGATAAATGTTTTGAATCTTCTGAAATGTCCTTTTATTCATTAAACATTACTGAAAAAAACACATATTTAAATAGTTTTCCTCAAATATTTTAAGCAGCCCAACTCTTTTCCCAACACTGTCAATAGTAGCAACAATATTAATAATAATAAAGGTGTATTGTTCACCAAATCAAAATGAGATTAATTTATTAGAAGAATCAAATATATTTTAAAACAGAAAATGGTTTGAACTGTTTAATGCATTGCAACATTACTGTATATAATAAAAATAAATGATAAAATAAATGTAAAATTTAAAACAATTTTGAATGAAAGCCCATTAAATAATTATATACACTACATTCTGTATAAAAAGAAACACTACAAAATAAAATTAAATAAAACAAACAGTTTTACAACAGAATAATAAAACAGGAGTTTGGTTATTTCTGTATATTTGAACAGAAAAGCTTTTTATACTTTTGAATTGCATTACGGGACCTTAATCTCTGCTCTAACTAGTTATTAGTGTAGAAACTATTTATTGTGTGCGTTGGTCATGTCACTTACAATACAAAAACCATCTAATGAGCTGCCAGTATATTTCATTTAATTTTCCTTCAGCTTAGTGCCTTTATTCATCAGGGGTCCTACAGTAGAATGAAGCCAGCATGTTTTACAGCGGATACCCTTCCAGCTGCAACCCAGTACTGGGAAACTTCCATACACACTAATTTACACACACATACACTACAGCCAATTTAGTTCATTCAATTCACCTGTACCGCATGCCTTTGGAGGAAACCGGAGCACTCAGTGGAAACCCACGCCAACATAAGGAGAACATGCAAACTCCACACAGAAGCTGCCAGCTTACTTTTTCTAAAATTGCAAAGATTTGATAGTATTTTTTTTTTTACTATAAAATTAAACAATTGTACATTTTTCTTTAATGCAATCATGTAGATCTATTTTAAATCTATAATGACAATTAATAACAGGAAAATAATATTTGAAATAAAATTTTTGAGAGAATTTTATATTTTGTGAATTTCCTGGCACAAATTATGAGCAGAAATAATAGCGATTCTTGCTCCATCAGGTGCACACAGAATACAGAAAGCTAGAAACGACATAAAAGGGTCGAAAGAAAGAAGAAAACAGAGAGAAAGAGTTACAGAGGCAATATGAGAGAATGATATGCGCCAGCACCCATTATGTCGGCCAGTAAGTCCAAGGAAAATAAACAGCTTCATTAGCAAGTCCTTTACAGAATCTCTCTCTTTCTCTCTCTCTCTCTCTCTCTCATAGCGTGTGAACGGCTGGTCTGAAGCACAAACTATCTAAACACAAGACGTCAGTCAGAAGCAGCTCAGCGCTCATTAATACAGCAGAACATCCAGACACTTTCCAAACCCTTACCTGGAGTCCTGCAGCATGAGCTCACCACTGAACACACACAACTGAGCCCAGGACAGGCCAAATACAACATAGCACTGTTGATGGCCATTCAAAATACTAAAATATTAATAATAAAACGTGAACAAAAAATGAATAAATGAATGAGTGAATGAATGAATGAATTTATAATTTATATTGACTGAATTTATTATATAGTGTTATTTTTTTTACCAATAAATAAAAAATATAATCATTTCAGTCAATAATTTACATAATAAATTAAATAAAATAATACAAAAACAAAATGAAATAATGTATATTAAATGACATTAAACAACATAAAAATAAATATAATAAATTCAATTAAAACTAAATAAAATAAAAAAATTAAGTTAAATAATACAATTTTATTAAATGTGAAAACACATTGAAACTAAATAAAATAAAACTCAATTATATAAAAAAAAATGAAACAAAAAACCCAAAATGATATAAAAAACATTAAATGACAATAAAAAACATAAAAAATCCAAAATATAATATCACCACAGCCATATCACCCTGCAGTACAAGACAAGTACAAGTGGTCAGTACCTGGATGGGAGACCAGACCACATGGGAAAACCAGGTTGCTCTTGGAAGTGGTATTAGTGAGGCCAGCAGGGGCCGCTCAACCTATGGTCTGTGTGAGTCCTAATGCCCCAGTATAGAGAAGGGGACACTATACTGTCAGCGAGCGCTGTATTTCACATGAGACGTTAAACCGAGGTCCTGACTACCATGGCAAATCCCATGGCACTTCTCAAATGTGAAAACACACTATACGGGTGTAACCCCGGTGTCCTGGCCAAGTACCCTCCATCGGCCCTTACCCATCATGGCCTCCCAATCATCCCCATCCACCGAATTGGCTCTATCTCTGTCTCTTCAGTCAACCAATAGCTGGTGTGTGGTGAGAGCACTGGCGCTGTTGTCCTGTGGCTGCCATTGCATCATCTAAGGCGATGCTGCACACTGGTGGTGGTGTCGAGAGACCTCCCCCTCATGATTGTATAGCACTTTGGGTGTATGGCCATAAACAATAAATGCGCTATATAAATACGCATTACATTACATTACATAAATTCAATTAAAACGAAAACGAAATAAAATAAGAAATTACGTTCAATAAAATAACAAAATTAAAACATTAAAAATAATAAAACTAAAACTAAATGATATTAAATAAAAATTATTTAAAAAAATAAATAATAAACATTAAATGACATTAAACAACATAAAAATTAAATATAGTAAATTCTGTTAAAACAAATTTAAAAAAGAAATTAAGTTAAATAATATCACAAAATAAATGTGAAAACACATTGAAAGAAAAATAAACTTTATTATATTAAATAAAATAAAAAAACGCAAAATGAAATAATGAACATTAAATAATAATAAATAAAGTTACATAATATAACAATGAAATATAAATAAATTAATTAAATGAGATCAAATGAAAACATCTAAAGAAATGACACCATTATAAAAACATAAAACATAATAAATTATTCAAATAAAAGTAAAGATAAAAAATTATTATATTAAATAAAAAAACAACAAAATATTTTAATTAAAATTAAATAAAATACATTTTTATTAAATAAATACAATAAAAAAGTAATAAGAAATTGGAAATTGGTAAAATAAGAAATTGGTAAAATTATTAAAGAAAAATATGTTGTATATATTATATACTCGTCCAAACATTTAAAACGCTTCACCCTTTTCAACTAGGTCTATCACTGATTTCTGGCCTACAGTGCACCACACACAGACACAGACACAGACAGACACACACACACACAGACACACACACACACACACACACACACACACACACACACACACACACACACACACACACACACACACACACACACACACACACACACACACACACACACACACACACACACACACACACACACACACACACACACACACACACACACACACACACACACACACACAGACACACACACACACAGACACACACACACACA
>CAIGQZ010033112.1:24044062-24055596 GCA_903798205.1 Danio tinwini
TATATATATATATATATATATATAGCGATATGAATACAATTTCACCAGATGACTCAATATCTTTATTTGGAAAGAATTTATAATGCTAGATCAATAGGGAAGATTCTGCAGTGAGTGCATCTCCATAAAATCTAATAAACAATCTATCAATTTCCCTGACACATTCTTGTTGTGGTCTATGCTATTTGCAGTGCATTTCTGTATTTGCATGTGTTGTGAGTATTTTCATGCATAACAATCTATAAATACAATCAAAAAGATACAACTAAAATAAAGTGTTTAATCATTTCCTGAGTCTAACAGTAATCAAGTACAGTAACTGAATGATAAAAATAAAATTCAATTAAATTAATCGTTGTTAGGGGCACAAGTGGTAGAATTTCTTATACCTGAATGCTTTCAAAATCCTTATACAATCACAAGCATCAAAAACAGATGCAAATGATAAAATGCAATACAAACCCAACATTGAGTATATTTGCGATGTGACTATTGTGAATGATCACATTGCAATATCGATGCTGAAATTATATATTGTGCAACTGTAATGTAGATAATTTTGAACGTGAAGCAAATCATGAAAGTATAGTCAAGTCATGTCCTGCGTATCAACACTGTATTGTAAAAAAGCTAACAAAAAACACAACATCATTTTGTTCTTCCAGGATAGTTCCTGACATAATGTTTGCACCACTTTATTCACATTTAAACAGTTTGAGCTCATTCACACTACATGTGTCTTTGTTTCCAAAAATGCTCATGAATGTTTTTTTTTTTAAATGCACAGTCCACGCAATGCAATATTATGAAAATGATGTAATAACAACAATAACTGACCCATTAGAAATAGGAAAACAACATACTTTGATAAGCACTTGAAGAAACATTATATAATTCAGGATATTATGGACAAAGCCACAATGAGCGCCTCCTCTGCCATAATATAACGAGAAACAAAACAGTTGTCATGCCAACTTTCTACTATAAAGAGAAGCTTGCAGTGGTTGCCCCACCTCTGAACTCTTCTGATTGGTCCACTGCTTTTGTATCTGACAGTGATAAGCTGTCCAACATGTGAAAGTTGAAGACCTTTCAACTTGAAACTGCATCTAAAAAATGTGTGCAGCGCTTTTAAATATGCAAGAAGCGAACGTTAGGGTCAAACATGTCGATCAAACAGGTATTTACATTGAAAAACAATTAAAAAGTAACGCGTTGGAAAGAAAAAATGCATTCTTTGTGTATGGCTGCTTATTAGGATGCTCCGAAGTTTAAATTTGGGGTTTGGCTCATATTTTCGGCTGAAAATCCTGACAAAAATTCAGTGAAATTCACCCCTTATATTATACTGTTAAGAACAGGTGTAGAAAGATCAAGTTAGTTTTTTGATCTCTTAAAAAAATATCTTTAAAAATCTATAAAATGTATAAAAATCTTTGGACTAAACCAAAGATATTTGAGATGCTCAGACAGATATAATCACACTGACTTGATAGGTTGTCACTAATTGTGGCCGATCTCACAAACTGAACACAATTAAATGATAGAAAACATGCAAGGACCATTTTAAATAAGTATGGCTTGAGTGTACGATGCTACCAAAATCAACCACCACAATCATGTTTTCTTATAATGAACACATAATGAATAAAGTCATATATGCAAGCAAAACAAAATTTATAAATAATAAATAAAATAAAAAAAAATTGCTGCATTATACTGTATTTAGATGTGCATATTGCTTAAGATTCATCTGTTGATGCATGACTTTGCAATAATGAAAAATAACCAATCATAACTTTTTGTTAGGCTTATAAAGAAAGTAGCCAATCAGATGCTTTAGATTACTCACTGATGAAAATGCCCGGGTTTTGTGCGGATTTTAAACAACAGTGTGTTGAATCGATACAAGTAAGCAATTCATTTTGCAGCTTGCAGTGATTATAACGGCACATTCTGCATAGCTTGTGCTAGACTGCCATTGACTGATGTGTTTTCTTTACAATATGATGTGTCATTTCTCGAAACACAAAAGCATATATAGAGAAACGGTTTCTGTTTGTTTTTATAGTCAGTCACTGCATTCTGTTTAAATACATCTTATGGGTTGCAGTTATGTTGTTTGACATTGTCTTGCGTGCTCTTTAATGAGAAAAGTATCATAATAATGTTTTGCAGGGTTTATATTATTGATTGTAAAATGAACAAATGTTGTGAAGGTAAAATACCCAACATTAATGTAAATAATATAAGCAACATCTGTGGTTTTATCTGGGGTTAATGAGTTTATATATGAGCAATATCACACGAGTAGCAGTGCAATATGGCTGTATATTGGCACTGGTGGGAGGCGTGCATTGGCACCAGACAGCAGGCCAAGTACCTTAGTGTCTCACCAGTGATGATATACTGTACATGCTATGAGTGTGATATTGTGTTTATACAACAGAATAGTCATGTATATAAAATAGAAAATCAAAAACAGAGAGTCTTAAAAACTCTTTTAAGAGAAACTACTTTCATCCGCCATTTATTCACATCTGCAGCTAACGTCAGAACACTAGAAACTGTTGCTACTTCATCAACATTATTTTAGAGCAAGTATTTGTATGATTCTCTAGCGTAATATCTAAAATGATGACAAAACAGGTGATTTTGCTCACATTTTAAGATTATAAGGCTGAACTGCATGAAATACCATCAGTCTAGAGACATTTTCAGTATTTCTCTGTTGCAATCAGGATATCACAATAATTAACCCAAAAAACCAAAGCAAAGCGAACACTACCAGTGTACACTACTACTATGGGGGTACAAAAGACATGCAAAAGAGCGATCGACTCAGAATGTCACTTAACTGATTCATAATGATTTGTTCAGCTGTATTTTAAAACGCACTGAAAAAATGCTGTTTTTCTCCCATAAGGACTTGTTATACGGTCTCTGTTGCCATCTTGTGGCAGAACATTAACCATCTTTGTTCTGCTCAGTATGGCAGGCTGGCCACCAACACACTGAATCTCCAAAATTATGAATATTTAATATAGGGATATATCCTTATAAATAAACTGCATAGTTGCAATCTAAACAACTACATTCTTACCTAAAAAAGCCTCAAAAGTACATGATGTTGTCCAACAGCTGAAATATTTGTCTTCTGCTTGCCGCTCGTGTGGGTGGAGTAATACACAAGGGTAAAGAGGCTGTACAAGTGATGATATTGCATTAATATCTCACGCTATCAGCCAATGAGATTTGAAAACCAGACAAAACTGTTGTATAAATCACTATATACTATACAGTATATGTTTGCGTGTGTGTGTATACTGTATATAGTGTTTTTATAACACATTGTTAACGTCAGAAAATATATACCATTTGTGGCTATATGTACAGTTGAAGTCAGAATTATTAGTCCTCCTGAACTACGTATTAGAACTATTAGCCCCCCTGTATTAGGTTAACTAGGCAAGTCATTGTATAACGATAGTTTGTTCTGTAGACAATTAAAAAAGTAGCTTAAAAGGGCTAATAATATTGAACTTAAAATGTTTTTTTTTATTAATAGCTGTTTTTATTCTAGCCTAAATAAAACAAATAAAACTTTATTATAAGAAAATACTGTGAAAAAATGGTAAACTTTACTTGGGAAACATTCAAAAAAGAAAAACAATCTAATAATAATTCAAATAATTTTGACTTCTGCTGTATATCCCAGAAAACAGAAAACTCTCAGATTTCATTTGTATTCTGAAGCTAAACAAAATTTCTTAAGGGTTTCAAACTAGTTACTCATGAGGATAAGTAAATAATGATAGAATTTCCAATATGTGTTGAACTATCCCTTTAAGAGATAAATACATATGTATTCTTTTCATTCTTTCTCTCCTAAATAAAACACACTCATAAAATATTCAACAAGCAACCAGTGTAAGAAGAATAGGCGCAGTCCAAGTGCTCAATGCTTTTCTGTAAAAGCACACAGCAGATTTGATCTCTTTTATATCTGATGTTTTAATAAAGCTACACCTGTTTGAGAGAATCTTCCGTGCACAGCGAGATTCAAGAGTCAGCACTTGTACAAAACACAGTTATTCTACAGGCCTGTGTGATCCACTTACTAGATAGTAAGTGAGAGATAGATGGAAAGATGGAAAAAGAGGGAGAGGAGGGAGAGAAAAATCGATGAAGCGCTATTTTTGAGCTTTAAACTTGGATATCAATACATGCATGGCTCCTTTTCAAGGCAGAATGCATTATCAGAAGGCTGAAGATTGTAGCAATATTCCTGACTTTAATAGCACAATATCACCTCATTCTCACTCTGATTTTCATTTTGCACAAGTTTTTCTTTTTTTAAGATGGCTTTTTAAAGAGAAAGTTCACCCAGAAATGGACTGCCTGTCTTCATTTACTGTCACTTTTGATGTTTGAAACATATCTAAGTTTCTTTCTTTCATAGTACACAAATGGAGAAGCTTTGATGATGTTCAAACTGTGTTTTTTCCAAAAATGCACGTGGATGGGGACCAACCTGATTTGACAATTAATTTGTATCTTGGGGTTCTAAACTGATTTTTTTTAACAGTAAAAAAGGGGCCTACTTGACTATATTTTAAGTTTTGTTAAGAGAATATGGCAATGTCTTCTATGCTTTATTTATTTTTTTACATTTAAACAAAAAAAAAGAGCTAAAACTACACAATTATTGAGTTTTTTTGGGGACAACTTAATTGTTTTATATTTAATCTACTTACATCTGTAAAATATATATTAGTTAACTTAATTTCTTCATGTTTACCCAACATAAATCAATTGTTTGGAACCCAGTATTTTTAAAGCGTGCTCTGAATGACAAAACTGGCCAGAATTCTTTGTTCTTGAGTCAGAACAATCAAATTGTTTGAGAACTCAGAATCAAATGGTCTTCACAATTTCTGGGTTTTGAACAGAGATACTAAGTAAAAAATCGTGTTTTTAAAGCAACAAAAACGTTTCCGGATGCATCAACATGTCATTTTTACAAAAATGGGTTTTGCTGTAAGTACGATTTTATTTTAGACTAATCAAAATAAAAACATTTATAACTTTTTATCCAGGCAAAAATCTTGAAAAAACAACACAAAACAGACATTTAAAAGACAGTTTTGGAGTAATAGAGTTAACAAATGGAGTTAACTTGTTAACAAAGGTTCAGCAGAAGGACCACACCTCACTTTGCCTCCTTAACCAATCACCTACTCCCTAAAACTTATTTAAGGCAGACCAGCCTTCTAGCACTGTTCATCTCGTTCTCACCCATCCCACCCATCCCTCCCTCTACTTCCTTGCTTCCATTAACAATGCTATAACCCTCTCTTCCCTCCTAGGTTGAATTGGGGGATGCAATTACTCTACCAAAATACTACAGGGACAGTACCCCCACTCTGGGCATCATCATAGGACACCCGATCAACCCACCTACCTGTTTACTGTTTATCCTCTTACTTCAGTTCCCCTTCATCCCACAGTTGCCTTACCATCTCTTTTATCCTTACAATAAAGTCTAGTTCAAAGTGTGGCGTGGTCCATGCTGGTGAACACTTATAATAGTAAGGGAATACTAATAATCAAATAATAGTTATTTCTAAATACTCATGTGATGCTAAAAACTAATGTAAAGGCTAGTGCTAAAAATTTCGCTTTACTCTAACAAGAATAAATTCCATTTTCAAATCTACTACATAAGAAAACACTTGCAAAATTGTACATAACAAACATAAATGTATAACATTCATTCATCAATTTTCCTTTGGCTTAAGGCTGATTTATACTTCTGAGTCAAGCGCCTGTGTATGGTCTGGCACAGCCTTCGAGTGGTCACATAGCGCAAGCTCTGTGATTGGTTGGATTGGTAGCTGTGACCAGTGTGGGCAGTGCTGAGAGCTGCTGGAACCTGTTGGAGTGAGTGTTTACAAGTGTCAAGTCCCGTGAAGAAGCTCCAGATGGAAACTTTTGATTTGTGTTTACCTTATGATTAAAGTTGATGCACGTCCGCCAGTTCTCGCCACTGAATGAGCAAGTTTTAGCTACTTGTATATTAGGTAGCATTCAGATAAACAGAACACCCATGAAGAAACTTGTCACAGAGGAACATAAAAACCTACTGCCAGCTAGTGTTTCAGAAGTGTTATTGCAGAGCAACACAAACAGCACGCAGAAGTATACATGCACAGCTACGCGCAAGGCATGCGCAGTAGGTCACGACGATCACTTGACGCAGAAGTATAAACTAGCCTTAAGTCCCTTATTTATCAGGGGCAGCCACAGTGGAATGAACTGCCAACTATTCTGGCATATGTTTTACGCAACGCATGCCCTTCCAGCCGCAACCCAGAACTGGAAAACACCCATACACTATTGCAATTACACACACACTCATAAACTACTGCCAATTTAGTTCATCCAATTTATCTATAGCGCATGCCTTTGGACTAAACCGGAGGACTTGGAGGAAACCCACATGAACATGGGGAGAACATGCAAACTCCACACAGAAATGCCAACTGGCCCAGCCGGGACTCAAACCAGAGTGCTGTGAGGTGACCGTGCTAACCTATGAGCCACCGTGCTGCCCCTAAATTTATAGCAGAATTGTCACAATATGTTTAGCATTACAGCTTATACTGTCTTTTTGCCTTTTAAAGACTTACAAACTCTAAACTTTTGAAAACTAAATTAATGTTAAATCTTAGACGAATGATGTCTAGAGATGTAATATGTCATTTGAGGACACTGAAAGGCAGCAGAAATAGAAACCAAGTGACTGGGGAAAAAAAACACTCAATGCTTGTTGCAGTCACAGCTGTTTAGCAGCAACTCAGATTTACATGGAAGACATTTTTATTGCTTGTCGCATTTTTCCTGTCGAACCAGGTTAAGACACGGTGTAAACGTACAGACAGGACTGAGTTGGCCAGGAGTCTGTTAGTACTGAGGACACAGAGAGAGAGAAAGAGAGAGAGACTTTAAGGGAGAGAGAGGTACAGATGAAGTCATCCATCATCCCTCTGTCTTTGGGTCTGACACCGAGCCGCACGCTACACCCTACAAATCACACAGCAACTGCCAGAGTTGCAGGCTGCCCTCTCCAATCTCTCTCTTCCTATTCTCTCTCTCTGTCTTGTCAGTTGCTTTTACACCCCCCCAAGCCCTCTGCCTTTGCCTCCTTCAAACATAAAACACACACACACGCGCACGCGCACACACACACACACACACACACACACACACACACACACACACACACTGCATCCAAGAGGAATCACATATTCTCTTTCTCATCCTCCCTAACCTCTCCAGCTGAATTTCTGCAGCTATTGCTTGCCTTTTCTCTCTCTTAAGACAGCTCCGCAACAGCGGGGGAAAAAACACCAAGCACATTATTGAGGAAAATACCTTGAGCTTTGCAAAACTACAGTATTAAACAACACTGTTTACACATTATTTGTGTGTGCACTGTGAGTGTTTGTCGCTGTATAAAAGTGGAATATTTTTTTTAAAGTAATATTCGTGACAGCATTTGGTCATTAAAATAGAAAGTAATTTAAGAATAAGATCAATAATCAATTGATCTTATAATTTGAGTGAAGTTTCAGACTGCTTCAGTATGAAAATGGTGCTTTTAGGGCTGGGCGATTAATCGAAAAGTAATTGAAATTGACATTCAGAATCTATAATCGATAATATTTTTCCAGGTCGATTTTTTAAAATTACTTTTTCTCTGTTAAGTTACGTTATTCCGCCAACATGTCGAGCATGGACAACTTAAACACTGAGACAACTAAGCAACAAGAGCAGCTTCTACCAAAGAAACATACATATGTACTGTACAAAAATTGTCAGCAAAAAAAAAAAAAAAAAAAAAAAAAAAATTCAATAAAATAATTGTTTATTAATCGCAATCTAGTTACAATGTTCAATTAATCGGGAATTTGATTTTAGGCCATAATTCGAGATTTTAAAAGTAAGACGATGCTGTGCGGACTATATAGTCTATAACAGTAATGCTGCTATTAAAAATTGGTTGACATGTATTGAGTATTTATGTGTTTAAACCTAAATCACATCAGTGTCCATCTATGAAGGATGCTCAAACTTTTTAAATGTTATAGTAATATATATATATATAATTTAAATAGTTTGCACTTTTTAATATACAAACTATTAGCCAGTCAGTGGCCATTTACTTCTAACTGCTCGTGCATACCAGGACAAAATTATCATGTGCAATTATCGCTGACATTTAAGGCCTCATGACAAACGGTGCAGAGGATTGCTGAAACGGTGAAACGGTGGGCAGAGGATTGCTGAAAAATTGAGAGATTTCAGCTGCTGTCTGGGCCTTCACTGCTTTTCTACACCTCTATTTCTTCATGTGTTCAATACTTTTTTCCCTGTCTCATTTCATTTTATTTAGCATAACTTAATTTGTAAACTAATTAGTTTTGTTTTTTATGCATATATGGATTTCTTTGGTTGTTACCAACATCAGAGAAAAAAGTCAACAGCACCTTTAGTAATATGTTTTCTGAGAAAAATGGTGACGTGTTCAATATTTATTTTCCCCACTGTATACACAAGAAAATACACAAAACATGCAAGATGTGCGTCCTGCATACTTATAGAATAAGTGCACTGTAAATACCCAGATAATGCACTTGTTTAACTGTAACAATGAAGTGTGAAATGTTGGACACTTCACACACTCAACAGCTGCAGTTTTGCTCAAGTAGTGGAAGGGGCAGAGCTATCGGGCTCTGACATTATTTATTTTGGATTGTGAAAGCACAATTCTCCCACATAAGTGATTATGCCACTTCCTGATGGTGAATGTACTTATACTCATGACAGCTACTATTTGGTAGTTTGGTCATTATCTCACTAATTTGGGAACCGGCAAATGACATCTAGGAAACCATTAGAATTTCTGATTAGTAAAAAAAAATTGTGTTCCTTAGACATTACAGTGGTATACTAGGCTGTTGAGTGTGTAAGTGCATAAGTGTATAGTGTATAGTGTGCCAATTGGGATGCAGCAAAGGAAAAGCATGATTGTGACTTCTTCTGTGCAACAAGCAAGTGTCAGATGCATAAAGCTGCGCAGCGCCACTTTGTGTATTGGAGTATTTCTGTTTTTAATTAATTTTTATTTAATTTTCTGATTTTACACATTTGCTCAGCTCATAGCCAGGGGAAAATGCTTAGGCATGGAAAAAAAAGTATTGAAAAAAGCAGTCAGTAAGCTCGAGTGATTAATGTCCCAGTGTACATGAGGTTTGAGTGTACAATCTGCAATGCCAAATGGTGTGTCCTGATGACGAGGATCAAAACATGATAGCTTATTCTAAAAAACTGGTGTCAAAATTTTATCTTAAAATTTTATTACTCCATTAAAATAAGCAAATGCAGAATTATGGCAGTCCCAATGGAAGTGAACAGGGCCAAATGTTTGAGTGCATAAAGCAGAAAAGTGAAAGGTTTTATTTTATATATATATTACTTAATTTAAATTTTTTACTGGTTGGTCATTAAAATTATGATTGAAATCCCCCCTAAAATGTTAATAAATAATATCAAAGCTATTTTGACAATCCAATTAAATCCATATAAATAAAATCAAGTCCGATCCTCCATCATATCTCTGTCATATTGTATTTTGCTTTGATATAAATCACACAATGCAAGTTAAATGTGTCCTAAAAGCTGTGCTCAGTATAAATGTTTGTTTCTGGTATACGCCGCACATTCTGCTGCCCTCTGGGAGCTGTTTTCCTCAGGCACACAAGGCTTAAATTAAACCTTAATCAACCTATAAATCAGATCTTGTCATATGAAGCTGATGAGTCAAAGCGGGGGAACGTGTACTTCCTCACACTAGAGGTTTGGATCACGCTGAACTCCAGGGTTTAGTATATATCTAAAGCCTGACGCTGTAAGGTGTAATTATGCTGTCAAAATCAAAAACAGAATCACTGCAAAGCAAAATATATTAAATTAGATTTCTGTCAGAATTTACTCGCAAAAAAATATGAGTTTGGAACAACATGAGGGTGGGTGAATATTTATTTTTTTGGCTGAACTTTTCTTTTAATTTACAGTTATATGGAGAGGGACTTTAAAGCAATGGGATTTTACTGTGGACAGAGCTGCAAAAAAATAATAATAATAAAAGACAGACAGCAAGTGGGCCACGAAATGTCTGGTTGATTGTCATTTTATGGCTTTGCACCTGGTTAGCACACAATATTGTCAGTACACACTGCATTTTTGACACTTGCCTGGAACTCCTGGTGGGGTTTTGAGGAACTTTCCGTTGAAATGTTGAATCACCACATCACATTTCTCAGTGGACTCCATTCTGTGACAGAAAGAGAAACACACAGCATGAATTGATCAGAATTAAAGCTATTGGTCACGACTGCAGTGGAAAACTCAACAGATTTCACTTTTTTATACTCTACTTCATGCATGCTTTGTCAGCTGTAGACATTTTTGGCCCTGTGGACCTTCAGAAAATAAACTCTATTAAAACACTTTTCATATGCTCACTAGGTTAACTTGTCTATCACTATCGTCCACCTGTACACATATATGCATGGATAAAAAAAATCATGTCTTGTTTGTGAATGAAAATGTAATTTCCACCATGTATAAATTACGCATTTTGATTTGGTTTAATGTCATTTGGTTATATGGAATCAAATGGTGTGGCTTGGTTTTTGTCTATAATAAATATACAGTCAAATGATATTTGCACACTTTGGAATAATTTGATGAATGTACAGCAGCGGTTTGATGGGAAATTATGCTAAAAAAAATCTGCCCACGAGTTAAAGTTCCCTTGATTTTCTTTGAACATTATACAGTATGTCTTATATTTCACTTCAAAAAGTTTTTATTCTTTGCTTAATGAACATACTGAATGACAAATGAATGAATGAAAGTTAGACATATGGATGGATGATGGATGAATGGATGGATGGACAATTAGATGGATGGATAGACAGATAGATGGATAATTGGATGGATGGATGGACTGGATGAATGGATGGATAGACTGACAGACAGACAGACAATTAAATTGATGGATGGATGCATTCCTATTCTAAATAGACAGACAGAATGACAAATGAATGGATAAACTGCATTTCGTTTCCTTGTACTTGTACATGTGTGATGACAATAAAGTTGAATCTAATCTAATCTAATCTAATAAATCAATAAATAGACATAGACAGAATGATAGATGGATATATAAATGGATGGACAAATGGATGGATGGATAGATGGACAGACAGTTAAATGAATGGATGGATGAATGGATGAATGGATGAATGAATAGATGGACAACTAGATGGATGGATGGATGGATGGATGGATGGATGGATGGATGGATAGACAAACATTTGGTTGGATAGATGGACGAACAATTGGATGAATGTATGAATAGATAGATAGATAGATAGATAGATAGATAGATAGATAGATAGATA
>CAIGQZ010033112.1:24062076-24080520 GCA_903798205.1 Danio tinwini
TGTGTGTGTGTGTGTGTGTGTGTGTGTGTGTATGTGTGTGTGAGCAAAGGCCAAAATGAGCAGCATTAAAGCACTTGCACAATAAAAGAACATATTGCAACTGTCCCTTTGAAGCCCTGGTTAAAGTGTACAGAGGAAAACTGTATACTGAACCAAGAAAAAAAAACTGAACCAAGGAAATTAGCATAAAATCTCAACTGATGATTAATAACATTCTTTGGGGGAAATTATATTTTAAAATACTTGCGTAATAAATAGGCTAATTGCATTGCTGGTGTTCATACGCATCCTAAAAACACACACACACCATTTGCATAAAAATGAAACAGCTTGAAAGAGTGTATATACAATAGTCTGTATGTATATGTACAGACACACACACACACACACACACACACACACACACACACACACACACACACACACACACACACACACACACACATATGCAGATGAAGTCAGAATTGTTAGCCCCCTTTTGATTTTTTTTCTTTTTTAACTATTTCCCAAAGGATGTTTAACAAAGCAAGGAAATTTTCACAATATGTCTGATAATATTTTTTCTTCTAGAAAATGACTTATTTGTTTTATTTTGGCTAGAATAAAAGCAGTCTTTAATAAAAAAAAATAAAGTCAAAATTATTAGCCCATTAAAGCTAACTTTTTTTGATAAACTACAGAACAAACCAACATTATACAATAACTTGCCTAATTTCCCTAACCTGCCTAGTTACCTTAACCTAGTTACGCCTTTAAATGTCACTTTAAGCTGTATAGAAGTGTCTTGATAAAATATCTAGTAAAATATTATTTACTGTCATCATGGCAAAGATAAAATAAATCAGTTATTAGAAATGAGATATTAAACCATTATTTTTATAAATGTGTTAAACAGAAATTGTTAAATCTCTGTTAAACATAAATTGGGGAAAAATTAACAGGGGAGCAAAAAATTCAGGGGCGCTAATAATTCTGACATATATATATATATAAAAAAACTTTATCCAATTAAATACATCTATGCACACAAACATATACACACACATACACATTAATAAAAAAAATATATATATAATCTTTTAAGCAAGGGCTTATTATACTGTATTGGCGTCATCTTCATATCGTATTTGGCTAATGGACGCCGATGCGCTGTCTCAGAAATTACAAATAAATTCTTACAAATAGACTGCATAGTTGCAATCTAAACAACTACTTTCTCAACTAAAAACGCCTCAAAGTACATTATGTTGTCCAACAACTGCAATATTTGTCAAACTGTAAATTGTCCTCGTGTCGCTGTATGTGAGTGGAGTAATACAGAAGAGTAAGGAGGCTGTGCAAATGCTGTTAATGCAGAATATTGCACGGATATCAGCCAATCAGATTCAAGAACCAGACAAGAACTGTTGTGCATATATGTTTGTTTATGAAGGATTATTTAATTGGATAAAGGAAAAAAAAGATCAGCTTTAAAATAAATTACGTTAAAATATATTCAAATAACATAAATATTTTAAATAGTAAAAATATTTACATTTTAACTGTTTGTCGTACATACAGTACATGTTGTGTAACTCTCTCTCTCTTTCTCTCTTATCTGACTCTATATATAAACATATTTTATATGTACTATTTACAAATGCTATTTAATATAATACAGCAAATAATAATCATTAAAAGGCAAATAAAAATGTTTTCCTCTCCAAAAAAAAAAAAAACATCCAGAGAGAATGGGATGTATTTACATCAGAATGAAACAAAAGTGAAAGCCGAAAGTGTTGGTGGTCTTGCTGTGAATGACGGCGACCTGCTGCTGAGTTCAGGACTGATCTGACATATGTGTGCAAATCCTCCATTGGTGATGTGTGAGGCCCGTCCCTGCAGGAGTCCATCGCTCTTTTATTAAAGTGAAAGTGATTAAAAGAGCAACTGTAGCTGCTTTATGATATCTCCTCACACACCAGATGTTCTCCACACTCTCACTAGCTGGCTGAGATCCAAACGGGTTATTGAATGTCCCACGCAGGGCATTTCAAGTGGCCAAATCATCACACACTTCTTGTGCACGTGTTCTTAAAGACGCTCCAAAATGACCATTATATAAGGGAAAAAAAGGTTTGGATATACAATTATAATAAATAAAACCATAAAAATGCTAATCGGAAATCATAAAAAAACTTCTTATAACATTTAATCATGGAATGTGTAAACTAACAGCATATCAAGCCCTATTTGGGAGGTAATTGTTTCTCAGGGTGACATCCATAAAAGAACAATTTGTGCTGCTCCTCCGTGATTAAACTCATGCATTTGGATGACTATCATACAGGCTGTGAGCGGCCAGTGCGATCTTCAGAGAAAGAGAGAGAACAGTTAATTATTTAGGAATTCTGTTTTTCTGATATTGTGTATAAAACCATTTCTCATGACTGTTTTATTATATTATTATTATTATTTAATTTTTATTATCTATTTTTCTAATACTTTTTTCAATTGCTTTTTAAATAATCTTTAAAAGATTTTTTATTATTATTTTGAAATAAGTCAAACCAATGTTGCAAAATGTTTTAAAAAGTACAGTAAAAACAACGGTGTAAAATATTATTACAGCTTTCTGCTTTTTAAATATGATTTTTTTTTATAAATAACTTTTAATGTTATTTATTCTTGTGATGTCAAAGCTGAAATTTTAGTGGATATTACTCTAGTCTTCAGTGTTGCATGATCCTTTAGAAACTATTTTAATATCTTGATTTACTTACAATTTACTTTGTTTAATGGTTTTGAAGAAAGCTAGAAACCTGTAACAATGCTGTGTTCACATCAGACATGGCACATGCGAATAAATTGCACTATTCACATGTAAATAAACTAGTCAAATTCACTTCATTCGCAGGTCAAATTCTCTTCACAATAGACACGGATTCACATCATGGGCAGGTCATGTCTGCCTGGTGACTCTATAGCTTCAATGCTAAATGGCTAACATGGATTTTCTTGAGATAGTAGCTGTGCTTTATGTGCTTTAGGAAGGCTGAAAAACAGTGTAGATTCGTTCTGCGTCATGTCGGAGTCCACTAGATACTGATTTCAGAGGTGCACACAGCTCTCTGAGTTCATCAACTCCTCTAGAAACTGTACCTGGATGATGGAAGCTTTCAGCGGTGCTTCTGACGAAGGCCAAGCCCAGTTTAATGAACTGTTGTCTGGTATTGGCAAGAGGATTTCCCCTCAGGACACAAACAACAGACACATATTGCGATATGAACATAATTTCACCAGATGACTTTAAAGCTTAATTTGGAAATAATTTATCATTTTATATTGATCGGAATTATTTAGTAAGACAGATAATCTGTAAAAATCAAACTGACAGTGTTTAACGGTTTTCTAAAACGTTTTGAAGTCCACATGAAATGGAAGTTGTGACTGTTTTTTTCCCAGATTGTGATGCAGTTCCTAGAGAAATGGAATATAAATTTTCCATTTTTTCCATTTTTTTCAAATTTTCCATTACTTCACCACAAAACTGGCAATGCGAGCTAACAAAATCATATTTTTAGTTCTGACAAATGTTCTCATTTGTACTTTAACTGTATTCAAGTACAGAAGTGTACTAATCAAATGTAAATAGATAACAGTCTTCATTGTATAAAAATAAACAATTAATCTTTTTAAAAGACTACAAACGTTATTATTTTCTATACACAAATGGCTAAAATATACTTGTAATCTCACAGTCATAGGCCCTTAAAACAAAGCAAATTTCACTCTATAATTCAATTCATCTTTATTTCTATAGCGCTTTTACAATGTAGATTGTGTCAAAGCAGCTTCACGTGGAAGATTATAGTAAATTGAAACAGTTTTCAGTGTTTAAGTTCAGTTTAGTTCAGTACAGTCTGGTTTAATATTCATTGCTGAGAGTTCAAACACTGAAAAGCAAATCTATCGATGCGTAGCTCCACAAATCTCGAACCATGCAAGCCAGTGTCGACAGCAATGAGGAAAAAAACTTCACCAACCTCAAGAGAAACCAGGTTTAGTTGGCACGACCATTTCTCCTATGGCCAAACATCTTGTGCAGAGCTGCAGTCTAATAATTGTTAAACTTCACAATGTGGTCCTGGCCAACTATAATCCCACTTAAATTTCCTACTGGATAAATAAACTAAAGCCGAACTTAACTTTATCTGACATTGCAGATCCTGCATTCTGACTATTGCCAATTTTGCGATATTAATGCTGAAACTAGATATTGTGCAGCACTAAAATAAACGACTCATTAACAGCATACATAATACATCACCTTGCATATTTTCAGCTTTTTTGCAGAAGCACCTTCAGATTAAAGGGCTGACCCTCTACTCATGAGGCAATGGGGTTAATGTTTTCCCACTGAACTGCACCTTTGTTCTCAGCCTGAAACATGTATTTAATTGTACTGGAGCCAAAGCCTCACACATACAAAAGAATAAGAGCTCAGTGCAAATATCTCATAAACGTGTCACTCTCGTCAAAGTGCCGCACTGAGAAAGACTGACAGGTCGGGGGGATTACGAATCTCAATATAAAGACGAGGGCCTGATTTTCTAAAGGACGGCCATTCTGAGATGTATGAATGATTTATGAATATGAAATGAAAACACCGGCCCTTCCTTTAGGCCTCCTGAACGAGACTGAAAACAGAGCTGTGTGTGTGTGTGTGTGTGTGTGTGTGTGTCTGTGTGTGTGTGTGTGTGTGTGTGATATATCTTCAAGGATCAGTATGAATCCAAAATGATTCAGTATGAAGGCCATGTTTTTGTTCCTGAGGTTTTGTTTTGAAATGTTAGATGAACATATGTATGCGAGTCTCCATCATAACCTGAGGACACAACGTCTCCAGCACCGTCTTTCTGTGTAAAACTCTAATGTAAAACTCTAATGTCTTTCACCTTACTGTGTGAAAAGAGAGGTTTGGTCTGGGTCAGGCTACTGAATGATCAAATTATACTACTCAGATTCTGCATGCAAAATTCAAAATGTGACTGTTTACTGTTTTTGGGTGATGAACAAAGGCTGATTAAATGAGAGAATGGAGAGAAAAAGCATAAACGGTCAAACTTTAAGGTTTCATAGGTAATGTATTTACTAACATGAACTACTTATGAACAATAATTGTACAACACTTATTAAACATAGTTCAACATTTACTAATTCATTATCAACATTCAAATTCATGCTTGTTAAAATTTGTTAATGCACCGTGAGTTGACATGAACTAACAATGAACAACCGTATTTTGATGAACTAACGTTAACTAAGATGAACAAATACTGTAATAAATGTATTGTTCATGTTAGTAAATGCATTACCTAACATTAACTAATACAAGCTTATTGTAAAGTGTGACCGCATAAATGTGGATGTTGAATCGTTTAGGGTGGAGTGGTGTGCGTCTCTAAATTCAAATTAGTTAAACTAACATAACTAAACAAAACAAAAAAAACTAAACAAAAAATGCATAGACATAAGAAAAACTGTAACACTTAGGCTAAATACAAATTCTACCCCTTAGCCCTCGTTTTGCCCCTAAATTTTGCTATCTAAAATCCATAATAACTCTTGTATAGCAGTCTCACAACATTCTGTCACTCGATGACACACGAATACTCTGTCAGAAAAGTCTGGTGACCGAGAATTACCTCTGCTATAATGTTAATATTGTTTTTGTGTGCTTAAATAGATAAATATGGCCACGGTGTAAATGCACAATACAGTAACAATCTTATTGCCACATTATCTCTCGAGTTTTTTTAAATCTTCACTTTCGCCAATTGGTGAAGTTTTTTTGGTAATCGAATTGCTCCTCAGTGTTTGGACTCTCAGTAGTGATTATTAACCCACACTAAACTGAGCTAAACTAAACTTAAACTCTGAAAACTGAACTGACACTGTTTCAATTTACTATAATCTTCTATGTAAAGCTGCTTTGACACAATCTATATTGTATAAGTGCTATACAAATAAATGTGAATTGAAAAAAAGGTGAATTATATATATGTTAACGTCAGCTAATGGAAATAAACTGTGTTAACTCACAGTGTACTATCTAATGCTAACAAGCCTAACTTTAAATCATGTGTTAGTAAACTGATTAATAAATGCTCCACAAGTATTGTTCATTCTTAAGGGGGTCGCACACCGGACAAGGCACGCACATGACAGCTGGAAGTATTGCACACCAGACGCGCACATTCAAATGTTATTTAATATGACACTATTCAGATAGCGCTCTGGTGCAGCAGAAATATGAACAGCGTCCTGAGCCGGTGTGAGTACACTGATAGAAATCTATGTTTAGAATTCTAAAATGCATGGTGCTGAGTGCCGAGTAGCGCATGCGGTGTGCGACCCCCTTTAGCGCTAGCAAATACATTAACTAATAACATGAACTAATCAAACCTTACTGTAGATTGTGACCAGAAAACATAAAAAATGGAACAAACAGATAATAAAATGACTACTATATGAACTAAAATCAATAAGAGGATGGAAAATATAAAACTTCATTTAAATTATTATTAACTATGTAATCTCAAATACACTTTCATTACCTTAATCACTGTATGTAATGATCATCACTATCATTACTTTTTTAAAACAGTGATCAGACTTAAACCAGTTTATAAAACAGTTTCCCAGTATTAGGTTGTGGCTGGAAGGGCATCCGCTGCGTAAAACTTGTGCCGGAATAGTTGGCGATTTATTCCATTGTGGTGACCCATGATAAATAAAGAACTACGCCGAAGGAAAATGAATGAATTTGTAAAACAGGGATTTGAAAAATAACATAAAAACACTAAATAGCACACGATCGACATGTAATTTTAAATACTCAAATTCTCATAATTACATAATTAGAAAATATATAACGAGAACAGCGGAATTATAACAGGAGAAACACATTAAAGGAAGAAAAAAAAGAACACATCTTCCATAAACCGCTTGTTCCTGGCCTGAGTGTTCTTATAATAAACAAGCAAGCACAAAAGTTATTGTCACCACAGGGACTAAGAAAAAAAGGCAGATTTCCTTATGACACAGTGCACTGAGTAGCCAGAGTTCATTCTGTCCTTGCTGCTGCCGCCTTTCCCAGAACTGAGCGATGGGGATTCAGCAAGCATCTGTGAATGTCATAGCAATCCGCATCTCACCTAGACCCCTGTGTCTCCTGTCAGACGGGACAGCTCTGGCCCCGCTCAAAACACCACCAAACCGTCAGTACGCTCCGTTTAATTCTCTCTAACAGGAGCTCGGCGAAAGAAAAAAAGTGTACACTACATTCACACAGCTACTGATGGAGGAACATGCCACTCTTGCTGATGGCTCTATAAATAGTTTTTAAATGCTTAATGAACGTAACATAAATATTTAATAATATCTAAACCGTTTGGAGCCCAGGAGTCTCGTTACGGACTTTATCTGCAGGAGAAGCAAAGTCAAGGGCGGATCCTTACATGCAAACTAATGCATCTGTATGTGCGGTTTGAGCCTACAATGGCACTAGAGCATTTTTTAGTTTTAGAACGCATGTCTTTCAGTAGGCATCTACATCTTTTCCTGGCATCCACACTTCTCAAGAGGCTAAGCAGAACACATTTTAGCCTGACTCCAGGGTTGTGTTACAGTGTAGACAAACCAAAACAAAGAAAATGAAGGGACAGATGCTCATATTCACTCCCTGATTGGCTCTTCTGTATCACCCTGATCATATGAGCATTACACTGAGTTTTGTTTCATTTTTTTGACACCACAAAAAAGTAAAACTATATCAATTTGAAATTATATCTGGTACAGTATCTGTATGACCAAAAATGTGTCATTCAATGTGTTGTTTTGCGTTTGTGTGTGTGCCTGAGCATGTGCACATTATAGCATAGTATTGCTAACATGACACCATAGTCTGAAACCAAACAAAAATGCAAACAGAGAAAAAAGTAAACTGTGCTATTTAAATGATTAGTTGCTGATGGCAAATTATGTTTTATGTGGATACTGCACTGTAAAAATATATCTATAAATTAACAGTTTTCTGTATTTTTTGATTTATGTTTTTTTTATTCTCCATTTAATAATGGGTTTGAATTGCATTATGGGACCTTGAGCTTTCTTCCAACAACTTTGAAAAGTAAAAAAGTGACTTTTATGAACATTTTAAATAGTTTAAAGTGATATATTGTCTGGGCTGGTGTTGTATATTAAGGCATTTTGTAGGTTGTTATTGTTTTGTAGGTTGTAGGTTGCTAGGCAACTGACAAAACATTGCTGTCACTCTGATAAGTTTTATTTATGGAGAAAATTACAGAGTACTGTAGTGTTTTACCGATATGTGTATATTTTAAAGAAGCTAAAGCTGATTGGTTAATTCTTGTCACATGACTCGCGGTGCGATCATGGGATTCATTCAACTAGGTTCATCTGAAAGGTGCAAGTGCGTCACGCTGCACACCTCCATCGGAAATAATGAACTTGTGCAAAATCTAGAAAAGACAAGATATGTGAACAACCCCTAAAAGGCCACCGTCATTTGCGATCTCCATCAGTTGATCTTCTTGCACACCCATTGTGGGTTCACCCGATTTGTTGACGAATGGGTTGCAGATCTATTCCTTGTTTTTTTGCGGGTCCTTCACTGGGCCTTTTCCCCTTAGCAAAAAAACTTTTCAAAGATGTCTGTTTCTTACTCAATTTGCTGTTTGTGGGTAAAATTTGGGCGCTCAAATGGCCGAGATGTAAGCGAGAGAATACGGCCATTTTTCTAAATAAAATACTTTTTTTAAAATAAAAGATCATTGAGTCTACAAGTTCGTAGAGATACACATTCGTTCGTACAGATAATAAATAAATCCGAAATAATTAATGATTTCTTGTGTGGCCCAGTATCCAGTACTGGTCTGCGATCCGGTGGTTGAGAACCACTGTAATAAGGTACTAAAACAGCTAGTGCATTTTCTTTTCTTTTTAGACAGACTTATTTCTCTATATATTATTTCTTCAACAGTATATTATTTCAAACAACTAAATTGCCTATAAATGTCACTTTGTTAAACTGTAGAATTAAATTTTCAACATCCAAAGTTCACAACCGTAAATAAACAGAAAACAATTGTTAATCCCAAAATAGGGAAATTGTTAATGGACAGGTATTTTTTACATTGTTTAATTAAAAAAAAGCATATATAATAGGCCTGCCATAATAATGAATTTTTGTTGTGTGACATATTGTCACAGAAATAGTTTTGATAAGCGATAATGTTATCATTTTGAGATCATTTTATGCCACTGATTATATAATGATATTATAACAAGATAATAATGCAAACAGCCATAAACACATTCAAATACTTCTCATTCTTAAGGTTATTTAGGTTCTATAATTTGATGTTAAAAAGGTAAATGTCCTATTATATATAGTATTAAATGTCCTGTTAGGTAAAGGTCCAATTATAAACTTTGACACCAGTAGCATGCAAATGTAGAATGTAGAAGGCAAAGGTCATTGTAAAATGGCTTTAACGTTGTTTGAGAATTTGTAAATATATATTTTGCAATGGCAAAAATTATTGAGGTCATCTCCAAGTACAAGGCGATATATTGATTATTGTGACAGGCCTAATATATATAGTAACATCTGATTGCTAAATTATTATGAACTCAACTGTATTTGTTCCAAATGAGAGACTCTTCTTTAACTATATATTGGGCAATGCTGTTTATAATAAGTGAATTTATAATTTGTGCTTCATTTATTAATTGTAAATACATATTTTCATATTTCTATCTTGTTCTTTTCTGGCAAAAAATCAAAGGATTAGCTACCTTAAACTTGTAGGTCACTTTTTATCTTAATACCTTCATTTTATCTTAATACTACATTTTAATACTAGACACACACTGTTCATAATGAATAATATTATAATTAGTGTTTTATTTAACAATTTTATGAACAGTTGTGTAGTATAATTTTATAGCAACTTACATTACAATTTTTTCATTATGTTCAGTTCTAAAAACTAGTATCATTCAAAGGATTTTCTAGCAACTTAAACATGACTTTTTTCCAATGCTATTTAATAAATGAATACAATTACAAGTTGTAATTTATCTAACTTTATATATATATATATATATATAGTAAGTTTGTACCATTATTGATAGTGTATCTACATTTAGCTTCACATATGCATTTTTATCTTGTACTAGTGTGAATAGAGATCTTTTCTAAAAATATAGTGGATAGTTAAATTTTTTAAAAACCATGTTAAAATGAATACACACTCGTGTAAACGTAGCCGACACAGAAGTCCAAGCTCTGTCTGTGCCTTCTTGCTCAATATTTCTTTCCAGCTCTACTCGGAACGGTCCAGCACTTCAGAGTATCAGCATTCCAGGGAGAGGAGAGATTAAACAGGGCTGGGAAGCTCACACACACATTCCCAGTGCCTGCATTACAGCCAGAACTAACAGGCCGGCCGATGGGCCTGTGCTCAGCTGATTAGCCCATAGGGACATAGTGCTCTAGTTGGAGCTCTGCCAGCCGAGGCCAAAGGGAGGCTTGGGAAAGAATAGAAGGCCTAGAAGAACCATTAGGATGTTACAATGATGGTTGTTTAAAAACGAATGATAAAATCGATACCATCTTTCGATTAACACCACAGGACCATATAAAGAGCCGTTTGTCACTAAACCGGCCAGGTGATCAATTTCCATCTCATTTCCACTCTGTCTGTCTTTACATGATGGTGAAACACAGCTGGAAAGGACGCTTGGATACTGAGAATTACTTCAATATAAAATACACTCACCGGCCACTTTATTAGGTACACCTTTATAGTACTAGGTCTGTCTGTCTTTACATGATGGTGAAACACAGCTGGAAAGGACGCTTGGATACTGAGAATTACTTCAATATAAAATACACTAACTGGCCACTTTATTAGGTACACCTTTATAGTACTAGGTAGGACCTAGTACTATAGTACTTACCTAGTACTTACCCTTTTTGTCTTCAGAAATGCCTTAATCCTTCATGGCATAGATTTAACAAGGTACTGGAAATATTCCTCAGAGATTTGGTCCATATTTACGTGATAACATCATGCAGTTGCTGCAGATTTTTGGGCTGCACATCCATGATGTTCCACATTCCACCACATCCCAAAGGTGCTCTATTGGATTGAGTTATGGTAACTGTGGAGGCCATTTGAGTACAGTGAACTCATTGTCATGTTCAAGTAACTAGTCTGAGATGATTCGTGCTTTATGACATGGCTGCTGGAAGTAGCCATCAGTAGATGGGTATACAGTGGTCATAAAGGGATAGACATGGTCAACAGCAATACTCAGGTAGGTTGTGGTGTTGTCACATTGCTCAATTGGTACTAATAGGCCCAGTAGATTAAAATCCCAGTAGATCAGCAGTTTCTTAAATACTCAGACCAGCCCGTCTGGCACAAACAACCATGCCATGTTCAAAGTCACTTAAATCTCCTTTTTTCCCCGAGTCTGATGCTCAGTTTTAACTGCAGCAGATAATCTTGACCCGGTCTACATGACTAAATGCATTGCGTTGCTGCCCTGTGATTGGCTGATTAGAAATTTGCGTTAACGAGCAGTTGGATAGGTGTACCTAATAAAAGGACCAGTGGGTGGATATGTTAATTACAAATGAATAAAGCTCTTTGTTAATGAGAGAAACTAAAATGTTGTCCAGTGTAACAATAGTTTATACTCGCTATATATACGCTCAAAAAACTACCTTATTTAAACTACTTATTTAAAATGAGCTGAAACAACACAATTATTGAGTTCTTTGGGGGCCTTAACTGTATTATGTTCAAACAACTTAAATTTGTAAAAACTAATAAGGCAACTTAATTTCTTCATGGTGTCCCAACACAAATCAATTGTGTAGAAGCCAACATTGTTTACAGTGTAGCAAAATATCTTGTCAGGCATATTTGCAACAGGAATCGTTTGATGACATAGTTAGAATCTATTTAAAGATACAAATATTACATTTTATACTTTACCACTATCCTTTAAACCCAGTTTCACTCATTTGTCGGCAAAAACATTTAATCACCTAAAATATGACGTGATTCAGTATGGTCACTTTTATTATATTTTAAAATGTATTGTATAAATGTGGTCAGAATAAATGTGTTGAATAAATGTGTCAGAATAAATAAGTTGATTTTTTTTTTACATAAATCTGATAAGAAACATTTATTGACCCATATTACTTCTTTAACCTCCTGAATTGACAAAATCCCTTATTTTCATAAAATCACCAAAATCATCAAGTCCACAACTCATATAAATGTTTAACTAAATATTATAAATATCAAAGGTTAAATATTATTTGCTACTATATTATTATTATTCAATATATTATTATTATTATTATTATTATTATTATTATTGTTATTATTATTATTATTATTATTATTATTATTATTATTATTATTATTTTACAATTTATACTTACAATTATTGTATTTGCCAGCACTTTGTTTATAAACACATTTGTCTTTTCTTTTTCCTTGCTGGTGCACATTTCCTTCCCACTTTTCACTCCACAATTGATTTCCCATCTCTTCTATAAAAAACAATTTAGCATGCCAAAACTCCTAAAAGCAACCGCATGATGTTTGGTTTCAGAAAACATTGACCTTGTTGTACTCAAGCTAGGCGATCTGCATCATGCCCAAGCTCATTTGACCTCCAGAGTCTGTTTTGTTTGACTAGTGTGATCGCTCCAGACTGTGTCCGGGCGCAGGTCGCTGAACCAGCCTCTGGCCCGCTTGAAAAGGTGATTTCAGACACAGTATGCATAAAGTGTGATTGCTAATAGTGCTGGAACACAGAAGAACTACTACTGTTGTGTGCAATACTATCATCATCATTACAACAAACAATCTATTATTATGTAAAGAGTATATTTTTTTAGATTGAATTCATTTGAATTTGTATATTTAGGTTTATGATAGGTCTGGTTTGCACCATTTACAGTACAACTCCAGTAAATGTAAAAATTGACAACAATTTTGTAATGTTTATATACAATTATATACCATTCCTTACATTACGCAAACATACTATTTTGGTCAAATTGTGCATAAATCACACAACATGGACATGACATGATGCTTAAATGGTTACTGGTCAAAAAAAGCCTAGATTAAAAGAAGATGGCCAAATGTAAACTTTTCTGTCATAAACTATTACAAATCAACTTGTAAAAAATAAAATAAAATCACGTGCAGCAGTGTCGAGAGCAAGAAATAACATAGTGCTTAAGGATGCTATATTTATATACAATCAAAATTAAACCATGCGAACAGATTAAATACAGGATTGAAGAAAAAAATATTTTATTATCACATCTGTCAGTCAGCACCCTTTTTTTTTCTGGATCAATGCATTGGATACAGATTCGGATATTGGAAGCAAGCCTTTTTCAAAAGAAGATGTAAGCGAGTCATCCAAAGAATTAGATAGTCACAAAATCGGAATTGGCCATCAAGACCTGCAGTGTAAATGCAGCGATTGTTGTTTCCATTGTTAAGTACACTGTAAAAATATCTGTTAATTAAGAATTTTGTATTTCATAAGTGTTTTCCATTTATTGATCTATTGGCAAATGTTGATCTCTGCTCTGTCGATTTTTAAGGTTGAAAATTCCCCTCTACAGTTTAATGAAGTGACTTTTATTGACATTTTAGTAGCTTGAAATAATATAAGGTATAAGAAGTAAAGAAGTCAGTCTGTAAAATAACAGAAATTGTACTGACAGTTTATTACAAGATTTTTGTACCACAATATACAACCAACCTAGACAATATATCACTTTAAACTATTAAAAATGTTCATAAAAGTAAATTTTTTGAACTTTTAATTTTTTTTGAACACAAACATGTTTTTGCTTGCACTCAAGAGTCAAATTTTACAAGTTATTAAAAAAATCTATGCAGTATTTTGAGCTGTATTTTCTTTTTTGACCCCAGTTTGGGGTCCCACATGTCGTGCTTACATGGACAATTGTAACAAAGTAGCTCTTGGGCATGGTCGCTTTAAAATAATGAGCTCAGACTAAGAAACTAGACAGTGTTGGTTTTATACTGATTATTTTATCAAACAACATTTGTTTTCAACATGCACTCTCTGCATTTAAAAGTAGACACTTCAAGCTTTCTATAGATATATGTCTCATGTCTGTTTGTCTTGTTTTCGAGGAGTTTCAGTTCATTTTACTGAAATGAAAAAAAGTCAGCGGAGAGACAAAAGAAAATGCGCACACCGTTTATTTTCCTTATTTTGCAAGAGCACACACTTCTGTTGTTATTGTGAATGTACACAAAAAACGTAGACACCTAACAGATTCGAATGGTGTATTTTAACCCTTATTTGTGTGACCAAAATCAACAGAGTATTTCTAGTGTCTTTAGCACTGATAAGAAAAAAAGAGATGCCAATCATGCTGCCATAATCTGGCGACATCAGAGAGTTTCAGAGACTTCTGTGGACACCAGACATTTATTTTACATCTAACGAAAATGGCCATAATATGCTGTCCTTAAATCTATTAGGCAGCCTATTAGCAAAAGTGCTTTTCTTCCTGTTTTCTTCCAAACAAAATGTTGTATCATAAATGATGTACTTTACACATTCTGTTAAAATAAAATGTGGCTGCAGGCCATTCGAGGAGGAGGAGGGACAATCGTTTTTAAGCTCAGCACGTTTCCACATACAGCACGTGCATGAGTGTGCCAAAATGCCTTTCTCAAGGACACAATGGTGACAGCACATCTTCCTAAGCTACATAAATGCCATCCATGTCAACCGATAGCCACCCTAAAGCAACACACTCTCTATTCCCTGACCAATCCCAGTAATTTGCAGGCTTGAGTGACAGGCTTCTGTCACCATTGGGTGGTTAACAGGGCTGGTAAAAGATGAAACCTCACTAATGCTATAGATTGCCGGTAAATTGATGCCCGCAGTCTTAATTGGAGTTGCCATCAACAGCTGTTGCAATTTAGAGTTAATCACTGCATCAGGGCTGCTGCTCCTCATTTTAAGAGGATGGAGGGGAAAAAAAAAAAGGGCAGCGATAATTGCAACTGCAAGCGCAAATGATGAGTTTTTACCAGAAAAGAGTATGTTTTAAGTAAGCGAATCTTACAGCATGCACAGATACTGCTGAAAAAAGAAAAAAAATGATGTATGTGTGCGCCAGGTGAGGTCTTATTGTTCCTGAAGGTGCAAAGGCGCTGAGACTGTCAATGTCTTCAGTGCAAACGCAGCTGAATCCCAAAATGGAAAGCACGAGTCTCCTTTAACAGCATGGTCACTGCGGTGGGATATCACACTTTCCAGCCTGGTTATTCACTCTCTGCTGCTGTTTTTTTCCCCCTCTTTCTCAAAGGTTTCTCCACAGCTAAATGACCATCATAAAGATTAGCAGCCCATGACCTGAAAACATGTGTATGAGTCAATGTCTGTTCAGTGGCCTACAAACATTTATATAGTAACTCACAAGCTCCGTTCCAAAACTTAGTGACCTGTCTCACTGCCTATATAGACAGCTGTCTAATAAGAGTGCATTTTAAAAGCTGTAGAACCTTATAAAGGAGTGATTTAGGTGCTCTACATAACCAACAACTATTGCAAAAATTACATTCTATAAGCAAAGTGCATTCATCATCAAAGAGAATACATTTAATCAATTAATTTATGTTCATTGATAGAATTCTGAACTGAATTAGTAAAATTAAGCGTCATTTCCTTCACTTACATACTCATTGGGATTTTTTCTGCAGTATACATATTGCATTTCATTCTGGGACCAATTTACCCACCAAAACAAAATAAAATATAAATATAATAAAATATACATTTTATATGCAAATTTGCAAATGAAAATTTAAATCATTAAATTACTATAATGTAAAACAATATATAATAAAATACTCTTAAAATAATAAATGTACAGTTTTTGTTATTTAACAAAGTTTATTACAACAAATATAACAAAATATAACAAATATAACAAAAGTTATTTATCTTGGATTTTTTAAATGTGAGCTTACTGTACTGCAGTCTGGTATCGATCACATGCTGACTTGGAATAATTAATACAATAAATAATACTAATAAAAATGAAATAAAGTGAAAAATAAAACTTCAAATGAAAATTAATAATTAGAAATGCAATAGAAATACAATAGCTTATTACTTTTATTGATATTTTTTTATTGATATTCAATGAAAAAACAACAACAACAACAACAACAACAACAAAAAGCAATTCTGAAGAAAAAAAAAAAAACCCTGAAATTAAATATAAATATCATACCAAAATTTAGGAGCCCTGACTGACTGAATGAATGAAAAGACACTGTTTTCCACAAAGGCAACCCAGAGTGCTGAAATATAATTGGCTAAACTGGCATTCAGCGAGTTAAATGACCAAAACAAAGACAGACGTTCTGGCACATAACGCACATTTTAAAGCAGAATATCTGACTTCACCATTGTTTTTCAGATAAACAAGAATGTTCACTTAGCATGTTTCTTAAATGCAAACATATTATGGTACTTTTCTGCTTTAGAAGAGTCAAAAATTTACATACAGCACCTTTAATAAACAGAAATACAACTGAACTAATCAAACCTAAACAGCAAAATATAAAAAAATGTCAATAAAATGGCTAAAAGAACATAAAACAATAACAAATAAATTAAACCACTAGAAATACAATACAGATTTTTTTTTTCATTTTTTTTAAAGCAAATGCTTACTTGCATTCAAAAATAGCAAACTCTGATTTGTGCACACCACACAATATTTCAGACACAGTGAAGGTCTCTTGTAAGGCAGCATAATTAAGTCTCCTACCCATCAGAACAGACTTTGCGTCAGAAACTCGCCTACAATACCCTAAAAAATCTTTGCAGGAGCGCCAGTCTCTATTACACACACACACACACACACACACACACACACACACACACACACACACACACACACACAACACAAACACACACACACACACGCCGATCCATCACTCTCATTTTTCAACAATGTTTACAGGGAGCCAAATGAATTTATGATGCATTACCTTGTTAAAGAGGCCCAACCAGAGGGGCCACATTTGTTGTTTGTGCGACTTATCGTGTGTTTGTGTGATGAATTTGCACACGTAATTTGGTGTATAATGTTTATAAAGGATTAGCGGTGTTATGCTGGGTGCATGTTTGTGTATTTAACCTGCTTCACAAAAAAGATAATTGGTTAACAATTCAGAAAGGTTGTGTGTGTGCGTCTTTAGCGATGCATTTAGTCTGGAGTAATCCATCACAGAGCTGTAGCGGCCGATCCAGAGCTGCGCTGTCTGTCATGAGCTGGAGAAGTGAATTATGGGTAGCAACAAACACAGGCTGCCAGCAAAGCTTGAATCAATCTTAAAGAACTCATTCTCCAAAAACAAAACAAAACAAAAACAAAACAAGCGCAACAAAGAGAAAGAACAGGCAGACTGGCAAGATACCACGCCAGATATTTAGTCTCTTTGTAATCATATGGTTAAGAGTCTGACTGGATGCCAATCTTAAATACTTTGCTTAAAAACACTAGCGAGTTGCCTCTGTAAGCAGTATTTTAAGGCATCATATGTGGAATCCCAACTTATATGCAGCTTATATGCAGCTTTCTGGGTATATAGATTGAGACTGACACATAGGAGAAAAGCCTCAGTAGATTTTGATCTTGTTTTATTATTTCCAGGCATCAACTAATTCAATTTAAAGTAATGCATAGACTGCACTGCTCGAAATCTAAATTACACCCAATTTTCTACATGTGACTGGTGTAAGTCTGCTGAAGGCTCTCTGACTCGCCTCTTTTGGACATGCCACAAACTTTATGATTTCTGGTGTGACATATTTAAATTGTTTTCTGATATCTAAGATTTTACCTTTACACCTGACCCCCAAATTATTATATTTGGGTACTCTCGTTCTCTGCTGGATTATGTGTCCATACAAAGAACCATCATTTATGGAATGATTATTACAAAGAGTTTTATTCTAGAACTGTGGAAATCAGATTCTATTTCTCAATTTAAGACATGGTTAACTTATCTCACACAATCTTATCTCAGAGTCTGTTATGGAGTTATTGATCATCTTTTTTACAATGTATGACAACCATTTCTTGATCACCTGGACCAATACAATGCAGATTCTGAGCAGCAGTGTAGTGCTTAATATACTCACAACCAATATTGACTGCCACTTTGTATGTTTATTGAAACCGTTTATGTCCTAATAGTTTTTTAATAATAACTTTATTTATTTATTTATTTATTTATTTATTTATTTATTTATTTATTT